>CM044012.1:70719624-71112124 GCA_024085815.1 Flaveria linearis
AAGGATATGATGACTTTGAGCATAAAGGTCGAAGCATTTAACGCTTGGTGATCCTACCACAAACACTTGCTAACGCCACTTCGAGCATAGGTTAAAAGTATTAGCAGACAAGGTTTAGCTAGCTTTTAGATATAACGAGGTAAATTAATCTTCATTAAGTGGAAACATTTATGTTGGATATAATAACTTAATAAATCTTAGAGATTATAAGAACGATCAATGATCTCTATATTATTGTAGAAAAAACTGAGCTACTAGATAATAGCTGTATTGCCATTTGGGTCGCACGACTTCACATCATTACGGGAGCTACAAAATGGTTAGTCTACTTTCATATGATCGGTGATAATTAACCATTCTATCATCCAATTTGGCAATTTATCATCCAAAAATAAATTATATAAGTATTTAACAATATTTTTTGTTAAAAAGTTATGACTAACAAATACATGAAATATTTTTACCATAACACAATGTGTGAACTTTGAACCATAGAAGTCAAACAATTAGGACTTTGATAATTAATCAAAACAATGATTTTCAAATGATGAATTTATGGCTAATTATTTGAATATGTGTGCGCATATAAATGTACTAGCTTTAGGTACCCGTGTGTTACACGGGTCAGATATATTTAAGAAGTAAAAGTTAAAAAAATAACAATTACATATGTTTTATTCCGAATAACATAAAGTAATAAATGTAAAAACACTTACATAATTAAACGTAAAACATGATAAATCATAAATGTGTAAATATTTCCTTGTAAACAACATTAGTAGTAACATTTGAAGGTTTATTGTCTTGATCTACGATTAAAAGTTTTAGCCCATCTCGACTCTTGACCCTCGATAATGCAACATATAGTTGGCCGTGTGTAAAAACAGGGTCTTTTAGGTACAAACCAACTCGAGACAATGATTGCCCTTGACTTTTGTTTATTGTCATTGCAAAACAAACTGCTATGGGAAATTGTCTTCTTTTAAATTTGAATGGAATTCTTTTGTCCGAAGGCGTCAAACACAACCTCGGAATAAACGTGCGGCTACCAATATTGCTTCCTGATATAACCTCAGCCTCAATAACTCGATTGTAAAGTGATGTCACTTTAAGTCTGGTGTCGTTACACAAACCATTTTTTCATCAATGTTTCTCAAAAGCATTATAGGGACACCCACTTTTAACACCAAAGAATGATTGGGTAATCCTGATACCTTGAGTCCATTTAAAAAATCAGGTGAGCATAGATTTTCATCAAACGTATCATTAACATACTCTTCTTGGCTTACACAATCTGAACTGAGATATTCTCTTTCTTCACCTGGGAAAATAGATAGGAGGCGATCATTTATCTCTTGAACAACCTCATTCTTTGGCGCAAGAATGGCCCTTTCTTGAAAGAAATTTGGATTATTATAATTTGTTAGGATGGAAGGATACACAAAGTTAATCAAATCTGAGACGGGATCAACTGAATCCAATATAAGAAGATCATCAGGAATTTCTATGTTTGTCTCTCCATCGTTTTCACCTCCAAGATTACCTTCACCTAATTGCAACAGCCAATTTGCAAATTTGTTTGTCTCCTCAATGTTTGATGCTCCACTTCTAATTGTTAAACGCATATTTTTGTTAGTGTATGTATTTTACACTCTTGCCAAATATATGAAGAACTTAACGATGCGTTTACAATATCCTGCCTACTTCCATTTGGAACAACAGGAAGAATTTGTCTAAAATCTCCACCAAAGACTACTACTTTACCTCCGAAGGGTAATTCGCTAACATTGTCACCAGTACAATTGAGTAGATCTTTTAAGGTTCTGTCAAGTGCCTCAAAAGCATGTTTGTGAATCATGGGTGCCTCGTCCCATATAATTAAATTTGTTATTCTTAACAAATGAGCTACGTCGCTGTTTGGCTTAACATGACAAAGAGAATCCTCGTTTAGATTTAACGGTATCCTAAAACGTGAGTGAGCCGTTCTACCCCCTGAAAGTAATAAAGATGCAATTCCACTGGAGGCCACATTTAGAACAATATTAGCCTTTGATCTTATAAAAGAAGACAAAGTTTTCCACAAGAATGTTTTCCCGGTACCGCCATATCCATAAACAAAAAATACACCTCCTTTTTTTTCATCAACAGCTTTCATGATATCATGAAAAATGTTGCGTTGCTCTTCAGTCAAAGACTCAAAAAGACTATTAAACTCATTTGTTTGAGTCTCTTTATCATAAGCCATCTCTTCATTAATTAGGAGGTTGTTTGAAGTCTGTATTGAATTGTTATCAAGGTAAGGCATTGATGTATACTGACGAAGAGTACAGTTATTCCTTTGCAGAACAGTCTCAATTTCAAATAAAGTGAGGTTCTTAATTTGATCTTCAGAAAGAGACAAACCTATAAGTTGAAAATTTTAAATTTGTTATAAAACGAATAAAATAAATATATTTTTTAATAAGATATGGAAACAACAATTAAATTAAAGATATGTAACCCGGAGCCTTTAATAGTAGACGTTGTTTGTATAGTATGTCATCTGCCAGGTACTTCCATGTATTATCCCATACATAATCAGGTCTAGATAAACTATTAGACATAAGCATCGTTGTGAATAAACTTCTTAAATAATAACCAGATGCTGAATGACTTGCCTCCTCAATTGCCTCAATATATTCCTTATCATCATCTAACAGTCCCAAAGCATAGCATGCATCTCTAAATGTAGGAAATTCTTCACCGTTAACTGTACGTATTTCCTCGAATGAACGGGGGCCTTTAACTTTGTTAAGTAGAATCCTTAAAAAATAAGCTTCGCCAGCTGAAGGCGATATGGAGTGAATTCTACCAAGGGAAATCCCTCTTTTTCTTGGTTCCCAGCATTTTCCAATAGCATTCCATACAAATTTGGTAGGGAACTCAACATAATTAAGTTCCCTTGCCTGAGTATTAGAAGCATTACAGTTCATCCACTCCAAGAACATTGTGGACGCCACAGACGGCTTGTTAAGAACATCTTCAATGTCATCGTCCACACCATATATAACTTGTTGTTGACCTGGGAGATGAAAAGGAAGTCTCATAACAGAAGGAGTCCTATAATGAATATCAAAGGCGTATATACGCCAAGAAGCTTCACATGCAGACAAATATCGACAGTCATAGTACTCTTTAATCTCATCCCTTGCATTGTCATTAGTATCATTTGTTGCATTCATAATAGAAACAGTTGTTCGATCAGGTCCCTTGTTAATATACTTGAATAAATATTTTATAGATCCACCTTGATTACACCATTCAATGTTAATATGAGCTTGATATCGTTTCAATAGAATTTTGTTATATGGAACAACACTTCTATTGTCTAACTTGACACCAGATTTTGTAACAAAGTGTCCTGAATCTCTTCGTCTATATGTTGGAAAGCCATCTGCATCAACCGAAGTTTTTTCCCTAAAACTTTTAGGAAACTTTTTGGAACACTTACCATCAACCATGCATGGACATTTAAGATTATGTTGTCCACAAGGACCGTGAACCATGAATTCGCTGACAAGAGAATATAACTCAGGATCATAATTTCTGTCTGGGATCTCAGCGGAAATCAAAGGATCAATGTAGTCAACACTCGGAAGCTTGTGATCAGGATGCATAAACAAACAAATGTGTGCATGAGGCAATCCACGCTTTTGAAACTCAACCGTGTAGACAACTGTAATAAATACACAATAATTTTTAATTAGTAACAAATAGAAAATATGTTTTTAATATTAAAAATTTATAGCAATAATTTATTATAAAATATTTGAAATAAATATTTTATTTAAAAGATTTTTTTTAATATAATTAAAGAGTTCCTATCTTAAATAATATTTATTATGACATGAGATTAATAGGGATTTGTAGTAAGGTAGTATTATAGAAGGAATCGTTAAAACATAAATAATTATATGTAAAAAATATTTAGTTGTATATGTTATTTTCATAAAGCGGTGTAAGTATTTTGAGTGATATTGTATGTATGTTATGTTTATTTAATATTTATTTGAGGAATTTCCATTTTCATGAGTAACTTAAACAAATATACTTCATATCTACATAAATCATAAAAATATAATAATGTTACGCATACCTGCTTGAACTTTTTCTAGTAGTGCATTCCCCTTAAGATCTTTTATGAGTGAATCAAGTTTGATCTTAAACAATCTTGATAAGATGTCCGGTCTGTCTTCAGGCTTAATTGTGCTCTCTGTTAGAAATCTTTTAACTTCAGGCCATTTAGGATTACACGTAAAAGTTATGAAAAAATCTGGATAACCAAACCATTTGCAAAGAGACATAGCATCTAAATAGTTTTGCATCATGTATCTTGCACCACCTGTGAACGAAGATGGAAGAATCACACGTTGCCCAGTATTTCCAAAATTTGTGTTTCCATTTCCGGCATGTTGAATGAGATTTTCATATGAATCAGATCTAAGGACCTTTTGCTGAGAACGTATGAAAACTAATCTCTCGCTTTCGATCATAGTATATGAATCCACTAAAAACTGCTGGAAAAGCCTCCTGGAATTGAGAATTAATGAGAAATTGTTAACACGATCTTGAATTTTATATGCAAAAAACTCACGCATTGTCAGCGTTTCACGCTTATTTTTTTCTTTTCTGTAACATTTCTGTGAAGAATATCCGGTCTATATCCATCATCTCCAAAAGGGAATAGCAACGGATACTGTAAAGGGAGATATGAGGGATGAAGCTCACTTATACGTTGCAAATAACCAGATTTAGTCTTCACTACTATATCTCTTGGTTCGATTGATTCACCAATGTCTCCGACAATTAGAGCCGCCACCTCGGATGTAGTTGGTAAGTTATATGTTCTTCCATCCTTATTTCTTTTACCAATTAAACGTAGGTGAAGTTCCACATGTGGATGGTCTTGAAAAGAATCTCTTACCATTCTATAAGATTTCACCAAGACGTTTACTGAATCTAACATAGCCTTCAACTGATGGATAATTTCAATATCTTGTTGTTGAAAATTAGAATCAGCATCTTTTTTTGAGTTACTGTTCGTTATATAAAAAATTAAAATAACGTAAATAATGTAATATATTTAAATTATAAATTAAATATATGATGCTTATAAAATAAAGATATTAATGTATAAAATATTCATAACTTAAAACATACCCCAATACTCCTTGTCTGTTGGATATCTCGTTTTCAGTATCGTAGATGTAAAGCTGAGAAAACTTTGGCTTTGATCCGGAAGGTGGTAGAAGACTACCAATACTATGATAATTCTGTCCACTTAATCTTAATACAAATGGACCCGAACCTTTGTTGATTTTGGAATCAATTTTACCGCCCATTGATGTAAATGAAAACATTGAGTTGTATCGACGAACATTTTTTTGGAAAAAAATGCTTTTGTCGTCTGTACCGGTAAACAGATTCATATATTCATCATTAGGAACCTTTGAATCTGGAAGTTGAACTTTCCCATACTTGCAACACAAAAAATAAGTTTGTTTCCCATGATTTTGCTTTCCCCTTAAACTTTCGTTTTTCCATAGTTTTGCATTGCATGTTGAACATATGACATTTTGATCTCCATGATCAATGTAATCTGTAAATTCAAATAATGTGTTAAAATTAAATGTATTATTAGTCAATAAATGTTTGTATTAAAATCAGTTAAAACAAAATACCTTTAGAGATGCCTATGAACATGTTAGGAGGAATTTCGTCCATAGAGACGTCTTGGTCTAACGTCAAATCAACCATTGGTATAGGCGAAACATCTTTAAATCTCCGCTTTAGCTTATGTTTTCCAGTTTTTAAGCTACTTAAAGTCGAACGTTGAGAAGTGTCGTTAGTATTATCTCTATTTGTAGTGTTAGAGCCAATATTTAACGCTGTAGATGAATGATTTTGACGGGATTGAAAGTTGCCTGTAATTAATTAAAATTAATATTAAAAACATTTAACAGGTATTATTAACATGTTTGAAAATTTATAGAATTTATTGAGATAATAACTGATTACCATTCGTAACATCGGATAATGGAGATCTAGTGTGTATCGATGGAGTTAAAACTTCATGGATATTAATATTACACGATGAAGATGTTGCACCTTTAATACTGCCTACGTGCTGATTAAAATTATTCGTAAAAGTAGATGGTATCATATGCTTTTCTTTTTGAACAGGATCGTCTGTATAATTAAATATAAATAATGACATAAGTAACATGTTAAGAGCTATGTCATGGTATTGGTAAAATGTTAAATAAATAATGAATATAGTGTTTACCTACTGAATTAGTAATTATATTTAAGGAGGCATCAGAATTTTCACGATCCACGGACGTTAGAATCCTTTTATTTCTTTTAGCATCTAAATATGTCTTCCTAAGTTTACGTCTCGTGGCAGGATCATTATTATCCACAAAAAAACGTTCTCCTGAAAAAAATAACATAAATAATGAATTATGATAAAATATATATTAGGACTCAAAATATAGGGACTTGAACACATGTAATATGATCGAAGGTTGGTTTTATCTATGGATACATTCTTCAATAGTATATAAAATATTTATTTAACCTATTAAGATTTAAAAGCTGGTCAGTAGAAAATCTGAATTAATTTTGAAATCATGTATATAGCATTATGTATAATGTAAAATCCGTAATTGTTTGTTGTAGAATGGGTGGTATATGAATATAGGTTAAATGTAATTGCCTAAAATTAAATAACATAACTGCACAACACTAAAATAATATAATATTTAATAAAAGGTAGCAATTAATTTTATTTGTTTTAAATATACGAAAAATGAGATACCATTTGTAATATTAGATAAAGGAGTTCTAATATGTGTTGATGGAGAGATAACTTGAGGAAAGTTTCGCGTAGATAATGAAGAGGAGCCAATGATGTTGTTTTCTTTATCTTTGTGGAAATTCCACGTACAGGGAGATGGTATTATACTGATATTGCTTTGAACGTTACCTCCTGCAAGATGATATTTAACAAATAAGATATTTTAATGACATACTTTGTTGATATGTGATTAAGGTTGTCATTATATTTATATGTAAAGTAAAGCGTTTACCTATTTTTGCGTTGTATATTAAGCGTAAACTGTTATCAGATGTCTGAGTATTTAAGCAGGACGTAGTGGATTTATTTCTTTTGCGGTCCAAATAAATTTTCCTGAGCTTACGTCTTTTCGCAGCTTCGTTATAATCCATAAAAATTTCTCACCTGTAAAAAAATTATATAATTAATGATTATATAATTCATGAATACTGATTGTAAATTATAGTGTTCAAATAATTGAAATCGTGATAATAATATCATCATCTGTAGGACTCAATGTAATATAATAACAAATGAGACAATTATATTAAATAATAAGATTCAATCATGTAGTAAAACCATTTGAATTAGGTAAGTAATATGTAGTAATTAATTACCTGACATATTATTTATCATTATTAATTATTAATTGTAAGGTGTTAATTAATTAGAATCAAACTGCCAACGGGTACCATATTCCTTAAAGATAGTCTAATTTGTAGCAAATTAGCAATCATGTGGAAATTAATTTTTGAAATAGATTATATTGTATTTTGATATTGGGCTTCATCGATGAGGAATGTTGGTATATGGTCTGCTAGTGGTTTTGTATGTTTTGAATTGCATTTTATTTCTTTTTGTTTCAACAAATTTCTAGAAATATAATATATACCCTATCGTCTACAAAGGTGCACTAATCAGTATATTATAGTATTTACGCATCCCAATATCGTATCCATATCATATATTTAATTGAAATTATTAAAAAATCATAATCACATCATCATATTTTGATGTTTTATATGTTAATTAATTGTATTCTATGAATGAAAATAGTCTACAAAGTTACACAAAAATGTATAGTTAATAATTATAAAGCACAAAAAAATGAATTTTATCCAATAATTCATAATCCATACAAGATAAAATAATGTTAAACTTTTTCACTAAAAATTAGACAAAACATTTGAAATCCCACTAAACATTCGGTGACAATAAACTCTCATAGAAAACGGCTCCGCTATATTCACCTAAAGCATTCAGTGGAAGGTATGTATCAAAGCATCCAATTTGCATTTGAATCTCGTAAGCTTCTCCGAATTCCATTGTAACTAATAGGTTCCTCCTACTCTTGACATCTTGAACACCACGCAATTTATTTATTGAATAAGGACGAATTGTAGTAGAGTTGTATATGTTCAACCAAACGTCATCTTGTAGTTTGAAAAGGTGAACACTAACAGTAGGACATCCACAAGTAAGAAACATGAATAGTTCATCTTTCACAACCATTAAATTTCCTTCGCAAAAACCCTCTTTAGGATGTGGAGGAAAATGTATCTCCTTAAAACTCTTGTTCTCCACATCGAATGAAATAAGGACTTTAAATCCATTATTCCAAGATTCGCTAACGATGAAGAATAAAGAATCCTTACAAAAAGCACCGGATGACCAAAAAAAAGAATGTGTACAATACTTTTTTTTAACTTTGAACTTAATCGGTGTCCATATATTTTGGTTTGTAGAGTAAATTAAAGCATAACTTTTTTCTTTTCGACGCATTATGTGTAAAAGCTTGAAATCATCATCACAATCGACATATATCCCAATCGCATCCTTGAGGTATTTATAAAAGCCATTACCATCTTGTGTCGTTATTTTTTTGTAAATATTTGATGTTGGGTTCCAAAGGAATAACTCATAAGTGGATTTTGTAGCAACGCATATAAGTCCATGAAGGTTAGAAAGAATCAAGAGATCTTGCGGATTCACAGAAAAAGGGACGGTTAAAGCGATAGAGGCTGTTGGATGGGGCGGAAGTGGAGTAAGGGGACCGATATATATAGTTGATCCGGTAATAGAAAGCAGTCGTGGTTCGGATGATGTTGTCATACGCCGAGCATGTATGTTTATAAAATCTGATGATGATAAAGCAAACAACCATTCCTTGCAAACACATTTGGAGCGAGCAACTGATTTGGGCGGCATTCTTGATAAAATCTCGGTTATGATAAAATCACTTGTAAAAGTGTCCATAAAACGTGTATCTATAAGGAAAACGAAAGTGTAAAATAAATATACATGATAGAAGAATGCATCGTCAAATAAGATAACATTACAAATAATAATAATAGAACGTTATTGTAATTTGATGCTAGAGAATAACATTAAACCGCTATATATAACATAAAATATAAAATTATATCGAATAAGATTGATACATACCCGGATGATTCTTGATAAAAAGGCTTCACTTGATTGATTAAAATATTTGATGTGTTGATAAACTAATGAATAAGAGATTGTTAGATAAATATATAGGAAAAATTTTTTTGTGAAAGTTGGTTACAAAGTTAGTACAATTTGGTAATTACGGAAATAATTTGGGTGGTAATAAAATAAGGAAAGTTTTTAAGGAAATTTATTTAAAAAATCGGAATGTTTAAATTATTCAAATAATTAATAATTAAAAGATGATTTGATGTCAATTAATATTATAACAAACTTCTAGAAATATACAAATACGTATTTAAATTAATTGAGAATTTTAAGTTACATTCAAATATTAAAGTAAATGTTGATATAATAAATCTTCCGTTTATCAATATACCTGCTGATTCCAAATCTATTACTATATTAGATTTCAAAAAGTAAATAATTTTTTTTATTTTATTTTGGTATGTTTAATTGTAATTGTAATTATAAATTAAAGTAGTTTATATGGATGAAGGAAAAAATTATATATTTGGATACTTAGAATCCGTGTATTTAAATAAACCATTTTATTATCTTATCATCAATTTAATACTAAAACAGCTATTAAAACAAACTTTCTGATGTATATGTAAGAAAAGCCATACAAATGTTATAATTTATAGAAGATAGATAATCAGACAGTAAAATAATAAATCATAAATGTTGAAAAAAGTAAACAATTTTTTTTTTAATTTTGGTATGTTTAATTGTAATTGTAATTATAAATTATAAATAGTTTATATGGATCAAGGAAAAAATTATATGTTTGGATACTTAGAATGCGTGTATTTAAATAAACCATTTTATTACCTTACCATAAATTTAATAGTAAAACAGCTATTAAAACAAACTTTATGATGTATATATAATAAGCCATAGATTTCTTATAATTTATATAACAAAGATAATCAGTAAGTAAAATAATAAATCATAAATCTTGAAAAAAATATAATAAGCAAATGAAATACGTATATAGGCAATTTAATTTTTAAAAGTTTATTAAAAAGTTTACATGATGGTAATGACGTAACTAAATTTATTGTAATTAAATAAGGTAAGTTATTAAGAAAATTTATTAATTAGTTATGAATGTATAATTTATTTAAATATTGAATAATTAAAATATGATTTAATGTCAATTACTCCTAAAACATATTACCGTATTTACAAAAAGACATCAAAATAAAGGGTGAAAATTACGTTACATTTAATATATGTTAATTGACTTAAAGTGTCGTTCATGAATTAATATCCTGTTTCCAAATACAATACTCTATTATAATTCAATAAGTAAAGAAATGGTTTTTTTTTTTTGGTCTATTTAATTGTAATTGAATTTATAAGTAGTTTATATGAAATAATGAAAAAATTATATATTATATAAATAGTATATATATGATGATATATTAAACTTTAACCTTACTCATCGAATAACGACACGTTGTAAATAATAGTATATCAGATTAATAGATTATGTTTCAGAATATTTTAACCTTATATGACATATTTAAATTAAATGCTACAATGTAAATATGATAAGAGTAATAATCATGGAGACCCATTGTTTTTATTTTAGTTCGGTACAACTAAATCATTAGTTGGTTTTTATTAATTTCAATTTATTCTTAATTCTAGTTCTAATTTCTAATATATGATATTTAATAACATGAATAAAGTATTTTTCGTACAGTTTCTATATTTGAATCAAATGTAGATTATTTTGATACAATTAAACATTTATATGCAACATGCATATGCATATTAATTGTAAAATCTAATAAGAAACAGACGAATATATAATTAAGCATAAAACTGAAATAAAGTAGATTGAAAACATAATTGTCCAAAGATCAAATAACAAATAAGATAATAAAGAAAACATAACCAAAAACTTAAAATAATAAATGTTCTCGCAAGACATCCCAACGGACAAAAGAAGTTTATTTTTCAATCTTTGGTGTGATGAGTAGAGGTTGATTATCGGCCTTCATATCTCCGGACGCTTGTCTAAATGTTTTAGAACCTGATGAGCTACCAATTTCATCAACATCGTAAACTTCAATGAGATTACGCTTCAAGGAATTAGGTGTGTTATCAAGATTATCACCATCTTCGATTTCACCCTTTTCTTTGGATACTCTTGAATTCAGGTAAGACACGGGGGTAGTAGTTTCACCGGTAAATGACATTGATTCCTGAAAAAAAATAGATGAATGTATTCATGAATGATGAGATTCTCTGTTATTAAAGTTAAGAGTTTTAAAGTAGTAACGATGTAAAAAAATATTTAATATATAAACCTTGTAATTGTTAGTGTCTTGAGACTTGTAATCTTCAGCCGAGAGGTTAAGAGAGTAAGAAGCCGGGCCCTGAATGTAACATACATTGCATTATCATATAAATTGGATCAAATGAATAATAGTATTAATATCAAAAAAGAATTACTACGAATAAACATAATTTAACATACTTGTTCCAAGTTGTATTTCTTCTCAATCTCAGTTATAAGAAGAGGGTCATCAGTCATCTTTGAAACTCCAAAGAATTTATAATTGTTCTCAACATTATAGCTTGTTATGTCAATTTTAAAAGCAAATTTTCTGTCAAGAAGGGTGTTAAAAACATCTGGGTAGACACTCATACCGACACCCTAAAATTAAATAGCACAAATTAATATATTAGTGTATATATAAATATATTAAAAATATAAATAATAAACTGTTGAAAAAATGGTTTTTATATATACCTGAATGTAATCTTCAAACAAATTGCTTGCGTTTTGTTTTAGATATTTCTTCGCCTCACGATCGAAAACGGTTAAAGAAACAATACCAGTTGGGTCCTGAACTCTGATGGGAATTTTGAATCTAAAGAAAAATAATAATAATGAAAACGCGTTGTTAAAATATGTGGATATTTCGAAATTATAACATTAATAATATATAGTCTCGTTAAGGTAACCATTTCAAGATGTTCGACCAAAATAAAATAAAACAATGATAAAAATGGAAAAAGTAAATTACAGAATATGTATCACTTTTTAGGTAAATTTAAGTGGATATTATATCAATTAAGAATACTATTGATGGGTATTTTGGTTCATAAAACAAATAAAAAAATTCACCTTGGAACAACATCTATTAGACGGTCTTTGCAGGGATCGCTTGGGCATTTATAAAGTACAGGAACATCGACAGAGCTGGAAATAGCGACAACAGTATCCTTACTATCATCACGGACAACTTTTCTTGTACAGAACTTGCAAGATTGATAAAACCATTCAACATCTGGTACAATCATTTTAACGATTCCAACAACAACAACAGACTTAACCTGCATATTTGAAGATAAAACCAGTTGAATTGAAAACTCATGGTTTTATTGTTGTATAATTTCTAAAAGGTGTGTTAATTTGTTTAAATCAAGAAAAGTATTCAACCTTAATTTATGAAATAAATTAATCGAACCTGAACTATTTCATTGACCTCAGCGATACTGTTGAATTCAGTCTTGTTTAAGAAATCATCTTTTAGGTTGACCAACATAGATGCTGATGGTACACCAACGGTCAATGACTCATCACCGTTACATTTTGCTAGATAACTAACATATACAAATTTATGATTACATATTAGCAGTCTTGTTATAAATGGAAACTTGAATTGATAAGTATATGATTTAACCTTTCTTTGAATGACATAATCTCATGTATCTCTGAATTAATGAACAAACGTGAAACTGAATAGGAGTTTGAAACCGAGTATCCTTCTGATATCATACAAATATAAAAGTTAATTAATGGATGTGAAATGATTAATATTATATACTTCAGCAAGGACGTGATTTTTGAAATTAATAATGTTAGGCACTACTATCATTAACAAAATCAATGTTTGACGTAACAATATAGATAAATAATGGTAGTAATATAAATATGGAGATAGGGAACAGACCTCGAAAGTTCTTAAACTTTCCAAATTGTAAAATAATAACTACATTTCGTGCTTCTGGATTCTTAAGAAGATAGTCATATAGCTCCTTAGCATAATCATCCCATAAGGTAACAGATATTTTAAGTCCTCTGTATGTGTTTTTAAACCCAAAAAAGTTACACTTTATACACATTTAAAAGAAAAATAAGTATATTAAAAGTCAGCTTACTCCAAATCTTGCATATGAAAGTTGAGCTTGAAAGCTTGTTTTCCATTCTTGGTTATTATATCCTCAATTTTGTAGTACTTGACCACTAAACCAATGACATCTAAAAAACAAATAAACGTTTAAATAATTTACTTGTAACTATAAAAAAGGAATATAATTAAATGTAAATAGAACATTACAACTTATAAAATGAACATACCTATGCTACCCGATTCAGATACAGTTCGGTCCAGTATTGATTGAAAGTCGATGAATGAGAAACCATAAAGTGGGCCGTTGAAATCATTGCATTTTGTGATCGAGGTGTTGTAGTAGAGGCACACCTTAAACGGGTTGTCAACATATTTAAAATTTGCAGAATTGTCACCGATTGTTGGTTTCTTTATAATCAAAGTAGACATCTCAGAAAGGAATCTCTCGAATCTAGAAAACCATTTGTGCAAAACACTTGCTTGTATCTTGTTACCCTGCAGAAAATATACATAAAAGTTTAAAATGGTGTTACGTAAACTGGTTATTATGTCAAAGAAAATTGATATACATTTCAAAAAAACCTCGTTTAAGTATACCTCCTCGTCTACTAAAATCATCTCAATGGAAAAGGTTTGAGATGGATTCTTAAACATTGGTTGCCTCCATAGTCTCACAATCCGAACCTTCAGTGTGTAGTCATCTCTCGATAAATTCAATTCGGTAAATGAAGAATAGTGGGCTAGATCCATTTTTTGTGAAAATTACTAAACATAATGTAGTAAAAGAAGTTAGTAAGTTCGGCCTCAAATGACAGAATGAAAATAAAAATTATACGTGTATAAGAGTATCCAATATTACGTACCTTTAACGTGGTAATAGTAGTGAAAGTGTTGAAGCTGAATTGCACAAGGATGGTTGAGACTTATTGGGTGTGTGTATTTATATAGATATTTGGAGTGTTTAAATTGGTACACATATTTGGTAGATATATACCTATTTATGGTATACTTGTCAATTGTCTATTGTCAATTGTCAATTGTCAACTGATTATATTTGTATATCCTATTAGTTTTAAATTTTCTGTGAAAACTGAAAAGTAATTTTGGGATTGGCTATATTTGCGGTAACCTTGAGTATTGATTGAATTTCTTTTAAAAGATTTAAAAGAAATTCGTAAATAATTTTGAAATGGTCAATTATTTATATCCCTGACGTTCAAATTTATATATTTATCAATAGTATATCAATAGTATTAGTATATCATAAATTGAAGTAATGGAAATAATAGGCACGTTGGATATGAATGTTAATTTTAATAAGATTCTATTTTTTTTACAATGAAAACCGCATGCTTTTCCTATCCATGTGAGAATGTTTATAATTTATATATATTAAAATTTACCAGTAACATATATTATTATAGATCCATATTACTACTTATATAAATTGGTGAGCATAATTACTGGTTGCCATAATTATTACATTTTATTACCTCACTATATATTGATTGAAATTGGATTTTAAGATTTATAAAAAGTTCCAGAAATAGTTTAGGAGGCAAACTTATTTGAATTTGAAGTTTCAAATTTGAATATTATAAATTATAAATTATAAATTTATTATATAAATGGAAAGTAAGACTAATATGTAATATATAACGGAAATGGAAGTTATAAATATAAATAGAAGTTTTAGGCACATTGCATATGGAGGTTATTTTGAGTAGGATTCTACCTTTTTACCTACAATACAGCATGCTGTTACTATTAATGTGAGAATGATAATAAGTAGAAAATATTATATTATAATTTACCAGTAATTTGTTATGATTATATTTAATTATTATATTTAATTAATTTTATAATGTTATAAACTGGTGACCATAGTAATTGTCCTCCATAATTAATACATTATTAAATACTGATTGATATTAGATTTTAAGATTCTAAATAAGTTCCATATATAGTTTTGGAGGCAGTTTTTTTTTAATTTTTACGGGATTCAAATTTGAATATTTACAGGATTGTTCTATAATTGTTAAGTAACACTAATATGAAATGGAATTTATAATCAATATATTTAGTATGATTAGACAATACATTAATACTGATTGAAATTTCATATAAAGACTTGCAATAAGATCCTATAATAATTTAGGAGGAATAATTATAATTATTGGAATATATTTGTCAAATTTAATAATTTAAAGTATATATATTTTAGATTTTAGATACAAGGTAGTAATGAAACATGAAACATAGGTATATTATTCATTTAATTATTTTAGATTCAAGGTAGTAATGAAACATATATGTATATTACTTTGTTGATTGAGTGTTTATCATATTAAAATATAAAATTGGGGATGGTAAGTAGTCTCGTTTAGTAAACGTGCCCAAAAACCATTATAATGTTGAATGGTAAAATAAATTATAGAAGCACCTAAAATAACATATATCGTAATGTGGTTTAAACTATAATATTTAAAAAATAATTTCTTAAACTCATTAGTATCACAATCAAACCTGGGTTCATATTACCTATCTATATAATTACAAAGTGTGGAGATCTACAGTTTTGTTTTGTAAATTTTGCAATTGGCCACAAACTTTCTTTGGTTTTGCAACAGACAAGATACATTTTTTTTGTATTTAATTTTGTCCTTGACCAGAAATTTACTTTGGTTTTGCAATTTAGCAGATACTTTTATTTGGTTTTCATTTTTGTCATTGTCCAGTATGTTATAAATTCCTAATAATCAAATTATAATTTATACAATCATGTAATCTAAATCACACGTGGTTGATATCCAAAATAAAATAAAACATAAGATATAAACACGATAGGTGGATAGATATATTAAAACCTAATAAACTCCAATTACATCAACCACGGTCAAAGTTTTGAACATGAAACATAAACATCCACAAAAGTAATGTATGTAGTTGGAGTATTCTTACCAAACTTGAACTACCCTAATCCTGAAGTACCCAAAAGAAGCATCCTATATATAGTCAATTTTCAATTCTCGACACTACCAAAACATCCTCAGTAGTTACGTACCTGAAGGAGCAAACTTCACCAAAAGAAATTCCATGTTCTTTTAAAAACTCCGGCCACCCTCTCAAAACATACCTACAAATATAAATAATGAAAAGGTGATGTATGGTATGTATATTATACAACGTCATCATGGATTTAAAAATTTAAGGCTGTAAGTTAAAAATTAACCTTTTGTAACCCACATTCTTCTCCTGCCCAACGTCCAATAATTTCATCTGAGTTCCAGCATACATCACCTTCATTTGGTTGCGATGAGCTACATTAGCAATATTCTCAAGTTTTTTGTGAAAACGCTGGACAAATATATCATGTTAGATAAACATACATAATATTTTTAAAACAAAAAATGAAACAATTAAAGTAGCTGAGAAGCTGTTTTTTAACTTACAAAGCGACAATTAACTTTTCCAGTAAAAGCATATTCTTCATCATCAGGTTGTTGAATCTCAATCTCTTTGTCAATACGCTGAATAATAATATAAAGTAAGATAACATTTAATATTTTTAATTACAAATAAAAAAAAATAACTAAACAACAGTGGAAGTGTAACCTTTTCATTAGGAGCATTGTCCACATCCATACGTTGATCAGTATCATGGATCAAAATTTGCATTCCACTTTCATCGAAAATGGTTACCTTCATTGTGTTTGTGTAAACAAAAGTGAAAACAACAAATTGTTTCTGTTTTAGGGAGAGATCTTGAACAAAATTCAGCCATCCTTTTGTAAATCGGAGCTTCCCGTTAACATCCTCAACAGTGACCGGCCATGATTTATTCTCGCTTGCAAACAGAAAAACAGGCTGCTTAGGAGCCTGTTTTCGAAAGTGAACTTGGGAGAAGGTGTTAGGAAAATCCTGAACACGTATAAAATTTAATATAACAATTAATAGATTATAAATAAACATAATCTAGGCTGTACAAGGCAAGTACATAAACGAATATAAATAAGATTATATACCAGATATCCACGTAATGGGTCGCGAAACACATGGAAGAAGGAAGTACCCATGGTACGGTTTTGATTACGATGATAGAATGTAATATTGAGTGTCTGCTTGCGGATATAATCAAAGATTAATATGCATCCCTCAGTTAGAAATAACTGTGATGATATAGTTTTCCAGCCCTTTGTAAAAAAGAAGTAACCATCACCAACCTCCAGTTCTACTTTCCATGAGAGGCCGGTTGATGTTTGGATATTAATAGGTTGGAGTTGAATATCATTAGGGGCTAAAACATGGAAAAAAGAACTATGCAGCGGCTGAGAAAATTGAATCAGTTTAATAAATAGTATAACATTATATATCGTAAATAAGTATATGAAGATTATAATATATAGATTGGTATTTCTGAAATTCTAAACATGTATATGATACTCACAAGTTTATCGGCAGAAGGATCATGAAGTACGAGGAGGAAGGATTTGTCGGTATGATTGAAAACACCCAATGCGGAACTAATAATATGATGAATAAGAACTCCAACCGAAAGTTCTAACGTCATATTATATCATCATATAAGAAATCATGGAAGAAAAAATAAAAGACATGTTTATACAACTTTAGGCTGCCTTTTGTTTTAAATAGCAGTTGTATAAAATACCAAACGAACTCATATTCAAATACCAATTCACTGGTTACAAGAATCATTAAGATAACAATACCAATTCCATATAAATGATATTTTAAATTGAACCAGTGTATTACATAATTCATAAATGTATAATACCAATTCAATATATACAGCCATTACAAAAACCATTATTGACAGAGAATGTAATCACATAACTTACTGGATTTCCATATAAAGACACCAATTTAGTTACTAAACCTTTTGCATAAAACCTTTTGCAAAATTCTTCATGATTCTTTTGCAGGATTAAAAGAAGCTAATAATAATATCAATTATTTGCATCAAAATTCTATCAAATTCTGTCATAAAACCTAAAGACACCAATTTAGTTTCTTTTAATCCTATCAAAGACACCATCAAGTTACTAAACCTTTTGCATACAAGGAAAAACTAAACAAAATTCTTCAAAACCACTAACAGACTAATAGTGTACTTCACCAAAACCTATGACTTTAGTACAATTCAGATTAACACCATTCATACACGGGTATATTATCTAAAGCCATTAGAACAAACCATTATTGACAGAGAATACAGAAACATAACTACAGATTCATCATTACATCATAACAAATTAGAAAAACATGTACAATATGAATTCAAAGAAGACCAGTTTTGTCACAAAAAAGTGAAGATGTTACAAAAGAAAGGTTAAATTGAAACTAACCAAATAAGGCATCAACAATGTGATTTAATCAACAAAAAGAACAGTACGAACGCGTATGAAAAGAGGGAAATACCGATTCATTGTGATTAGGTTGAAGGATGACCGGTGATTCAACGACGATCTGCTTCGATTCGGAACGTACTGGAAGCGTAACAGTTCTGATTTGCCGACGAAGGTCCGATTTGTTGAACAACGGGGTTGGTAGAGGTTCGATTTTGGACGGAGGATGGTGTCGCGGAGATCTCCGATGAGAAGGGTTGCGGTTCGTGGTCGAATTTGGGAGGAAAGTGTGTGTTTGAAGAAATTAGGGTTAGGATTTGGTAAAGTGAAGGCGAGGAAAACGGGTCGGGTAGTGGGGTCCGCGTGTAATTTTGTTGTGTATTACCATGGGCGGGAAAAACATTTGATGGTGGAGTATTGAGATGCCATGTGGCAAAAATGGCTCTAGAAATATGCCATGTGGCAACCCAACTACCCTTTTATTAGAGTAGGGGGATTTAGGAAGGTTACATTATGATAAAGATGAATGAAATTGTGAGAAATGTGAGAAGCGTCAATTTAATTTATAGACCATTCCGTTGGTAAACTATACAGGGTTTGTTATATTTTCATGCACGTGGTATGTTAAAATATAAAAAAAAAATTGGCTCTAAAACTTCATGAATGCCAAGGGTGGTCGTCTTTCGAAACAAAGTCCGATACCATTTTTGGTATTGAGTTAAGCATGTTGACTGCACATGAATTTAAAATCACAATAGTACTCTTGTTTTTTCCAATCTATTTATTCTTCTTCAATTATATGTTATGTTGAAGTCGATGAGTCCAACTATATTTTGATTAGATCCTAATTATTATTTAATCATGAGTGGATTTACTTGGTCTTTTCATACTGTTTGGTTATTCAATTACGTTTAATTACGTTTTAGATGAGTTTAACACTTATAACCATTCTCCTACATTTCCATTACCCACTCCCAACTACCCCACCCCCATTTCCTCACTTTCCCATGATGTGTTACAAAACACATCTGTTTTCCATGCGATTTCTTTATATATTTTTAGTCTTTATTTTCCGTTTTTATTAGTTTTCGGTTTCTATTTACCATTTGTGTATTTTCAGGTTTTTGTGGGTCAAGGAGCGTAAATGGTTGATTTTTGAAGAATAAACAAGCATGCGAGCTAAGGAACGGAAGAAGCTTGGTCAAATGGAAGAATTCTGAAAATCCTTATCTTGGCGCGTCGCCAAGATGATGACAGGATCTGAGAGACGCGTCAAGATTCCCGCGTCAGAAATCGACTATTTTGTTTTTAGCGCGTAGCGAAGATTTTGGGGGTTATTTTAGCGACGCGCTAAGATTGCTCAACCGAGAAAATTTTGCCCTAGATCACTATTTAAGGTTTTATAAGAAAACCCTAAGAGGCAGAAGGCAGAAGACGATTGAAAGAGACTTTTGAGACGATTTTAGAGCATTTGGAAGGCCAAGAACAAGATCCAAGCAAGAGAATCAAATAACCTCGGGTGTTAATCATTCGGTTTTTAGTTTTCTTTCATTTAATCTTTCCCTATCCATGTTTCGTACTTTTGATTTCTCTTTTGTCCCTGTTTGGATGATGATTGCTAGCTAGAACAATTGAACTACCTAGGTTATGATTGATACATGATGGTTTGACTTGCTTTAATCGGTTGTATGAACTCGTATGCGGTTTGATATTCAAAGTAAAGACTTGATTTCTATGATTCAATGTGTATGCGCATTCTTGATTGGTTGAATGATTGATTATAAACTCCACATGTACCTTGTTGAATGTCGTTCAGTTATAGGTTCATGTTAGATCAATGACTTTGTGTTTTGATTAATTTATGGTTGCTAGACGTGGTATCCATAGGAGTTGTGATCAAGTAATTAATTGTTTTGGATGTTCTACCAATTTCAATAGCCGTGAGGTGCGAAGTTGTCGATTTTTCTAGGTTGATAGATTGCTATGATTAGGACCTTTGTGAAAAGATCCCCCTAGTTTCCCTGTCATCCTTGCGTATCGAATTGAATCAGAAATCATAGTTGCCTTAGACTTTCATGCTGTGAGGTAGATCGTCAATCTAGGCACCTTGTTATCATATTGGAATCCTGTGAAGGATGTCAATTAACCGGTAGTTTAACAGCTTATTGAGTTTCCATAGGTTTCTTCTCGAGAAGGGTTGAGGGTCCTTAGGTTTCTCTTAAGTTTAGCATTTTAAGATCCCGGTCCCGCAACAGTTTCATTGCCGATGAGAAGCTGGTCACTCGTATGTAGAAATCTGACCTAGGTAGTATTCTCACCATCATTTGAACCAGTTTATATCTCTTTCTTTGTTTACATTTTTAGTTAAAAAGTTATTTGATCTTTTGCTTTAGTCTGTTAGAAATTTCCCCCCTTTAAATATAAAATAATTAATTCAGGTTAGTAGATAAGTTAAATCGAGTCTAGTTACGTAATTAATAGAGTCTCGTGGGTTCGATATCCGGACTTACTTAGCTATACTAGAGTCGACCGGTTCACTTGCCGGTTAGTAGTTTAGTTTTAGAAAGTCTAGAGTTTAACTTAGTGTCTGTTTTAGAGTTAGTTTTAATCATTTTAATTAAACTACTTTTTGCACATCAAGTTTTTGGCGCCGTTTCCGGAGACTCTTTGGTAATTGCGTACATTAGATTTGATAGGATTTATTTACTATATCTGTGCTTCGTGTCCAAAACCCACTGTTACACAAATGGCTGATCGTAGGACCATTCACCAGCAATCCACACAGGGGTTCACTGGGGTAAACTCTCCCATCACTTGTCCTCAAATTAATAATGAGAACTCATGGTAAATCCCATCCTACATCATGACTGCTATCACCAATTCATGCCAATTCCATGGGCGTGATGATGAGGATGCACCTGCTCATATTGCACGCCTGACCCGCATCTGTGGTACCTTCAAGCTTCAAGGTGCCAATGATGATGCGATCTTTCTCCAGTTGTTTCCTTTCTCACTGGCGGGACGAGCCGCCACTTGGCTTGACTCGCAGCCTGGAACTTTCACTACTTGGGCAGCCCTTCGCCAAGGGTTTCTGAACAAGTATTTCCCACCTGCCAAAGCATCCAGGCTCCGTGACCAGATCCACTCATTTCGTATGGAGCCAGATGAGCCTTACTATCTTGCTTGGGAGCGGTTCCAAAACCTGCTTAGCAAATGCTCCCAGCATGGTTTATCTGATTGGGCCCTTGTAGAGAAATTCTACAATGGTCTCACATATGAAACGAAGGCTCGTTTTGATACTTCTGCGGAGGGCACCTCATGGGGAAGAAGAGTGTAGCTGAATGCCTTGATCTGTTTGAGAGCTTTGCTCAATCGGAGTACGAGCAACAGTCCGTCAGTAGGAATTCCATTCCTACATCGAGTACACCTTCGTCGTCACGAGGCGTTCACCAAGTCACCTTGAATACTCATGTGACTGCCGCCTTGGAAAACCTAACACGAGAGATGAAAGAGTTAAAAGCTAAGGTTGATAGGTGTGAAATATGTCGGGGAGGTCATGGCACTTTAGAATGTCCTTTGCTGCATCAGGAACAGGTAGATTTCGTGGGAGGTCCAAACCGAGGTCCAACCAACTCATTTGGGAATAATTTTAATTCGGGGTGGAGAAACAACAATAATCAAAACAATTGGCGTTCTTCCGGAAATCCCCCTGGTTTCCAATCAAATCAAAATCATAACCAGGGGCAGGGCCAGTTCACTAATCGGAATTCAGGGAGTAGCTCGGGTAGTGATAGTGGGAGTAGTTTGAGCAAGATAGAGGATTTATTGACACAATTAGTTGCTAAGGATGTCGCCACTCAGAAAACTCTTGCTGAACATGATCTTATTCTAAAAAACCAACAGTCAGCTTTTTAGGATCTCCAGAGAACAGTAGTTGACCTTGCTAGGAGGATAGACGAGAAACCCCCATGTACTTTTTCATCTAGTTCTAGTACACAAAACCCGCATGCACATGTTTAGGCAATCACCACTAGATCGGGTAAGCAGTTAGGGGAGGTAGAGTCACCTGATAGAAAGGTAGAAGATGTTGGGGAGAGAGAAGAGGTGTCACAGTCACACTCTCAATTTCCATAAACGGGGTATTACCGTTAGGCGTGTGACTTCCAGGATCTCAGCCACTAGTTACACCAAGCGACACGTTAATTGTAAAACATAATTCATTTTTGAAGTTTGATATTACCAAAGACCAAGTTTTTAAAGTAAACATAACAGAAGTTGCGGAAGCATAATAAATCTTAATTGTTTAAATGGCGCAACACGCGCAAACCGAATAAATGAACGTTACTGAAAAATATTAAATAAGCCACGTGAGATAATAAATGCATGAATGAATGCTCCTAATTGTGCGCGTCTTGTGAACCTGAAAGAAACATGCTAAAGTGTCAACACAAGGTTGGTGAGTTCACAGGTTTTGATAAACAGAACATAAAGTAAACCGATACAGTAAACAAAGTAATATCAGTAGGTAGCTAGTCTACTAAACCAGTTACTCAGTGTATGAAGTTCGAAACCGAAGCTGACAATCGAAACTGAACGCCTCGGCTGTGAATACCAGGTCACAGCAACAGAACTTAGGTCAATTAAACACCCGTTTGACGAATGTTGTGCTAGCGCGACTAGCCCGGGTGGGGTTTGTCAAACCCAGTAGATCTACTCAGAATTGCCTCGCTATACTACATACATTAACAGTTCGAGAGTGAGGACTTTAGTGGTATCACACTAGTAAACAGGTGATATTACAATAATACTGATCAATGAAAATGAAATTGTTTCCACGTTTCTACTTGCGTAGTAACGGACCGAAGGGCAAAGTATACGAACATAGTATCATGTATATGCAGTATCACAACAATCCAATGTAATGTAACGTTTATGAAAACAGCATGTTTCTCTCCCCCGAAAATAGTATAAAGTAAAAGTGGGGCTGTAAACTCACCTTGGATCGATGTAATGTATATGAACAAGAACTTCAAAGAATTGGGCAATGCTCGATCAACACGTTCAATACCTATTATTGTTTGTAACGGAGTCTTTAATATAATACGAATACATTTGGTAAGGTTTGGGTCGATTTGATTTAACACGTGGCACACACACAATTAGATGTATATATATGTTACAATATTTTTATAGATTTGTATTAATAAATAATTATCAATAAGCATTAAGTTTTACCAAATAATTATTTACATTTTGATTTCACTAAAAGGGTTTCATATATGTATTTAAATATTTTTAGAATTAAATATAAAAATGATATGGTTTAATTATATAATTTACAATTATCCAAGAATATTTACAAATAAGGATAATCACATTTATAGTATTTTGATTAATAATAAGGTATTAATATATTTTACAAGAAATAACCCACAATTTCATTTGTAAATAATTTGTGAATTGATAAAATATATTAATCTATATTTAAATATAATGTTTATTTTATAGAAATAACTATTTATAATATTTATAAATAATTTATGTATAATTTCTATGATTTTTATGATTATTGCATAGTTATACACGATTTAGAATTTTTTACAAAAATAAGTATTTTTAGTACTTTTAAATAATATTTTATAAAATTTTATTAAAGTTTTTAAATAAAATAAATTTACAGGAAACTGTTTTGTAAGATTTAAAATAAGAGAAACTTATAAAATTTATTTTTATAAATTTTAGGAATTTTTCTATATTTTTAAAGTATTTTAAAAAGCTTAAAAAAAATAAAACAAATAAAAAGAGGCTGCCCGGGGTCGAACCCGGGTCCTCTCCCTGTCCACACACACACCGAACCAGTGAACCAAGGACCTTATCAGCAATAAAATCCCATTCCAATTTCTTTTATATTATGTTTTCCAGTTTCCCCCAATTTCGAAGAACCCTAGTTCAAAACCGATTCAATTGAAGATCAATTCGATGTTAATAACCAGATTAAGGTTAGGGCTTTTAATCCCCATGATAAACCGAACATATAGATGTAATTAATTACCTGATTTGAATCGATTTGATGATATAAACAGTCAAGAACAGGTCGCGGTTCAACTTGAATTCGAATGTGAATCAAATACTGATGAAAATCAAATTAACCTTCCAGATAGCTTCGAATGATTGTAATGGTTGAAAGCCCTCTGTTAATTTCGAGTTATAAAGGCCAGAAGGTTGTGTTCGACTAAGTTGCAGGTCGCGGCCGAAGGTGGTGATCAATGAAGGTGTTTAAGCTTGTTTTAGATGCGATTAAAAGTTGCATTCTATTAGGAACTGATATATGGTATTATATACATGTTTATTCCGATTAATTTATAGCAAAATGCGTGATGTTGGTGGGTGGTCGGCCGAAAAAAATAGATAATCGGGTTTAGTGGTAATTGCACTGCAAATTCTTAATTTGGAAGTTGCCCCACGATCGAATCACCCACTGAAATATGTCGGAAACTTTAATTAGGTAAAACCGCGTTTGTTGGACGGTTATGGCTCTCGCCGGAGAGGTGGCCGGAGGTGGCCGGACGGAAAATCGGGGAAAGGGGCGGGTGGTTTGGGAAAATTACACAACTAGTCCCTGTGGTTTTAGAACTTATCATTTCATGTAAAATATTCTTAAAAGTAGTTTTATGTTTTGCATTTTAACCCCTAAACCTTTATAAAACATTATTATTATCATTATTATTATTATTATTGTTATTATTATTATTATTATTATTATTATTATTATTATTATCCTCGCAAAATAGTAAAGTAAGTTAATTCGCGATAAACGGAGAAAGTTAATAGTGTTAACCGAAAGAAAAAAAATTCGGGTTGTCACATGTCACACCCCGACCGACGGCGGAATCATCGGAGCGGACGAGGGAATGATTGATTGTTCATAACACATGATTGTCTAATAGTGGAAATAATATTAAAATCAGATTACAGGATAACATGAATTTAACAGATACAAATACAACAGTTAAAGTCATAAATAAATAATTGTCTTTTGTTTTGACTAAGTCCAGGTCTTATATGATCAAGTAGAAGTCCACTAGCTTGCTTAACCTGAAATCATGTGAGAAAATAAAGTCAGCTAACGAATTAGCTGGTGAGTAATCACAGTTTTGAGTATACATATAGAATGATTGATTGATTGAGAATAATCCAATTCACAAGGTAACGTTAAGACTTATATTGCAATAGTAAAACATATAGATAAACCGACACAATAACAACCCCTTGACTTGACACTTGCATATAATAGACTCCACACATACACCATAGATTAACTCCTGCCTCTGGTACAATCACCACTTGACTATTCATATGGGGTGGGTTATCCAAACCAGTAGATCTACCATTGATACCAGGATTGATTGATTGAATTAGGGTTTTACTGTCGTCCAGTTTACCATAGTATGTTCACATAATTGCAAGTAATAACATAACCTGTCTTGAATTGAATTTAGAATGAAATAACAATAGAATATCATGATTGAATATATTGTATCACATGATTTCCCCAAATAAGAAATGATATAAAAAGGGGATATGAATACTCACTTGATTGATGAGATTGGATTTTGAATGTGATAGGTTAGACACCTACGATTTCCTTATGATTAACCTAAGGAACGGTGCCTCAATTTAGAATAATAATAATAATGTGAGAATTGGGAATAAGTTTGGGTTTCCATTGGGTTTTGAATGGTAGTTTAAATAAAGTGATTTATTTAGTTGAAATGTTTTGAAATAAATAAAATGAATTTGAAAGTCATTATGTTTTGAATTTATTAAAAATGTACGTATCAGTGTACGTATCTGTTTGATTTATTGTTAACGTGTGGAAAAATAGACAAATAATTAATTTTATTAATTAATTATGTCAATTAATTAAAGTATTTAATTATTTAAATGGCTAAAAGAAATAAAAATATTTTTGAAATGATTTAAGTATCAAACTTTTGTATTTAATTATGATTTAAGCAATAATAATTATTACTTAAATAAATTAAAAGTAATTTAGTGTCGAATAATAATTTAAATAAATTAAATTATTAAAAGTCCACTTTCGTATAAATAATTTTTGTATTATTTGTAATTTTATTTATTAAAACATTTAATAAAAATGGATAAAATGTTAAAATAAATTTCAGAAAAATAATTTAGTTGTTTAAAAATTTTTAATGTTTGTAAAAACATTTTTATGATTTTTAGAAATTTTTCCGGAATTTTAGAGCTTAAAAAGATGCTTAAAAAATAAATGGAGGTGCCCGGGGTCGAACCCGGGACCTCTTGGATTGCAAATGGACATGGAACCGGTGGACTAAGGCACACAGCCGCGATAGAAGATGGTTTCCTTTGTTTTTAAATAACAAACAAACCATTTCAAATCGGATTGAGCCCTAGTTCGATCCTCACTCAAATTGAGGTTCAATTCGGTTTTGATTGCTTCCGAATTCATGGGGCTTTTGTTCCCCATGAAAAACCGAGTGTGTATGTGTGTGTAATTTACTATATGGTGATCGAATCGAGGTTTACCCAATGAAGAACAGGTCGCGGCACTCGTGTCAATCGAAGGATGCTCAAACGATGATTGTAATCAAATTAAAATGGTAAGAAGCTTCGGATGATGATCGAGAGTAGAAGCCCCTTATCAATTTCAGGTTTTGAAGCTCCGAAGGTAAGGTTCGAGTGAGTTGCAGGTCCGCGATGAAGATGATGATTGATTTCGATGTATGTGTGTGTGTTTGATCAAATTGAGATTACAGGAAGTTTGTGTGTTCGATTATGGAGGTTTACCCTCTATTATTTAGGTGTAATTTAAGCGAACGAGCTCAATTCAATTTGATTTTTGAACGGGTAAGCGGGTTCGGTGGTTGCACGCGTAAACGAGCTCATTTTTCAAATTGTGTGGGTCCTTGTGTTCGAATCTTGGTCTAAAGGGTGTCGGGACCTTTAATTTGAATGAAAACCGCTCGATTTTGAGCGTTTGGGGGTCGCCGGAATACGGCCGGAATACGGCCGGAGAAGGCGACAGGGGAGGGGGGTTTGGGATTTTAAAATTTTACACTTCGGCCCCCTGAGGTTTGTAGGCACTGTTATTTTATGTTTAAAGTTTCAATATGAAGTTTCAAAAATTACAAACTAACCCCTGGACTTTATTATTATTATTATTATTATTATTATTATTATTATTATTGTTATTATTATTATTATTATTATTATTATTATTATTATTATTAATAATATTATTATTATTATTATTATGATTATTATTGGCATCAACATCGACGTTTTAAAATTAACTTTTATTAACGAATATACGTGATGTTACAAGAGGAAGTAGAGATAGAGGGTCCTAGGGTCCAGAGCACTATTAGGGATCGCCCACCCATTTTTAGACCCAGCCCTGAGATAGATCTTTCTAGAGTCCCATATCCTGATCGTGTCCGCCATCAGAAATATTCTAGGGAGTATGGGTACTTTCTTGATTTGTTCAAGCAGATCAAGATAAATCTTCCATTCATAGAGGTTCTCCAATGCATGCCCAAGTATGCTAAGTTCGTGAAGGACATACTCAAGAACAAAGCAAAGCTTGGAGAACTTTCTAATGTTGATCTTACTGGTGAGTGTTCTGCAGTGGTGATGAACAAGCTTCCAGAGAAGCTGTCTGATCCGGGAGTCTTCACCATCCCGTGTCTCTTTGGTAGCAATATTCACAACCACGCATTAGCTGATCTAGGTGCTAGCATTAATTTGATGCCTTATTCGACTTATGAGAAGCTAGGCCTAGGTGAACTTACACCGACGCGCATGACACTCTCTCTTGCTTATAGTTCTGTTAAGTATCCTCGGGGAATCATAGAGAACTTGCTTGTTAAGATTGATAGATTTGTCTTCCCTGTGGATTTCGTTGTTCTAGACATGGAGGCTGATGCGAATGTGCCTATCATTCTTGGACGTCCTTTCCTTCGTACGGCTAAGGCCAATATTGATGTCTTAAAGGGCACCATTGTACTTCACTTAGGAGATGAGGAAGTCACATTCCATGTGGCTGACTCCATTAGGAGTCCGAGTAGTGTTAAGGTAGTTGTGAGCTCTATTAGTTCTAGTGAGAGTGAGGTAACTGAAAAGTCTAAGGAGTTGAGTCTTGGGAGTTTGAGTTTGCTGGAGAGTTAGATGGTCTGCCTGAGTATGTTAAAGAGGGTGAGTTTGATGCTGAGAGAGACCTTGCTGAGTTAGAGGCACTGATAGCTGATATACCTCCTGAGATAGTGAACCCTACACCTATAGAAAAACCTAAGTGTGGGGATGTTTCTGTGGTTAGTAAGCCTAGGTCTGATCAACCCACTCTAGAGTCTGAGTCTAGTTTAGATCAGGAGGATGCATTCATTAGAGAGACGTGTTGGGATAGTCTAGTGCCTTTGAGAGGTTCTACTGTGATTGATGGTGGGGCTGTTACATGGGATCTATTTGATCCTCCATGATTTTTGCTAGAGTTATAGATCTTTAGGAGGATCCCATTTGTAGAGTATTGCATATTATTTGCTTGTTTGCTTTGTCTTATATTTTTTATTTTGTTCAGTAAGTCTTTTATTTTATTTGTTTAAGTAAGTATTTTGAGTCTTTTTGTGTCAGTGTTATGCTGCTCGGGTTGTGCTTTTGTTTTGGTTATGTAGGTTTGGATACGTACCACCCGTACTCAATCTCCGTTCAGGTGAATCTGGAGTTGTTGGCTGGAGTATGAAGGATGATCCGATGCATGAGGGTGCTAGCTGCGAATGAAATGCTATATAGCTAGTGGGAACGGTTTGGAAGAATTGTTGCTTTGCTATCAGGTGAACACGTTCCTTTTATCCTTTTATGTTTTTTTATTTATTTGTTTTAGTGTATTTCTGTCTCTGCATTGAGAACAATCCAAGTTTTAAGTGTGGGGATGAAAATGAGTTTGTTAGTGTTAGTTTTTGAGTTTTTGAGTCATAAAGTGTCATAAAAATCCAAAAAAAAAATCCAAAAATTTGAAAATTTCAAAAAAAAATTTGAAAATGTCTTTGAAATTAGTATGCAATATATGGAAAATGATAGAAAAACTGGAGTTTTATTTTCAAACAAATGTGTGTTGAATGCAAAAAAAATGAAAAATGAAAAAAAATTGTGTAATAAATGGGATAGTTTGTTGACTTGTGAGTTATCTGGTTAACCCAGCTTGCATTGAATGGTCCTTTAGTGTGTAAATTAATCTAACTAACTGAACTAGGTGGTTTTGTGGGTTTTCATCTTAGAAGTAATGGGAAAAATCTAGTTCTTTAGGAATTATAAATTGGCACCCCTATAGGTTGATTAACTAGCATTTTAATAGAAACTTATTCCTCACAAACATGGCACACTGCTATCTTTTTATGAAAATAAATTCGAGAGTAGGTGGCGCCTCCATCAATTTCATAAAAAATGAGCTTGTTGAATAAAAATGCAAGGGTTGGTTCCTATGTGTTATTTACCGGGGATAGTGACTTTAGTTTGTAACACCTCTTGGGCCAGTTTAAATAAATTAAAATTGAACTGTACAATGTCACCTAAATAAATTATATGTCACCTAAAAAGCTCAAAAGAATTCATTCCACCAAAAAAATTCCATCGTGACTACAAGTTTCTATTAGGATTGCTAGTTTTTCAGGTTATAGCGGTTAGGTGAACTAAAATGGTTAACCTGTGCCTTCTATTGTGCGAATTAGTAGAGCTGGTGACCTGTAGGCTTCTGAGTGTGAGATCCTTTAGATGTACCTAGTTCTTTCATTTGAAACTTAAAAACAAAAACATGAAAATGGACCTGATTTGTAAGTGTTAGGGTATATTGGAAACAGTGAACTAGACCTCACTGTTAACTAAACTAAATCATGTGTGTATTTGTGTTTATTTTTTTATTTTGGGTGAGTTAATAAAGTTTGTTTGAAATGATTTCCTGGTTCTGATTTCACTGCATGCTTTTTCAGGGATGAAAAAGTTTAAGTGTGGGTATATTTGATGTGTTGCAAAACACATCTGTTTTCCATGTGATTTCTGTATATATTTTAGTCTTTATTTCCCGTTTTTATTAGTTTTCGGTTTCTATTTACGCATTTGTGTATTTACAGGTATTTGTGGGTCAAGGAGCGTAAATGGTTGATTTTTGAAGAATAAACAAGCATGCGAGCTAAGGAACGGAAGAAGCTTGGTCAAATGGAAGAATTATGAAAATCCTTATCTTGGCGCGTCGCCAATATGATGACAGGATCTGAGAGACGCGCCAAGATTCCCGCGTCAGAAATCGACTATTTTGTTTTTAACGCGTAGCGAAGATTTTGGGGGTTATTTTAGCGACGCGCTAAGATTGCTCAACTGAGAAAATTTTGCCCTAGATCACTATTTAAGGTTTTATAAGAAAACCCTAAGAGGCAGAAGGCAGAAGACGATTGAAAGAGACTTTTGAGACGATTTTAGAGCATTTGGAAGGCCAAGAACAAGATCCAAGCAAGAGAATCAAATAACCTCGGGTGTTAATCATTCGGTTTTTAGTTTTCTTTCATTTAATCTTTCCCTATCCATGTTTCGTACTTTTGATTTCTCTTTTGTCCCTGTTTGGATGATGATTGCTAGCTAGAACAATTGAACTACCTAGGTTATGATTGATACATGATGGTTTGACTTGCTTTAATCGGTTGTATGAACTCGTATGCGGTTTGATATTCAAAGTAAAGACTTGATTTCTATGATTCAATGTGTATGCGCATTCTTGATTGGTTGAATGATTGATTATAAACTCCACATGTACCTTGTTGAATGTCGTTCAGTTATAGGTTCATGTTAGATCAATGACTTTGTGTTTTGATTAATTTATGGTTGCTAGACGTGGTATCCATAGGAGTTATGATCAAGTAATTAATTGTTTTGGATGTTCTACCAATTTCAATAGCCGTGAGGTGCGAAGTTGTCGATTTTTCTAGGTTGATAGATTGCTATGATTAGGACCTTTGTGAAAAGATCCCCCTAGTTTCCCTGTCATCCTTGCGTATCGAATTGAATCAGAAATCATAGTTGCCTTAGACTTTCATGCTGTGAGGTAGATCGTCAATCTAGGCACCTTGTTATCATATTGGAATCCTGTGAAGGATGTCAATTAACCGGTAGTTTAACAGCTTATTGAGTTTCCATAGGTTTCTTCTCGAGAAGGGTTGAGGGTCCTTAGGTTTCTCTTAAGTTTAGCATTTTAAGATCCCGGTCCCGCAACAGTTTCATTGCCGATGAGAAGCTGGTCACTCGTATGTAGAAATCTGACCTAGGTAGTATTCTCACCATCATTTGAACCAGTTTATATCTCTTTCTTTGTTTACATTTTTAGTTAAGAAGTTATTTGATCTTTTGCTTTAGTCTGTTAGAAATTTCCCCCCTTTAAATGTAAAATAATTAATTCAGGTTAGTAGATAAGTTAAATCGAGTCTAGTTACGTAATTAATAGAGTCTCGTGGGTTCGATATCCGGACTTACTTAGCTATACTAGAGTCGACCGGTTCACTTGCCGGTTAGTAGTTTAGTTTTAGAAAGTCTAGAGTTTAACTTAGTGTCTGTTTTAGAGTTAGTTTTAATCATTTTAATTAAACTACTTTTTGCACGTCATCCCACTACAATTTATCAAAAAAAAATTTCGAATGTCTAACCCTATTCCAATCTCAAAATCAATTCATGATTACAAATGTGACTACTCGTGAACAAAAAGACTAAAATGGTAACCTTGTCTTCCTCTTTGACGTGGTTAAGAGGGAATTAGTGGTGGTTTCAAATGTCAAAGAGAGAAGTGGTAAAAGGGTTTTTGTGTGCCGCGGCGATTGTGTAGTTGGTGAGTCGTGTCATGTTGTGGTAGATTTGTAGCGACAAAATAAAACGGGGATCGGAAGATAAAAAGTACAAGTAACATGGTGATGAAAAAATGTAGCTTGAACACCAAGTCGCTATTAGTCGGTGTGGTTGTAGTTTCTTGGTTCATCACAACAAGTTCTTGATGAGGGGAAGTAAAGACACAACTTTTTTGAAGACGAGTTATTGAGAATTTTTAGGTTGAAATTTTGTAATTCGAAAGACGTCATAAACAAGTAATCATAATATCTAATTATACCCATTCAATTTCATTCATACGTTTCAGTGTTGTTTACAATTTTTAAGAAACCATCTCTTGCAATGGTTAGTGTATTTGGTTTCTAATCAAAACTAAATTCATGGTTTATAATGTATAAAGGGTTCTATTAAAGCTTTTTTATTCCCTTTTTTAACACAAAAAGGCATATATAGAAAAAGTACCGGGAAGCAGCGAAAAGTAGAATTACGTAATGAAATATGAGATGTTAAAACCACACTAACGACCTCAATCTCACAAAGTTAAATCCTCATGTGTTTAAATAGCATGTAATCTATTAAGATGCAATTATAATTAAACATTGTTATTTTTGATGTTGTGAATCAATGTTGTATAATTTTTTTTTAATTTTTTTCATCACCACCACCACTTCCATCTTAACACAATGTCATAATCTTGCCATGATTATTCTTCATTTTGATCATATTGTTGGATGTTGCGTAGGTTTTCTGGTGGACATGCTTGGAAGTCTAATCTTCTTATACTGTTTGTTTTTTAAGTGAAAAAGTCGATTAAGCCCATTACCTTCCATCGGATAACTAGAAAGAAAAAAAAATGGTCTTCCCTCGTTTTTTTTGCAACAAAGGCGTATGTTCTCTTTTTAATCTAACTAGATTTTTTGCCCCGCGCGTTGCGAGGGGTCTTTCGCCATGATCCCAAATATCAAAATGCAAATGTCAAACACAATGTAACAGTTACCATTCCAACGTAAAATCCTAAAGCATGTAGAAAGGTAAAAAAACCCGCCGCTACGACTCTCACTCCGTCGATAACCTTAACGCCTACTTCGTCATAATTCGTAAAAGTGATAAAATATTTTGTCGAGCCCAAAAGAAATATAAGAAAAACAAAACAAACCCTAAAATAAAAATAGAAAAAAAAGTTACATAACTAAACTCTAGCAAGCCCAATTCATGTTTACAAAACATGTGATTGAGCCGGAAAAAAAATACAAAATCAAAAGGAAAAAAAAGAGAAAAAAAAGTTGCTACCTAGACTTGAACAGTCACATTAAGTTATAACATGATATCCTTACACCAGAGCAAATGAATTTTAATTACTAATCTATTGAAACAATAATATTAATCTATTGTCCTGTTTGACTTTTCTATTAAAAAAAGGTAATGACCAGCTGCGTGACAGCTAGCACTATTCATCCATTTTGTGTTTTAAAGTATAGTAATTTTTGGCGTGTGATAGATTCGTCGTCAACCTAAAAGATTGTGGGCCTTTTTAATAATAAGAGATAATCGTTGGACGTTCTGATATACGCTAACATAACTAAGTAATTGGTTGGCTTACGTTTCAATATGTTAAACTACATTTGCTTCGAATTGCACTAAACTTATTGGCTCAATTTATTTTCGATGAGGTTATCAAATTCTTGAGTAATTTCGTCGGCACTTCGGTACATTAAAACACCCTGCAAGCAAACGGATACAACACTTGTTCTTACGTATTTGAAAATCATATTAATACACAGAGTAAATATTTTCATATATATATGCATAATAATTATTATAAGAAATTTATAATAACATTACACAAAATGAAACCTAAAGCTCGACGATGTCAACCATATCTGTATCGGTGGCGGAGCTTGAACATTATTGTAGGGGGGAGGAGGTGAAATTAATATTCTTTAGGGGGCGAACTTGATATTTATATAAAAATTTACACTACCGGTCAAAAAAGAGGGGGGCGACAGCCCCCCTCCCCCCGTCTCCCTTATGCTTCGCCCTTGATCTCTATTCAAACGTCATAAAAAGTCTGATAACCTTAATTTTTAAACTTCAACTTAATATTTTAAACTAATCTATCATTCTTGATTGTCACATGTGATAGATTACCACCGACCATTAAATGACTGTTAAATGAGACATATTTGATATTAAAGATATGTATAATGGCAATCTACTTGTAACATCTCGTAATTTTCATTAACTTAAAAAAAATAATTTTGTAAAATCTTACAAATAACTGATATTAATAATAATAATAATAATAATAATAATAATAATAATAAAATTAATAATAATAACGTCAAAATACTAATAATAATAATAATGAACATATAAGTCGTATTAAATCTTATAACTAATAACCTCTTACATAAAATGATAACAATCCAAAATTCAAGGGGTTAAATGGTAATTTATTTAAACTAACATAAAACTTGATTTCCAGTTGTTAACTACTACAAAACACAGGGACTGTTGTGTAATTATCAAAAAGTCACCCAACCCCACCCCCCTTTTCTCTTCCCCGTCGAGACCACCGAGACCCACCAATACCCACGGTCGGCCAAACAAACGAGCAAAATCGGGCACTATGGATTATTATAATCAAAAGTGAAAACGCAATAACAATCCGTGGATCATTTATAACATTCCTTTGAACTCAATTTTACTCAAAACGAACTCAAACACCACTGTTAAACACACACCTCGATCGCGACCTGCAACCTCTTTGAAATCCTATTTCCGATCAATTTCAATCAAAATTACCATAGGTTTTTCATCCTTATCATCATACGAAGCTTCCCCTAAGTTTAATTGGATTATAAACAAGATTTGAGCATCAAACGACTACTCACTGTGCTGCGACCTGTTTCTTCATTGGGTAAACTCAAATCGATCACCATATAGTTAATTACACACACCCACACACTCGGTTTTTCATGGGGAACAAAAGCCCCATGAATTCGGAAGCAATCAAAATCGAATTGAGCCTCAATTGGTTGAGATTCGATCTAGGGTTCATCGCGAATTAGGGGATGCGGGTTAAACATGCTTATATTCAATTGGAACCAGTATTAATCGCGGCTGAGGCCTGTGTTCCGCTGGTTCCTGCGCTCTTTCCCATTCCTGAGGTCGCGGGTTCGAGACCCGGCCACCTCAAACAATTTTTTAGCCTCTTTTCAAGCTTTAAAAATTCTGAAAAAAAATTTCTAAAAATTGTAAAAATGTTTTTATAAACATTAAATATTTTTAGAACCACTTAATTATTTCTGAAATTTATTTTAACATTTTAACAATTTTATTAAATGTTTTAAATAAATAAAAATTACAAATATTACAAATTAATTCTACAAAAGTGAAGTTTTAATAATAATTTAATTTATTAAATTATTATTCGACACTGTATCATTTTTTTTAATTATTCAAGATAATTGCAAATATATGTATTTTATAAGTTTATTTACAAAAGTCGTTTTGTGTTATTTAAATAATTAAATATATTAATTAATTACCATGTAATTGATTAATAAAATTAATTATTTTTCCCACACATTAACAATAAATCAAACAGATACGTATACTGATACATACAATTTTTAATAACTTCTAAACATAATGACTTTCAAATTCATTTTATTTATTTCAAAACATTTTTAACTAAATAAATTATTTAATTTAAACTACCATTCAAAACCAAATGGAAACCCTAATACATTCCCAAATTCTTAAATACTATTATTCTAATTCGAGACACCGTTCCTTAGGTTAATCATAAGGAAATTGTAGGTGTCAAATCTATCACGTTCAAAACTCAATCTCATCAATCAGGTGAGTATTCATATCCCCTTTTTATATCATTTCCTATTTGGGGAAAATCATGTGATACAATATATTCAATCATGATATTCTATTGTTATTTCATTCTAAATTCAATTCAAGACAGGTTATGTTATTACTTGCAATTATGTGAACATACTATGATAAACTGGACGACAGTAAAACCCTAATTCAATCAATCAATCAATCCTGGTATCAATGGTAGATCTACTGGTTTGGATAACCCACCCCATATGAATAGTCGAGTGGTGATTGTGCCAGAGGCAGGAGTTAATCTATGGTGTATGTGTGGAGTCTATTATATGCAAGTGTCAAGTCAAGGGTTGTTATTGTGTCGGTTTATCTATATGCTTTACTATTGCAATATAAGTCTTAACGTTACCTTGTGAATTGGATTTTTCTCAATCAATCAATCAATCTATATGTATATTCAAAACTATGATTACTCACCAGCTAATTCGTTAGCTGACTTTATTTCTCACATGATTTCAGGTTAAGCAAGTTAGTGGACTTCTACATGCTCATATAAGACCCGGACTTAGTCAAAACAAAAGACAATTACTATTTGTGACTTTAACTGTTGTATTTGTACCTGTTGAATTCATGCTATCCTGTAATCTGATATTAATATTATTTCCACTATTAGACATTCATGTGTTATGAACAATCAATCGTTCCCTCGTCCGCTCCGATGATTCCGCCGTCGGTCGGGGTGTGACAGATTGGTATCAGAGTCATGGTTATAGGGAATTAGGTTATTAGAAATGGAATGACCTAGACTATAACTAAGAACCCTTACACATGAGTCCTCTCATGTATTTTACATGCTTAGATAGGATTTTATGTGCCTTATATGTTTATATTTGTTTATGTGATTATATGCCTTATGTGATTCTTCTTATACTTTGATTCCTATCAATGCACATACAAATTCTCAGATCATATTCTAAGGCATTGTGTGCCTAATTCAAGTGATTTCAAACTCCAAAACTCTATTGTTATTGATAGTTTTCACATCTCATCAAAGTCTGTGTCTTACAACTTGAAACATGCAATGCTGGAAGAGTGGGATGCCTGTATCTCGGGGTGTTCTGTCTAGGCAAGGTATTCGTATAAATCCAAATCAACCGATGGATCTGTCTACCTTACCTGGGAACCCTCGGGATGAGTATCTGCTTATAGGTACGCATGTCTTCAACAAAGTTGTGATTGACCCAACACTTTGATTAGTCAACGTACTCACTTTGATTTACGAATCAAACGATTACACTCGGAACATATCATTGTTATTATGCCAAATTCCCGATTGTCGTTTTCATAGCTCATATTATCCAATTCTCATAAAATATCTTAATTATATGTCAGAATGTCTTCTCGTCGAATCCGTTCACGATCTAGAAACTCTGGCCGTAAGATTGCTGCTATTGTAGCACGTGAAGTTACTACGGTCATCCCAACTCTACTTACCCATTTGAACCAAGGCAACAATGTTGTTCAAAACCCAATTACACTAAACCCTCCCCGAACTTGTACTTACAAACATTTCAGTTCTTGCAACCCCACTAAGTTCAATGGAACTGAAGGTGCTACCGGATTACTACAGTGGTTCGAAAGCATCGAAAACACATTCCTAAACAGTGAATGCCCTGAAAATCTGAAAGTCCGGTATGCCACAAGTGTTCTCCAGAAACGTGCACTTACTTGGTGGAACGGAGAGAAACGAACCCGTGGAACTGAAACTGCTTTAGCATTGACGTGGGCTGAAGTTAAAGAACTCATGACTAAAGAGTTCTGCCCAAGAAATGAAGTCCGGAAACTGGAAGCTGAGTTCTGGGAATTAACACAAGACAGTGGCGAGAACCTAGCATACACTAACCGATTCCACGAACTGAGCCTTTTGGTACCGCATCTTGCTACCCCTACCTCCCGTGCCATCGAGAAATACATTGGTGGACTACCCATACAGATTCAGGATACGGTGTTAGGAAGGAATCCTTCGACACTAGAAGATGCTATTAGGCTGGCTGCGCAGTTAACCGATAATCATGTGAAAGCTGGTTCTTTAACCAGAAAAAGGGTCGAAGAAGAATACCGATAAACTTCATAACGAAACCGTCAAAACCGATCAACCCGAGCTTTCCAAGAACAAGAAGAGGAAGGCTCAATCTCAAAACTTTGCTGTAATTACCCCTGCTGTGCCAATTAATCAAGTCCCTCCAACTCGTCAACTAGCAGTAAACAACCAACCACTGATGAAAAAGTCATACGCTGGACCCTATCCGCAGTGTAACAACTGCATGTATCACCATCCCGCTAACATTCAGTGTCGTCAATGCACAAACTGTGGTCGTTTGGGTCATACATTCAACGTGTGCAGGAGTGCTGCTAAAGCTCCGACCAATGCACCAGTTCACCAACATCTTCCTGCAATTACCCAAGGTCGTGCATGCTATCAATGTGGTGATCCGAACCATTTCGCAATCGATGCCCTCAACTTGTCAACCCAATTCCTACGGCTCAAGGACGTGCTTTCAACATCAATACCCAACAAGCTCAATGTAACATTGACCCATTTTCAAATTGTAACCCTAACCTATTTTGTTTAGATTATTTATTTCAACGAATCCATTGTATCACGGTGTAGTTTAAATATATTATAAATGATTTTATTCAAAATTTCATTCATTTAGATCATTTGAGCAAATAAGGTCATAAACATTTATATATATATATATATTTTTTTTGTTGAAAGTTTGATTTGTCATTTCTAATAAATAACTAAATTTAAAAGTCTTATTTAAATTTATAAGGTTTTATAAACAATTTATGAAATAAATGGATATAACACCTAAAATAAGTTTAGGATGGAAATTGGTATTTATAAAACTTAAAATTACAAGTTTTACATAAAATAACAACCATTCTAAAATACAGGGGCTAAATATGTAATTATTTTTAACAACCCAAACCCCCCCTGTGTCCCGTAACCATCTCCGGCCAACCTCATGGCCGCCTCCGGCGACCCCCTCTCCCTCAAACCACTCGATAATCTTGCAATTAAACCGCTCTTTAACCCTTGCACATCAGTTTCGAACTTGTCACCGGTTTCGATTTGAAATTAGTGCAGTCATATCAAGTTTTATCTCAAAACCGAGGATCCATCAAACCCAAATCCGTTTCAACTCGAAATCCAGTAAATTGATTCACCTAATCAACTCAAAACATACTAAACATCATCTCGGTTATAACTATCCAATCAATTTGAACTAATAACGTATAAACTAAATCAAATTCAATCAATTATAACCGATGACCAACTCAAAACGCGTTCACCATGAAACAGATGAAATTGAACCTATATAATAGAGGGCAACGTTTCTAAATGACCTTTCCAAAGTTTCTGTACCCCTAATTTCAATTATACATCACATGTTCATCGACTTCGACCTCTATCACCATTCGAATTTCTAGTTATGCCATTTGGTTTGACGACATTCCCAAAACAGCCTTCCGTACAAGATATGGTCATTACGAATTTCTAGTTATGCCATTTGGTTTGACCAACGCACCAGCTGTGTTCATGGATTTAATGAACCGCGTGTGTAAACCATACTTGGACAAGTTCGTGATCGTCTTCATCGACGACATTCTGATTTATTCAAAATCAAGATCCGAGCATGAACATCATCTTCGTTTGATTCTTGAACTATTGAAAAAGGAGAAACTATATGCCAAATTCTCTAAGTGTGAATTTTGGTTGAAGGAGGTACAATTCCTTGGTCACATCGTAAATGATAAAGGAATTCTTGTGGATCCTGCAAAGATTGAGGCGGTAAAGAGTTGGGTGGAACCTAAAACTCCCACTGAGATCCGTTCATTCCTTGGCTTGGCCGGCTACTATCGGCGTTTCATCCCAAATTTCTCAAAGATCGCTGTGCCTCTTACTGCCTTTACCCACAAGGATAAGTCTTTCCAGTGGGGACCAGATCAAGAAAAAGCATTCCAAACACTTAAACAAAAGTTATGCAATGCTCCAATCTTGACCCTCCCTGATGGAAATGATGATTTTGTTGTTACTGCGATGCTTCCAAGCAAGGTCTTGGTTGTGTCCTCATGCAACGAGGAAAGTCATAGCCTATGCCTCAAGACAGCTCAAAATCCATGAGAAAAATTACACAACTCATGATCTCGAATTAGGAGCTGTGGTTTTCGCACTCAAAATCTGGAGACACTATCTTTACGGCACCAAGTGTGTTGTATTCACTGACCATAAGAGTCTTCAGCACGTTTTCAATCAAAAAGAACTAAACATGAGACAACGGCGATGGGTTGAGTTACTCAATGACTACGATTGTGAAATTCGCTATCACCCTGGAAAAGCGAATGTTGTAGCTGATGCATTGAGTCGTAAGGATTATGTCATACTCCAAAGTGTGACGATTCAATCCGAACTTAAAACCTGAATTCTCGAAGCCCAACACGAGTCAGTCACTGAGGGTAACATGTACGATGAAATGTCATGCGGCGCTGAACTTCAATTGGAAACAAACCTGATGGTTTGCTGTATTTTCTAGACCGTCTTTGGATTCCTAAACGCAATGACCTGCGAACCCTCATCATGGGCGAGGCTCACAAAACTCGTTATTCCATCCATCCCGGTGCGGATAAGATGTTTATGAATCTCCGTAATCAGTATTGGTGGCCCGGCATGAAAAAGGATATAGCTTTGTATGTGTCCAAATGCCTCACCTGTTCAAAAGTTAAAGCCGAACATCAACGTCCGTCTGGATTACTTGTTCAACCTGATATTCCAGTGTGGAAGTGGGAAGACATATCCATGGACTTCATTACCAAATTGCCTCGAACCTCTAGCGGTTATGATAGTATTTGGGTCATCGTTGATCGATTGACTAAATCGGCACACTTCATACCAATTCGTGAAGATTTTCGAGTTGAGAAATTAGCTCGTATCTATATCAATGAAATAGTCAGCCGTCATGGTGTGCCATTAAACATTATCTCCGATCGTGATGGTCGATTCATCTCCTATTTCTGGCAAAGTCTTCAATCGTCTTTGGGAACCCGACTCAATCTCAGCACAGCTTATCACCCTCAAACCGATGGGCAGACTGAAAGAACAATACAGACTCTCGAGGATATGCTTCGAGCGTGTGTCATTGACTTTAGTGGCTCTTGGGATTCTCATCTACCGTTAATCGAATTTTCATACAACAACAGCTACCATACAAGTATCCAAATGGCACCATTTGAAGCTTTGTACGGTCGCAAGTGTCGATCTCCCATATGTTGGTCTGAGATAGGAGATGCACAATCACCGGTCCTGAACTGATTCAGGAATCAACCGATAAGATTCACAAGATTCGTGATAACTTTCTGGCTGCTAGAAATCGTCAGAAGCATTATGCTGATAAGGGACGGAAACCCATGGAATACAACGTCGGTGATCTCGTACTCCTAAAGGTATCACCTTGGAAAGGGGTGATCCGTTTTGGGAAGAAAGGGAAGCTAGCCCCTCGTTATGTGGGTCCATTCAAAGTGCTTGAGCGTATTGGGAAAGTAGCTTACAAGCTTGAACTGCCTCAAGAACTCAGCAACATTCACCCAACATTTCATGTTTCCAACCTCAAGAAATGCCTTGCTGATGAGAACCTCCGCATTCCACTTGATGAAGTTCAAATTGATGAATCCATGCACTTTATCGAAAGGCCTGTGGAGATCATGGACCGTGAAATCAAACAACTCAAGCGTAGCCGAATCCCCATCGTTAAAGTTCGTTGGGAGTCTAAACGTGGCCCAGAGTTCACTTGGGAGCGTGAAGACCAAATGAAATCCAAGTATCCTCACCTTTTTGTCTCAGCCTCTTCGTGATCGAATTTCGGGACGAAATTCCTTAAAGTAGGGGAGACTGTAACATTTGACCCATTTTCAAATTGTAACCCGAACCTATTTGTTTAGATTATTTATTTCAATGAATCCATTGTATCACGGTGTAGTTTAAATAATATTATAAATGATTTATTCAAAATTTTCATTCATTTATATCATTTGAGCAAATAAGGTCATAAACATTTATATATATATATATATATATATATATATTTTGTTGAAAGTTTGATTTGTCATTTCTAATAAATAACTAAATTTAAAAGTCTTATTTAAATTTATAAGGTTTTATAAACAATTTGTGAAATAAATGGATATAACACCTAAAATAAGTTTAGGATGGAAATTGGTATTTATAAAACTTAAAATTACAAGTTTTACATAAAATAACAACCATTCTAAAATACAGGGGCTAAATATGTAAATTATTTTTAACAACCCAAACCCCCCTGTGTCCCGTAACCATCTCGGCCAACCTCATGGCCGCCTCCGGCGACCCCCTCTCCCTCAAACCACTCGATAATCTTGCAATTAAACCGCTCTTTAACCCTTGCACATCAGTTTCGAACTTGTCACCGGTTTCGATTTGAAATTAGTGCAGTCATATCAAGTTTTATCTCAAAACCGAGGATCCATCAAACCCAAATCCGTTTCAACTCGAAATCCAGTAAATTGATTCACCTAATCAACTCAAAACATACTAAACATCATCTCGGTTATAACTATCCAATCAATTTGAACTAATAACGTATAAACTAAATCAAATTCAATCAATTATAACCGATGACCAACTCAAAACGCGTTCACCATGAAACAGATGAAATTGAACCTATATAATAGAGGGCAACGTTTCTAAATGACCTTTCCAAAGTTTCTGTACCCCTAATTTCAATTATACATCACATGTTCATCGACTTCGACCTCCATCACCATTCGCGACCTGCAACCGGTCGAACTCCGTATTAGAGGCAACCCCAACTGAAATTGTTTGAGGGCTTTTGATCATCTGGACCAGTTGAAGCTTCCTGAACAAGCAATTCGATTTCCATCAACAAATCAACTCGAACTGATTTTGCACCTGTCGCGAACTGTTCTTCGAATCAAATACATCAACCCAATCGTAATCAAGTAAGTATACACCTTTACCTACTCGATTTTGCGTGGGTAATCAAAGCCCCATGGTTATTATGATTATCATGATCGAATCGTGCTTCAATTTGAACCAAATCAAAATTAGGGTTCATGTTAATTTGGGGATTTTATTAAAACTGGTTTTTAAAGTATTAAACGAGTTCCATTTCAATCATGGGCTTACAGCCTACCGGTTTGGACCTCACCTCCTTGTGGAATTGACCCGGGTTCGACCCTGGTCCAACACAATTATTCTTTTTGCTATTTATTTTCAAATCATTTATTCCAGAAATTTTTAATATATTATTAAACTAATATAAAAATTATTTTGTTAGTTAAATCTATTCCATGAAATTATTAATTAATTTTTTTGAAAATTCTAAAGGGTATAAATTACATATTGTTATCTTTTAATAAAAATAAATGTTATAAGAACATATTTAATTTCTTTGAACATTCTAAATTCTTATAAGCTATTTTGAATCAAATATAAATGAATTGTTTTGATCAAGTTATGAATAATTAATCATTAAAAATTATTTATTTATGTATCATACTTGATCCAAGTGTTACTTAAATCATTTTATAATTCTATTTAACTAATTACTTATTATCATTATTCAAATATTTTATTCTAGTTTTTAACCAATATATCAAATGAGATATAATATTTTCTATAATCCCACAAACCCCAATTGAAACCTTAATTATATCTATTCTTCAATCATTATATTATTTTAATCTAAAACACCATTCCTTAGGTTAAATCCGTGGGGAAACCGTCAGTGTCTAATCTTGCATATTATTCAAACCATATTACTATACCAGGTGAGTATTCATTGCCCATTTTCATGTTTATTTTTGGGGAAATCATGTGATACTATACGCAACCATGCTTATTATTTCTATCCTATTTCATACTAAAATTCAATCAATACATGTTATGTTATTTACTTGCAATTATGTGTTCGTATTTAGATAAACTTGATAACATGATCATTAATTTACACAACCACGGTAACAATGATAGATCTATTGGTTTGACAACCCACCCCATTTGTTTAGTCGCGTGGTGATTGAAACCGAAATCATACATTCTATAAGGCTTCGTCTGTGGACCGAGTCAATTCAGTCATTAGGTTTGATCGTGTTGTTTGTCATTTATGATACATTGTTGCATGTTAGTTATAACATTACCATGTGAATTGAATAGTTTACAAGTTATTCAATCAATTTTGTGTGTGTGTTTAAACCTGTGATTACTCACCGCTAATTCTTTAGCTGACTCGTTACTTTTTTCACATGATTTCAGGAAATGCTATTTAGTGGAATTCTCTCTGCTCATATAGGATTGGACCTAGTCAAAAATAAAGAAGACAATATTAAATTTCATGGTTTTACTTTAATTGCGTTGTAATGTGTGACTTGAATGACATTATTCAATAAATAAATGGTTATTAAATGTTATTTCAACGTATTTATTACCTTGTGCTATGAACAATCGATTCACATTCGTCCGCCTCGATGATTCCGCCATCGGTCGGGGTGTGACAGATTGGTATCAGAGCCAAGGTTATAGGGAATTAGATTATTAGAAATGGAATGACCTAGACTATAACTAAGTACCTTTACACATGAGTCCTCTCATGTATTCTATATGTTTAGATAGGGCTTATATGTGTCACTTATGCCTATTATGTTTATGTGATTATGACATTCCCTTATATCTTGATTCTTACCTTTCACATACAAATTCTCAAATCATATTATATGGCATTATGTGCCTAAATCAAATTGTTTTCAAATTTTAAATTTTGATTTGGTATTCATGGTTTTTCAAATCTCGTCAAAGTCTGTGTCACATGACCGAGAACATGCAATGCTGGAAGAGTGGGATACCTGTATCTTAAGGTGTTCTGTCTAGGCAAGGTATTCATACAACTTGATTACCTTACCTGGGAACCCTCGAGATGAGTATTCGCTTATAGGTACGCATGTCCTCATTAAGGTTGTGGTGGACACAAATACTTTGATAAGTCACCGTATTCGTTTTGGTTGCGAACCGAACGTTTACACTCCTCACCTCTCATTGTTATTTTAAACAATCTCATTAACGATTTTATTGAAAAGTTTTAAAAACCAATTACCCGTTTCTCACAAAGGTTTCTTCTTTCCATATTATACAGCATGCCTTCCCGTCAAAACCGCTCCCGATCTAGAAGCTCTGGCTGTAAGATTGCTGCTATAATGGCACGTGAAGTTGTTGCGGTCATCCCAACACTGCTTACTCATTTGAACCAAGGCAACAACGTTGTTCAAAATCAAGCTGCACCAAACCCTCCACGAGCTTGTACTTACAAGCACTTCAGTTCTTGCAATCCCATTAAGTTTAGCGGGACCGAAGGAGCCACTGGTCTTTTACAGTGGTTTGAGAGTATCGAGAACACTTTTCTCAATAGTGAGTGTCCCGAGAATCTCAAGGTTCGCTATGCTACAAGTGTTCTTCAAAAGAGAGCACTCACTTGGTGGAACGGGGAGAAACGAAACCCGTGGAACTGATGCTGCCTTGGCATTAACGTGGGATGAAGTCAAAGAACTCATGACTCGAGAATTCTGTCCAAGAAATGAGATCAAGAAGTTAGAAGCTGAGTTCTGGGACTTAGCTCAAGAAAGTGGAGAAAATCTAGCTTACACCAACCGATTTCATGAATTGAGCCTACTTGTTCCCCACTTGGTTACCCCATTATCCCGGGCCATTGAAAAGTACATCGGTGGTCTACCCATGAAAATTCAAGACACGGTGTGGGGTAGGAATCCTGCAACTCTGGAAGATACCATCCGGTTAGCTGCTCAGTTAACTGACAATCATGTTAAGGCTGGAACCCTGACTAGGAAGGGTGCTAAGAAGGTGCCCGAGAAACCCTCAGCTGAACCCCCTAAGGAGGAAAAACCTGAACCTCCTCAAAACAAGAAGAGGAAGGTTAAATCCCAAAACTTTGCTGTGGTTACCCCTACTGTTCCAGTTAATCAAGTCGCACCAAGCTACCAACCAGTCTCCAACAATCAAGTCCCGGCAAAGAAACCTTACACCGGAACTTTCCCACAGTGCAATATTTGCAAGTACCACCACCCTGCTAATGCACAATGCCGTCGCTACACCAACTGTGGTCGTTTCGGTCATACTTTCAACGTGTGTAAGAGCGCAGCTAAGACTCTGGCTACCGCACCTGTTCTTCAACATCCTCCTGCAATTACTCAGGGTCGTGCATGCTATCAATGTGGTGATCCGAACCACTTCCGCAATCGATGCCCTCAACTTGTCAGCACGGTGCCTACGACTCAAGGACGTGCTTTTAACATCAATGCTCATCAAGCGCAAACCAATAGCGATGTGGTGAACGGTATGTTTTTAATCAATAATCATTATGCTTCAGTCTTATTTGATACCGACGCCGACAAAAGTTTTGTGTCCTTAGAATTTGAGCCCTTACTTGTTAGTGCACGGACTAAGTTGAGAAAACCATTTACGGTAGAGATAGCCGACGGGAAAACCTATCACAATCGATTCAATTATTCCAAACTGTATCCTTAGTCTTAGCGAGCATGATTTTCCTATCGATCTCACACCGATGCAACTTGGAAATTTCGACGTCATTATAGGCATGGATTGGCTATCTAAGAACCATGCCGAAGTTGTTTGTTTCGAGAAAATCATCCGGATCCCTCTTACGCCCGAAAAGATGTTAAATATTTATGGAGAAAAACCTTCCAAAGGCCTTCGACTTATGTCATGTACCAAAGCTCAAAAGTACCTTCGCAAGCACTATGTGGCCTTCTTAGCACATGTCGTGAAAACGAATGAGAAGTCAAAGAAAGTCGAGGATATTCCGATCATTCGTGATTTTCCGGAAGTGTTCCCCGATGACTTAACTGGACTCCCTCCTGTTCGTCAAGTCGAGTTTCGTATCGATCTTGTGCCTGGTGCAACACCTGTAGCAAAATCTCCATATCGTCTTGCACCATCTGAGATGCAAGAACTTGCTAGTCAACTTCAAGAACTTTCTGATAAAGGTTTCATTCGACCAAGTTCCTCACCTTGGGGAGCCCCGGTATTGTTTGTGAAGAAGAAAGATGGCTCATTTCGTATGTGTATCGATTATCGGGAGCTCAACAAGCTTACTGTTAAGAACCGGTATCCTCTACCAAGAATCGATGATTTGTTTGATCAACTTCAAGGCGCTTCATACTTTTCCAAGATTGACCTTCGTTCTGGTTATCATCAACTACGAGTGCATGATGACGACATTCCCAAAACAGCCTTCCGTACAAGATATGGTCATTACGAATTTCTAGTTATGCCATTTGGTTTGACCAACGCACCAGCTGTGTTCATGGATTTAATGAACCGCGTGTGTAAACCATACTTGGACAAGTTCGTGATCGTCTTCATCGACGACATTCTGATTTATTCAAAATCAAGATCCGAGCATGAACATCATCTTCGTTTGATTCTTGAACTATTGAAAAAGGAGAAACTATATGCCAAATTCTCTAAGTGTGAATTTTGGTTGAAGGAGGTACAATTCCTTGGTCACATCGTAAATGATAAAGGAATTCTTGTGGATCCTGCAAAGATTGAGGCGGTAAAGAGTTGGGTGGAACCTAAAACTCCCACTGAGATCCGTTCATTCCTTGGCTTGGCCGGCTACTATCGGCGTTTCATCCCAAATTTCTCAAAGATCGCTGTGCCTCTTACTGCCTTTACCCACAAGGATAAGTCTTTCCAGTGGGGACCAGATCAAGAAAAAGCATTCCAAACACTTAAACAAAAGTTATGCAATGCTCCAATCTTGACCCTCCCTGATGGAAATGATGATTTTGTTGTTTACTGCGATGCTTCCAAGCAAGGTCTTGGTTGTGTCCTCATGCAACGAGGAAAAGTCATAGCCTATGCCTCAAGACAGCTCAAAATCCATGAGAAAAATTACACAACTCATGATCTCGAATTAGGAGCTGTGGTTTTCGCACTCAAAATCTGGAGACACTATCTTTACGGCACCAAGTGTGTTGTATTCACTGACCATAAGAGTCTTCAGCACGTTTTCAATCAAAAAGAACTAAACATGAGACAACGGCGATGGGTTGAGTTACTCAATGACTACGATTGTGAAATTCGCTATCACCCTGGAAAAGCGAATGTGTAGCTGATGCATTGAGTCGTAAGGATTATGTCATACTCCAAAGTGTGACGATTCAATCCGAACTTAAAACCTGAATTCTCGAAGCCCAACACGAGTCAGTCACTGAGGGTAACATGTACGATGAAATGTCATGCGGCGCTGAACTTCAATTGGAAACAAAACCTGATGGTTTGCTGTATTTTCTAGACCGTCTTTGGATTCCTAAACGCAATGACCTGCGAACCCTCATCATGGGCGAGGCTCACAAAACTCGTTATTCCATCCATCCCGGTGCGGATAAGATGTTTATGAATCTCCGTAATCAGTATTGGTGGCCCGCATGAAAAAGGATATAGCTTTGTATGTGTCCAAATGCCTCACCTGTTCAAAAGTTAAAGCCGAACATCAACGTCCGTCTGGATTACTTGTTCAACCTGATATTCTAGTGTGGAAGTGGGAAGACATATCCATGGACTTCATTACCAAATTGCCTCGAACCTCTAGCGGTTATGATAGTATTTGGGTCATCGTTGATCGATTGACTAAATCGGCACACTTCATACCAATTCGTGAAGATTTTCGAGTTGAGAAATTAGCTCGTATCTATATCAATGAAATAGTCAGCCGTCATGGTGTGCCATTAAATATTATCTCCGATCGTGATGGTCGATTCATCTCCTATTTCTGGCAAAGTCTTCAATCGTCTTTGGGAACCCGACTCAATCTCAGCACAGCTTATCACCCTCAAACCGATGGGCAGACTGAAAGAACAATACAGACTCTCGAGGATATGCTTCGAGCGTGTGTCATTGACTTTAGTGGCTCTTGGGATTCTCATCTACCGTTAATCGAATTTTCATACAACAACAGCTACCATACAAGTATCCAAATGGCACCATTTGAAGCTTTGTACGGTCGCAAGTGTCGATCTCCCATATGTTGGTCTGAGATAGGAGATGCACAAATCACCGGTCCTGAACTGATTCAGGAATCAACCGATAAGATTCACAAGATTCGTGATAACTTTCTGGCTGCTAGAAATCGTCAGAAGCATTATGCTGATAAGGGACGGAAACCCATGGAATACAACGTCGGTGATCTCGTACTCCTAAAGGTATCACCTTGGAAAGGGGTGATCCGTTTTGGGAAGAAAGGGAAGCTAGCCCCTCGTTATGTGGGTCCATTCAAAGTGCTTGAGCGTATTGGGAAAGTAGCTTACAAGCTTGAACTGCCTCAAGAACTCAGCAACATTCACCCAACATTTCATGTTTCCAACCTCAGAAATGCCTTGCTGATGAGAACCTCCGCATTCCACTTGATGAAGTTCAAATTGATGAATCCATGCACTTTATCGAAAGGCCTGTGGAGATCATGGACCGTGAAATCAAACAACTCAAGCGTAGCCGAATCCCCATCGTTAAAGTTCGTTGGGAGTCTAAACGTGGCCCAGAGTTCACTTGGGAGCGTGAAGACCAAATGAAATCCAAGTATCCTCACCTTTTTGTCTCAGCCTCTTCGTGATCGAATTTCGGGACGAAATTCCTTAAAGTAGGGGAGACTGTAACATTTGACCCATTTTCAAATTGTAACCCGAACCTATTTGTTTAGATTATTTATTTCAATGAATCCATTGTATCACGGTGTAGTTTAAATAATATTATAAATGATTTTATTCAAAATTTTCATTCATTTATATCATTTGAGCAAATAAGGTCATAAACATTATATATATATATATATATATATATTATATATTTTGTTGAAAGTTTGATTTGTCATTCTAATAAATAACTAAATTTAAAAGTCTTATTTAAATTTATAAGGTTTTATAAACAATTTGTGAAATAAATGGATATAACACCTAAAATAAGTTTAGGATGGAAATTGGTATTTATACAAATTTATACAAGATTTAAATTTTACATCTAAATAAAATTATTTTTAACATAAAATAACCATCTCCGGCCAACCATGGCCGCCTCCGGCGACCCCCTCTCCCTCAAACCTCACTCGATAATCTGCAATTAAACCGCTCTTTAACCCTTGCACATCAGTTTCGAACTTGTCAACCGGTTTCGATTTGAAATTAGTGCAGTCATATCAAGTTTTATCTCAAAACGAGGATCCATCAAACCCAAATCCGTTTCAACTCGAAATCCAGTAAATTGATTCACCTAATCAACTCAAAACATACTAAACATCATCTCGGTTATAACTATCCAATCAATTTGAACTAATAACGTATAACTAAATCAAATTCAATCAATTATAACCGATGACCAACTCAAAACGCGTTCACCATGAAACAGATGAAATTGAACCTATTAATAGAGGGCAACGTTTCTAAATGACCTTTCCAAGTTTCTGTACCCCTAATTTCAATTATACATCACATGTTCATCGACTTCGACCTCCATCACCATTCGCGACCTGCAACCGGTCGAACTCCGTATTAGAGGCAACCCCAACTGAAATTGTTTGAGGGCTTTTGATCATCTGGACCAGTTGAAGCTTCCTGAACAAGCATTCGATTTCCATCAACAAAATCAACTCGAACTGATTTTGCACCTGTCGCGAACTGTTCTTCGAATCAAATACATCAACCCAATCGTAATCAAGTAAGTTATACACCTTTACCTACTCGATTTTGCGTGGGTAATCAAAGCCCCATGGTTATTATGATTATCATGATCGAATCGTGCTTCAATTTGAACCAAATCAAAATTAGGGTTCATGTTAATTTGGGGATTTTATTAAAACTGGTTTTTAAAGTATTAAACGAGTTCCATTTCAATCATGGGCTTACAGCCTACCGGTTTGGACCTCACCTCCTTGTGGAATTGACCCGGGTTCGACCCTGGTCCAACACAATTATTCTTTTTGCTATTTATTTTCAAATCATTTTATTCCAGAAATTTTTAATATATTATTAAACTAATATAAAAATTATTTTGTTAGTTAAATCTATTCCATGAAATTATTAATTAATTTTTTTGAAAATTCTAAAGGGTATAAATTACATATTGTTATCTTTTAATAAAAATAAATGTTATAAGAACATATTAATTTCTTTGAACATTCTAAATTCTTATAAGCTATTTTGAATCAAATATAAATGAATTGTTTTGATCAAGTTATGAATAATTAATCATTAAAAATTATTTATTTATGTATCATACTTGATCCCAAGTGTTACTTAAATCATTTTATAATTCTATTTAACTAATTACTTATTATCATTATTCAAATATTTTATTCTAGTTTTAACCAATATATCAAATGAGATATAATATTTTTCTATAATCCCACAAACCCCAATTGAAACCTTAATTCATATCTATTCTTCAATCATTATATTATTTTAATCTAAAACACCATTCCTTAGGTTAAATCCGTGGGGAAACCGTCAGTGTCTAATCTTGCATATTATTCAAACCATATTACTATACCAGGTGAGTATTCATTGCCCATTTTTCATGTTTTATTTTTGGGGAAATCATGTGATACTATACGCAACCATGCTTATTTATTTCTATCCTATTTCATACTAAAATTCAATTCAATACATGTTATGTTATTTACTTGCAATTATGTGTTCGTATTTAGATAAACTTGATAACATGATCATTAATTTACACAACCACGGTAACAATGATAGATCTATTGGTTTGACAACCCACCCCATTTGTTTAGTCGCGTGGTGATTGAAACCGAAATCATACATTCTATAAGGCTTCGTCTGTGGACCGAGTCAATTCAGTCATTAGGTTTGATCGTGTTGTTTGTCATTTATGATACATTGTTGCATGTTAGTTATAACATTACCATGTGAATTGAATAGTTTACAAGTTATTCAATCAAATTTTGTGTGTGTGTTTAAACCTGTGATTACTCACCGGCTAATTCTTTAGCTGACTCGTTACTTTTTCTTCACATGATTTCAGGAAATGCTATTTAGTGGAATTCTCTCTGCTCATATAGGATTGGACCTAGTCAAAAATAAAGAAGACAATATTATATTTCATGGTTTTACTTTAATTGCGTTGTAATGTGTGACTTGAATGACATTATTCAATAAATAAATGGTTATTAAATGTTATTTCAACATATTTATTACCTTGTGCTATGAACAATCGATTCATATTCGTCCGCCTCGATGATTCCGCCATCGGTCGGGGTGTGACACTCAAGCCACCAATGATGTGGTGTTGAATAATTCTTGTTCTTGATTTCGTCTTCATAATGTAATTCAAGATTTGTAATCGTGATTTTCCTTTTGTTACATTGATGTAATTTGAAAATTTCTAAATTTCTAATTGAGATATTTTTCCTTCGTTGTTAAGTCGAACTTTGAACCGTTTGCACCGTGGGAGATGCAAGAGTTTGCAAGTCAACCTATGACTAAGGACACTCGAATCTCCTAAATGATTCTAACTCATCAAAACATGGGTGATTCCCTTACTTTGGTGATGATTCTTTATTCGTTTCAATAAATGGTTTCCAATTGTGTGTTTTATGAAATTTCATCCTCTGGATAGGTTGATTTCCTTTTCTCGAGGACTGACTTCAATTATTCTTTTTGGAACTTACATTTCACAAATGACATGATTTCACCAGAATAGGATTGAAACCCGTACTTTGGTGACAAATGTCAACCTTCGATTGTTTTCTTGAAGCCCAATCATCAAGATATGCGTGAAATTCATACCTTGATGATAATATCATTCTTATGGATTGTATTTTCTCAAATGAAACGACCTCATCAAAGTAGGAGTGAATTCTGGATTTTGATGAAGAAGTCTATGTTATTATATTTTGTTTTTGTAAAAAAATTCATCGTTAAGATAGGAGTGATTTCCCTTACCTTAATGGTGAGTTACCTCGTCTTATTTCTGAAGATCCTCAGATCGAACTTTTAATTGGTAAGTTAGTAGTCATACCTTGAGAGTACACCATCAAGTTAGGGGTGAAAACCACACCTTGATGACTATTCTCATTTCTTGATCTCCAACTTATCAAGGTTGTAATCAAGTGACGAGACGCATATAGTAACTTGAAGGGTGAAATAATGTTAGTGTTTCGACCTATCAAGCCAAAGCATGATCTCTGAATTTGAAAAGAGACCCGATCGTTTTAAGTTGATTTTGATTCCAAGCTTAGAACATTTAAATTCTTAAATCGATTTCTTTTATCTTCATGTTTTGACTCGATCTAGCTACATCAAACTATCGACTTTCATTGTGAGTTATCATCAAAACCTGTTTACGTGATGGTAATCTTCCTAAACAATCTATTGTCAAGTAAAGATATTATCCCTGATCATGATGGTCGCTTCATCTCTCGTTTCTGGAAAAGTCTCTAATCATCTCTCGAAACTCAACTGAATCTTAACACAGCCTATCATCCGCGAACCGACGGTCAGACTGAAAGAACGATACAAACCCTCGAGAATATGCTCCGGCTTATGTCATTGATTTCAGTGGATCGTGGGATTCTCATCTTCGTTGATCAAATACTCTTATAATAACAGTTACCAGACCAACAGATGGCACCATTGGAGCCTTGTATGGTCGAAGTTGGTGAATCACAAATTACTGGTCCGGAATTGATACAAGAAACAACGACAAAATTCATAAGATTCGTGATAACCTGGTCGCTGCTAGAAATCGTCAAAAGCATTATGCAGATAAAAGACGTGAGCCCATGGAATACAATGTCGGTGATCTCGTACTTCCTAAGGTATCACTTTGGAAGGGAGTGATCCATTTGGAAAGAAAGGGAAACTAGCACCTCGTTACGTGGGTCCATTCAAAGTGCTTGAGCGAATTGGGAAAGTGGCCTACAAGCTTGAACTACCCCAAGAGCTCAGCAATATACATCCGACGTTTCATGTTTCAAATCTCAAGAAAAGTCTTGCCGACGAAAATTTCCACATTTCACTCGACGAAGTCTAGATTGATGAACCTATGCACTTTATTGAGAAACCTGTGGAAATTATGGATCGGGAAGTCAAACAACTCAAACGTAGTCGAATACCGATTGTCAAAGTCCGCTGGAATCTAAACGTAGCCCAGAGTTCACCTGGGAACGTGAGGACCAAATGAAGTCCCAGTATCCTCATCTTTTCGTTTCAGCCTCCTCGTGATTAAATTTCGGGACGAAATTTCCTAAAGCAGGGGAGACTGTAACATCTCGTAATTTTCATTAACTTAAAAAAAAATTAATTTGTAAAATCTTACAAATAACTGATATTAATAATAATAATAATAATAATAAAACTAATAATAATAACGTCAAAAATACTAATAATAATAATAATGAACATATAAGTGTATTAAATCTTATAACTAATAACCTCTTACATAAATGATAACAATCCAAAATTCAAGGGGTTAAATGGTAATTTATTTAAAACTAACATAAAACTTGATTTCCAGTTGTTAACTACTACAAAACACAGGGACTGTTGTGTAATTATCAAAAAGTCACCAACCCACCCCCTTTTCTCTTCCCCGTCGAGACCACCGAGACCCACCAATACCCACGGTCGGCCAAACAAACGAGCAAAATCGGGCACTATGGATTATTATAATCAAAAGTGAAAACGCAATAACAATCCGTGGATCATTTATAACATTCCTTTGAACTCAATTTTACTCAAAACGAACTCAAACACCACTGTTAAAACACACACCTCGATCGCGACCTGCAACCTCTTTGAAATCCTATTTCCGATCAATTTCAATCAAAATTACCATAGGTTTTTTCATCCTTATCATCATACGAAGCTTCCCCTAAGTTTAATTGGATTATAAACAAGATTTGAGCATCAAACGACTACTCACTGTGCTGCGACCTGTTTCTTCATTGGGTAAACTCAAATCGATCACCATATAGTTAATTACACACACCCACACACTCGTTTTTCATGGGGAACAAAAGCCCCATGAATTCGGAAGCAATCAAAATCGAATTGAGCCTCAATTGGTTGAGATTCGATCTAGGGTTCATCGCGAATTAGGGGATGCGGGTTAAACATGCTTATATTCAATTGGAACCAGTATTAATCGCGGCTGAGGCCTGTGTTCCGCTGGTTCCTGCGCTCTTTCCCATTCCTGAGGTCGGGGTTCGAGACCCGGCCACCTCAAACAATTTTTTAGCCTCTTTTCAAGCTTTAAAAATTCTGAAAAAAAATTTCTAAAAATTGTAAAAATGTTTTTATAAACATTAAATATTTTTAGAACCACTTAATTATTTTCTGAAATTTATTTTAACATTTTAACAATTTTATTAAATGTTTTAAATAAATAAAAATTACAAATATTACAAATTAATTCTACAAAGTGAAGTTTTAATAATAATTTAATTTATTAAATTATTATTCGACACTATATCATTTTTTTAATTATTCAAGATAATTGGAAATATATGTATCTTATAAGTTATTTACAAAAGTCGTTTTGTGTTATTTAAATAATTAAATATATTAATAATTACCATGTAATTGATTAATAAAATTAATTATTTTTCCCACACATTAACAATAAGGTGGTGTTTGTTTTTTAAGAAAACCTCTTCCCCACCTCTTCATCCGCGTGCATGCAGACGCGGAAAGAGGTTTTGAGTGCGCAGACTGTTTGTTTTTTGGAAGACGTTTCATTAAAAAACGTCTGCGCGAGGTCTTCTTGGTGCAGACAGGACTAGTGTCTTCAGGCGGGAAGACATATCATAAAACCTCTTCTCCCTCACATCTCCCCTACAAAACCCCCATCTCCACCACCACCAACCACCGATCTTCGATCAACAACCACCTTACAGAACTGGCCAACGTTCAACCACCTCTAGAGGATTCCGGCAACGGTTCCGTCGTACTCTCCCTCTACCATGCCCTAAGCTCCCGCAACGTTCAGATCTCCTAGATCCACCGGAACTGATACCACCGCCGCCGTGATACCACCGCCGCCGTGAGATCTCCTGGATCCACGCCTGGACCGTCGATTCGCAGGGGGTTATCACTCAGGTTAGAGAGTATTTTGTTGATTTCGAATCAAGCAGTTGGAAGCAGTTGGAATAACTTCTTCCTTTTCCAACAAACTGTAGGTGCCTAAATTCTTTAATTCATTATTTATTCACTTCTTCACTCACACAGAGAGAAAGAGAAGACCTTGATTAGATCTGTTGTGTTTCCTTGCTTGTGAGCTTTCAAGCTCATTCTTAAATACATTCACGTGTTTTTCGATATATACCACAATCTTGCCCAAAAAATCATCAATCTTTATTGAGTTTGGTGTTGGGGTTGTGATATCTTGAAGATCAGAGTAGTTGTGATTAAGATATGACGATTTTCCGGCGGATTCGCCGGAGCTCCGGCGAAGTTGCAGACTTGAATTAGCTTTTGGTTTACAAATGTGGGATTTGAGGAGTTTGTATAATTAGAGTGTGAAAATGTTTAAGTCTACTAGATGGAGGAGCGACAAGAGCAAGATCAAAGCTTTATGGTTGATGTATTTTGTTGATGTGAAACTGTACCTTCGTTCTCTAATGGATTTGGTTTTGTTGATTTTGTAATATCGGTGTTCTGTTTGTATGATTGTGTGGATTTTGAGTGATGATCATGAATGGTTGATGGTAGGTTATCAACTTATGATCAATAATAATTATTAGAAAACATGCAAGAAAGATACGATTAAAGCTACGATGTCAATAGGAATCAATTAAAAAACATTATAATAAAATGAAAATTAATCTAAATGAGTAGTGAATGATTTGTGCATTGGGGAGAAATTGAATGCTGTTAAAAAACAAACAGTCTTTTTCTTGCAGACTGCAGACATTTGGTCCACCTCTTCTGCTGCAGATGTCTGCAGATGTGGTCCGCAGACTGCAGACGTTTTCCTGCAGAAAAAACAAACAGCACCTAAATCAAACAGATACGTATACTGATACATACAAATTTTAATAACTTCTAAACATAATGACTTTCAAATTCATTTTATTTATTTCAAAACATTTTTAACTAAATAAATTATTTAATTTAAACTACCATTCAAAACCAAATGGAAACCTAATACATTTCCAAATTCTCAAATACTATTATTCTAATTCGAGACACCGTTCCTTAGGTTAATCATAAGGAAATTGTAGGTGTCAAATCTATCACGTTCAAAATTCAATCTCATCAATCAGGTGAGTATTCATATCCCCTTTTTATATCATTTCTATTTGGAGGAAATCATGTGATACAATATATTCAATCATGATATTCTATTGTTATTTCATTCTAAATTCAATTCAAGACAGGTTATGTTATTACTTGCAATTATGTGAACATACTATGATAAACTGGACGACAGTAAAACCCTAATTCAATCAATCAATCAATCCTGGTATCAATGGTAGATCTACTGGTTTGGATAACCCACCCCATATGAATAGTCGAGTGGTGATTGTGCCAGAGGCAGGAGTTAATCTATGGTGTATGTGTGGAGTCTATTATATGCAAGTATCAAGTCAAGGGGTTGTTATTGTATCGGTTTATCTATATGCTTTACTATTGCAATATAAGTCTAACGTTACCTTGTGAATTGGATTATTCTCAATCAATCAATCAATCTATATGTATATTCAAAACTATGATTACTCACCAGCTAATTCGTTAGCTGACTTTATTTTATCACATGATTTCAGGTTAAGCAAGTTAGTGGACTTCTACATGCTCATATAAGACCCGGACTTAGTCAAAACAAAAGACAATTACTATTTGTGACTTTAACTGTTGTATTTGTACCTGTTGAATTCATGCTATCCTGTAATCTGATATTAATATTATTTCCACTATTAGACAATCATGTGTTATGAACAATCAGTCATTCCCTCGTCCGCTCCGATGATTCCGCTGTCGGTCGGGGTGTGACAATGGCAACATCAGTTATATAACCAATAAAGCATCATGTAGATCTACTCTTTTACATAAGGGATTTCAAGAATCAATGATAAAAGATATTTCGGCTCACGCAAGTTATGTGCACTTGACATATCCAAACAGGCATACTGGTTGTAAGTTCTTTCATTTCCATTCAATATGTCTTCAAATACTATAAAAGTGTATGTCTATATAAAATAAAATAGATGATGAATTATTAAAAAAAATTACGTGCAGTGAACACAACAGAGTATGTGAGGAAGCATGAGTGTTAGTCGGTCACGAGGCGCATAAGCATACAGTCACAACGGGAGTCTTGTGTTAAAACAATATAAAAAGTTATTACAACGCGTAAAAAGAAGATTTGTAGACAACTCTTATAGTACGTTGGGAATTTACAAAATTATCAATAAAATTTCAAGGTTTCGACTTACCAAATTACAAATGAAAACATTTCAATTAACGATGGCATTCTGATAATAATAGGACTTGATTTCTTATATGATTTTATAATAAACCATGAGATCAAGGTTACCTAAAAAGCTTGAAGCTCTCCTATTAAAAATCCTAAATTGTCTCAGTTTGTAAACGAATTGATATGAGCTGGATCGATTATAAACGAGTTAAGCCTCAACCACATGTGGTTCGCTTGCTGGCTCGTTCGATAGTTCAGTTAAATTTATCTTAACTTTTATCATTTTATAGTTTAAACAGAAGAAATTAAATCTTTTAAACCTAACACTATATTAGTATTGATCAAATTCACATTACTACATTTTATTTCTTCCAAGTTATCAAGATCTTGCGAAGCCAACCTGCTCCCGAATCAAACCAAAACTGAGCTGAGTGGTAGCTATAAAGTCATGCCAAATCAAGCCTAGCCGAGCTAGCTTGGTTCAAATTCAAACCATATCAAATCGTCTCTCTTTATAATTTTAATTTAATCGAGCCGTACTCACTCTTACTAACAACCCATATGCAACTGATAATGATTAAACACTACCATACCCAACCTATCTATCATAGTGCACACACATAGAATCGGAAGGTTAAATCCAATTATAATCAAGAAAATCGGACATGATAGTTACCTTAAATTTTCTTTTGATGTATACTAGAATGAAGAACAAACAAATTATTTCATCGTCTCCCAAATCTTGAAGGTGCGCTCACACATTTTGACCCTCTTCCCTTTCAATTAAATTTTATAATAATAATCATAGATCTTCCAATATCCTCTAGTCTCCATCTCAATTCCTGAATCTTTGATCTATGCTACTTCCTTACAACTGTGGTTTGTTTATGTGGGATTGATTCTACAGCTAGGGTTTTCTGTAATGGGTGTCGAGGGTGAGTCGACTCAAACGCCCATCGCCGCCGTTGACGGTGGCGATGCAGAGATCAACCTCAACATCCGGTGTTCCAACGGCAATAAGTTCTCGGTGAGAGCCAGCCTCCGATCGACGGTTGTCGGTTTTAAGGATCTTTTGGCCCAAAACTGCGATGTTCCGGCGGTTCAACAGAGGTTGATTTATAAAGGGAGGATATTGAAGGATGATCAAACCCTAGATAGCTATGGTAAATGCCTTTTGTGTTAGTTTTGATATTTGATTTGGAAATGTTGATGATTTTTACATTGTTATGTGCCTGATATGGTGTGTAAGGCTTTATAGACTTGTGCATTGCAAATTGATGAAAGTAGTAACATTGATCTAATGTTTGTTGATTATTGATTTGTATCTGTGATGAACTGGTGATATCCCCTTTGTAATAGCTCAACTGCACAGATTACCTTTTATTTTACTAGATTTAACTCATTGGAGTCTCAGGCTTAATGTATTTGTGAGTAATTCTGCAGATTTTATCGACCCGTGAATATCATTTAGTTGCCTTTTATGTAAAAAGGTTAGAGCATTAAGGGTTTCATAAAGTAGAAGTACTTGTGGTTCAAGTATTACGCGTGAAAATTTAGATTTAAGTTATCTTGTTCAAATCTAGAAGCGAATGATATTGTTTCAAAAGTTAACATTTCTTTAATGCAACTTTCTCTTTTATTTTTTGATGATTTGATCATCTTCAAATCTATCTCTATAGTGCAGCTTCCTTTTTGGTTTTCTACTTTTTATGTGATTTGATCTCGGAAGTTACAACTTACATCTAAAAGGGCTTTATTGATCTCATCCGTCATCATGTTCACTTCTGTTACATTCTTGAGTGCACCTTCCTATCTAGTTTATTGTGACTGTTAATATATTTCTTTATCTTAATTAGAAATCATTTGTTTCAAATTTGGTGTTTGCTTAATTTTGTTATATGGTGTAGGCCTGCAGGCAGATCATACAATACACATGGTGCGTGGTTCTGCTCCGACACCAACTACTGGTACACCTGGAGCTGGAACTGCTAATACTCCCTCTCAAGGTGCTGGTCCAAACGAGGGGATTGGGTTAGGTGGTGCTGGGTCTGGTGCACCCTTATTTCCTGGGCTTGGTTCGGGTGGACTCAGGGGATCTGATGCTTCAAACATCTTTGGGTCTGGACTTCCTGAATTCGAACAAGTTCAACAGCAGCTAACTCAAAACCCTAATATGATGAGAGACATGTTGAACATGCCATCAATTCAGAACATACTGAATAACCCTGAAATCATGCGTGCCTTGGTTATGAGCAATCCACAGATGCGTGAAATAATTGACCGTAATCCTGAGCTTGCGCATATTCTTAATGACCCTGCAATTCTTAGACAAACACTTGAAACAGCAAGGAATCCTGAACTTATGCGTGAAATGATGCGAAATACTGATAGGGCTATGAGTAATATCGAGTCGTCTCCTGAGGGTTTTAATATGCTAAGACGGATGTATGAAAATGTTCAAGAACCGTTTCTGAATGCTACAACAACAGGTGGAAATGATTCCGGGTCAAACCCGTTTGCAGCCTTACTTGGGAATCAGGGTGCTGCTAACAATTCTTCAGCAACAGGTTCTGAAACAACTCCGGGGTCTGCAGCTCCTAATTCTAACCCACTTCCCAACCCTTGGGGTGGTACTGCTGGTAAAGATCTTACGGCCTGTTTAATTTTGCTGAATCCTGGGATTGGAATTCAAGACTCCGGTCCATTGCATGTTTGACAGTAAAGTTAGACGGAATTGAGTTCTATTGGAATCTCTAGTAATCCAGTATCCATTCATAAAAGAAAATAGTCATTCCTTTCTCAACCCATGTGAATATTTAATATTTACTTTTAAAGTTTTTTGGCCAGAAAACCTTCACTGCACTTTTTAACCGTCTTTTTCTGCTTTTTATTTCAGGTCTATGTTTACTTCTTTTTTCGTTTTCATGTCGGTTATCAATGTTGGTTTTTTTTGCCTTTTTGCTTTTTAGTTTTATGTTCAGTTCTAGTTTCTACTTCAGGCTTTGTTTTTCATCAACTGTCAGTCTGCCACTGTAGCAAATATTCAACTTTGCTTTTCAGTTCTATTTCTCTGCTTGGTTTTTTCTGTTTTTTTGGGTTAATGCTTTTTCATGGTTTCTATGTCTTCTTTTACTGCTTCTGTAGCACTGTTGTGATTTTGTCACTACTTTATCTTCTATATTGTTACTACTTATATCATAAGCTTTATCAGTTGTTTATAGCAAGATTAATATTAACTTGTTTTGTTATACGTTCTATCACTGTTTTCATTTTCTTATGTAAAACATCAAAAAATCACTATAGGGTAATTCCTGTCATCTATAAACATTCAACTTTCTTTCGACATATTTAACAAGCGAAACAGAGAACTACAAAGATAGGAGTTGAATTTCATTTCATTTTCTGTCAACTAAACACGTGACAAATTCCATTCATTTAAACATTTTGTGAACCAAAGATCACTAATTGTTCTCTCATCATAAGAAGCATTATTGTATGCTGAAATTTGTATGTTGAAAATAAACAGGTGGGGCCCAGACAAATGCTGGTACCAGAGCACCAAATGTATCTGGGTTAGGCGGTCCTGGTCTACCCGGATTAGACCACCCAACTGGCATGCCGGATATGACTCAGCTAATGCAAAATCCAGCCATTTCTCAGATGATGCAAGCTTGCTTTCCAACCCCCAGTATGTGGAGCAGGTATGCTATACTGCCTACACTGTGTACTACGGATATTGTTACTGGTTTCATTTTTTTTAACTATTCAGTAATATGAATGTGTAGATTGTGAACCAAAACCCTCAACTACGCAGTATGTTTGATTCTAACCCTCAGTTAAGAGAGATGATGCAAAATCCAGAAATACTTCGTCAGTTAACTTCACCTCAGATGATGCAGGTATATAAACCTGTGGTGTGACATTTTACATAGTTTGACTGATGGGGTTTCTGGGTTGACCTTAACTCACCATTTGTAATTCATTTCAACAGCAAATGATGTCTTTACAGCAGCTACTACCTCAGCTTAACCAACAGCAATCTACTTTGTAAGTGGAAATCACTTATTTAACTACCTTGTGAAAAAGCAATTTAGAGATATGAATGACTCAAACACCAGGCCATTATCAGTTTTTGTTTTTCCATTTAAAAACATCACTTTTCTGTTTCAGGGGCAATACCCAGACAGGTGCTACTACTGGTACAAAGCCTCTCATTTGTGTTATTTTATCACCATATTGAATACATGTAATATTATTTTTATTATATTAATATGCAGGAGCGCAAAACAATATGGGGCTTGACTTGTTGATGAATATGTTTGGTGGACTTGGAGCTGGTGGCTTGGCTGCCTCAAATGTGCCTGATGGTAAGACTTTACTTCTGATCCAGATACACCCTTAATTTAGGAGAAACAGTATAATTTTTAAATTATGATTTCCAAACAACACTAAATAGCTGAACTATGCAGTTAAAATAGTTTATAAGAAAGTAGAGCTTGGAATTGCATTTTTTGTCTTATCAGTTTTCATTGTTTGGATAAACGGATTCTGATAATTGATTATTAAGGAACTAGATAATCATTTTTATTCCAACTCCATGATAAATGATTATCTAACAGATTTCATACCTTTTTTTAAAACCTATATTAATATTCTTTTGCTCTCGTTTCACTGAACTATGTTATTAATGTGGTTTTTGGTCATTTGTCTATTAATTTCTTCTTGACTAATCAGAACCTGCCATATTTGATTATTTGATCATTACAACGTTAAACGCAAGAAGTCACGAGATTCTGTGTGATCATTATCTGTTTCTTTGTGATCATGATCACAAATAAGTATATGGTATTTAATTGAGTTCACAAGATTCTAATTTGTTTATGTAAAGATTTTAAAGTAAATCTTCTTAAACTATTTGTCTAGTGGCATGCAACTTTCATGACAGGACTGTAATATATTAGTCTAAGATAGCCAGGTAGGGGTGAGTATGTGTCGGCTAACCAAATCATAACCGGAAATTTTGGTTATCAAACTACCCAAACGGATTGGTTTTAGTTAAAGGATGTGGTCATTTTGGGGTTTTTGGTCAAATTGGTTAACCGCCAAAATTTTTGAGTCTTAGGCTCATTTTTTTTACAATTTTCAGCCAAACATTCATGAAACCCTGGATAATAACAAAGATTCAAAACTTTAGCCATTACAAGGACATGATCAAGGATTTCAAACTATTAGGTTCTTTGATAAATATTGTACTAATATATAAAAATTTCAGCAACAGTTAAAAAGTTGCTAATTATTTCATATTGGGGCAATATGGTTTCTAGTGGTTAGGATAATTCCAGTTTTGGTTCGTTTTTATGCTTCGGCCTCTAAGACTAAGATGCTTCATTGCTTTGTTGAGATTATTTATATTTTTCACTCTTTTATTGCTTGTAGTGCCACCCGAACAACTTTATGCGACCCAATTGTCACAGCTTCAAGAAATGGGCTTCTTTGATACCCAAGAGAATATCAGGGCATTACGTGCTACCGCAGGCAATGTTCATGCTGCTGTTGAGAGACTTCTAGGAAACTTTGGCCCGTGATTATGTCGTGATGTTTTCATTTATTAAAAAGACAGCCGGACTTGTAATATGAGTCGGTTTTAAAGTATTCTTTTGTAGACAAAGGGAGGCATGTGGATTTTCTTTTAAGGGGTGCAAGTGTGAATAATGAACAAATATGATGAAGTATAAAAGATTACTTTTGGTACTTTGCACTGCTAGAAAACCGGCCTCCCTTGAACAAACCTTTTGGTGTTTACTGTACAAACAAATTTGATAGCTCATTGCTGTTTTATGATCCTTGAAAGATTATTCATGTATGCATCTGCTCAATTGATAGCTATCTATATACACATACATACACATACATGTTTTCTGTGTGTTTTGTGTATCATGCATGCATGGTTTGTGTATCGACTATGGTTAAATGGTTCTTCATAATTATTTGCCAATCGAAGTCAAACATTGCAAATTTCTATGGGTTGCAGAGGTCATCTTCTATTTTCTTTGAAAGTACTTGAATGGACTCATTATTTAACTAGTCATATATCCATGAGGTGGTTGCGTATTTCATTTATTTTAACATCAGTTAAATCATACATTTCAAAAACACAACATAGCATAAAGGAGTAGGGGTGGGAGGGGTGCTCATACTATACACATCACACTACACTACACATCCACCGATCATATTTTATTATTTCACACTAAACCACACTAGATCACAAATTCAAATTTGGTGGCGGCGGTATTGCCACACCACATAACACCACACCACCATACGACAGACACAAAACTTCACGGTGTCAAAAAGCCGAGAAGTTGAAAAAATGTGACGTAGAGGGGGGCGGCAGTGGTGTTACCGCTCGGTGCCGGCACATGCCAATAAATACCTTGCCAACAAAAACATAGAGAAAGGATAATATTATATCTCTGTCATTCTGTCAAATTAGTTGCCTCAATGTGTATGCAAAAAGAATAAATTTTCTTTCTTTGGGTTCAGATGAATGTCATAAATGATGTGTAGCTTTCTTTTGACAGTGAAGTAGAGGGGTAATCCATTAGATAAAGTAAAGTTTAGTAATATGCAATTTTGATGTGAAATTATGATTGTACAATCGGATGAGAAACACAACACGAATACAACAATCAGTAAGATTGAGATAATTAGATGCAATTTTAGATATAACTACTCACTACTATTAATACACTCACTGATTTAGAGAAAAGTGTTATGTAGAATAATGAGGGTGGTGGGGAATGCGAGTTAAAGAAAATAAGAAAGTGAGTTAGAGAGTATAACGGTCGTAAACAAACAATATGTAATAATAAGCTTAATCTTATAAGTAGAATGATAACTACCCACTACTTCCAATCATAATATGATATTATATATGTAGTTTTATATATAATTTTATATAAGCGTATTATATATTATATAAAACCTTGAAATATTACATCATGATGGCAGGTAGGCGGGCAACAAACTGCGCCGCCACCCCTTTCTGAATTGCGAACCCTAATCTACTAAACACATATCCTTGCCCCTGTGGAGTCGAGACATTGCTATAAATAACCCGCTGGACCCTGGTCAAGAAACGAATAACCTCCGGAGCCAAGGAGCCAAATGTATCGAAAGCCAAAGGAACAAAAACATGTTGGTTTCTTCACATGCTTTAGCATGTTTTTCCACCTTTTTCGCTTCAGCCTTTTTAGTAGCCTGTCCAGCTACAAATCCATTATCTCTCAATCCCACTAGGGGATACCCCAGTAAGGTCAACCAACACAAGCGTGTTTCCCTTGGGCCCAGCCAAAGACGAGCAAATCCGCCGGTCGCAAAAGTGGATCTCCCCATCGCGGGTCTGTAAGGAAGTTCACAGAGGCTTCCTTTTTTGCTGATATTCCAGCCCGCCTTAAGATGTCCCACAGGACATCCCTCACCCAGTCATGTCGGTATTATATATGTATTTTATAATTACATATAAAACTCAATAATTATCTTATGCTCTTTAAATTCTGGTCTGACCGGCTAGTGCTATCCGAGTCATAAAACACTAGAATTACCAAATGCCAAATAATAATTATAATATCACATTCAAAAATTTGAGCGAAAGTAAAAAAACTAAAAAAAAAAAAGCTGATAGATAAAAGAACATCCTCCGAAAACCTTGGCCCCCGTCGTCTCATCTGTGTAATATTAATATTATTATTTCCTACCATTGGTAGCTTCTAAAACAACATAACTGAAAATAACTACCCCTTCTCTCTCACACACTTACTGCGTGTAACCGTCGCCACCTTAATTAAGAACCACCACCACCCCACTTCGACCCCTTTCTTCTCTCTCGCTTCAGATCTTCTTCAACCCACATATACTATGAACAACCACATCCACATCACCACCACTTCACCGGAGTTACAACTCTGCCCTGCTTCTCCCGACCACGTTTTCCGGCGAACTCTCCACACCTCCGGCGACTCCCCATTCAACATCCAACCCATCACCACCATAAGGCCCCACCACCACACCAAGAAGCGGACAAAAATGATCCGCTTTCAGAACACCAAGGCGGCCGTTGGTGGCGGTGGCGGTGGCGGTGCTGGGCCTTCCGGTACCCATTCCGGTGTGATCCCGAAGAAGAAACCCGACCCGAGTGCCCCGAAGATCACCCGTCCCTGCACCGAGTGCGGTAAGCGGTTCTGGTCGTGGAAAGCCCTCTTTGGCCACATGCGGTGCCACCCCGAGAGGCCGTGGCGCGGGATCAACCCGCCGCCCAACGTCCACCATCCGATGGCGGTTCATGGCGAGTTAACCCGCAGTGTCCCCACCGAGGAAGACGAGTATGTCGCAGAGTGCTTGTTGATGCTGGCTAGCACACCAACTCTTTCACAGACTAAAACCAACACCACTGCAACCACACCAACCCATGCGGCATCCACCAGTTACCAACATGACCCGTTAGCGGTCCAGGTTAACGACCCAGAGAGCCGGTTCGAGTGCTCGAGTTGCAAGAAGGTGTTCGGGTCCCATCAAGCATTAGGGGGCCACAGGGCTAGCCACAAGAATGTGAAGGGATGCTTCGCGAATACAAAAACCGACGTAGGAACTGTAGAACTCGAGTATGGAGACTACACGAGTCACTGCGATCGAACCGTTGAAGCTATAAGCATCAATCAGCAGCACAAATGCAGCATTTGCTTGAAAATCTTTCCAAGTGGTCAAGCACTTGGTGGGCACAAAAGGTGTCACCTTGACAAGGAAGATGGTGTTGTACCAACAGCAACATCATCAGTACTTTCGCAAGCATTTAGGTTTGACTTGAACACCCCTGCACCTCTACAAGATGATTCCACATGTTCAAGTTCAGATTTGGATTTAAGATTATGTCTTTGAACTATGAAGTCATAGGTAACATTACATAAATGTATGTATGATCATGTATCTCTGCTCTTTACTATATGTATATGTATACCTCTATATACCATAATTTGTACTAATTAACCTGTATCTTTTCTGCCTTCATACATCTGTGTAATTCCTCGATTGTATCGCGTATTTCTTTAGGCAAAAACTGGTTTCTATCTCCTGCAATGAACTTACGACACTCGTTGTTAACATGGACCATACTGTAGCCAGCCACTACCTTAACATGTTTATCTTTAACCATGGTCCTTAACCTTGCCGCAGTGTCCCATAAACCACGTGCAGCATACATGTTTGATGCAAGCATGTAGCCACTTGAGTTATTCGGTTCCAATTCAAGAACATGTTTAACGACTTTTTCCCCAATATTTTCATTAGCATTGTAGCTCATTCTGCAACCACTCAACAATGCGCCCCATGCACTCGCGGTGTCATTTGGTCCTTTAGCCAGTTGGTCTATCAGTTCCATTGCAAGATCGAGCTTGCCACCCCGGCTTAATAAATCAACTAAACAAGAGTAATGTTCTAGGCTCGGTTTGACTTCTTGAGTTTTCACAAACTTTTGGAAATATGACAGCCCCTCATTTATCAAACCTCCATGGCTACATGCCGATAAGACTGAGAGTATAGTTATGGAATTAGGTTTTATACCATTCGTTTCCATTTCAGTTAACAAACGTAATGCATCACGAGGAAGCCCATTCATACCACATGCTGCAATCATGGCACTGAATGATACTACATTTTTGTTAGTAATCTGATCGAAAGCCTTATTTGAGGTAATTATATCTCCATAACTTGAGTACATATCCAAAATGGCTGTCCCGACAGTTGTCTCTGCTGCCAGTCCTAATCTGATGGCGATCCCATGAACCGATTTTGGTCTTTTTAGTTCAGAATAATAAGAGCATGCTTCTATGAGATTTAATACAGTAACAGCATTGGGTTTCTCTTGTGCTTCTATCATTTCATTGAAGACTTCAACTGCTTCATCGGGCAATCCGCATTGTGTAAAAGCTGCAATCATTGTACTCCAAGAAACAATATCTCTAATCTTCATTGAATTATACATTCTTTGTGCAGAACATATAAGATTGCACTTTGCATAAACATCAATTAGAGTATTGATTATTAACTCATTTAACTCGTGATTTTGTCGGAGTATCACAGCATGAATACATTTGCAAATACGTGTGTCTGCAAAATGTTTGCATACTTGTAGGAGGCTGACTAATGTCACTGCATCAGGCTCGATTTTAGACTTCTGCATTGAACTGAAAAGATTAATGGCTTCAGAATGTTTCTTGTTACATACCAGTCCAGATAAAAGAGAATTCCACGAAACACTGTTTTTTAGAGGCATGTCTTTCCAAGCTTGCAATGCAGAATCAGGATCTTCACATTTGAAATACATGTCGATTAAAGAGTTACCTACAAACAAATCATCATGAAAACCTTTACGAATGATCAATCCATGTAATGCTCTTCCTGTTACACGATTCTTTAAATTGACGCAGGCTTTGAGCGCGCTTACTATCGTTAGACCATCTACTTCGACACTGAGCTGAAATAACATATCTTTAAGAATCCCCAAAGCAACATGAGCTTTTTCACTTTTAACATAGCCTGAAATCATGACACTCCAAGCAATGACATCTCTGTTAGACATTTCATCAAACACCTGTTGTGCATATTCCATTGCCATATTTGCATACATGTTCAAAAGAGAGTTTTCCACCGATGAGATCGCCAAAAAGTCGTTCTTGATCATATTACCATGCATTTTCAGTCCTTCATGTAAAGCTCCAACGTTTTGAATTGCTTGAATAACAAGTACTAAAGTAGAAACATTGGGTTCAAACCCTGTAGCTCTAGCCTGCATAAACGAAGCTATTCCTTCATCGAAATCACCATAACCAATGTGCCCAGAGATCATAATATTCCATGAAACAGAGTCCTTGATCTTCATGCTATTAAATACACTGAATGTTGAATCCATAAGTCCAGATTTTATATAGAAATCCATGATAGAATTTCCTACAGATGTGCATGAATCGACCCCGAGTTTGATTACAGATGCATGAAGTGATTCCCCATGTGCTAATGATATTGCTGAACATGCCTTTAGAATTGGGTGGAACAATGAAGGGTTTGTCAATTGAACTCCTGAGTTGTTCAAATCATTGTATAAAGACAACACCTCTTGCCATCTGCCATTAGATGATAACTCTTTGATCTTTGTAACGCAGCTCGAAAGTTTTGAAATTGATAGAATGGGTGGATAATTCATTGCCCACAGTAATTCAAGAAAATCTGTCTACTTTGAAAGATTTACATCCATTTCAATGGTGGCCGATAAATCACGGACGGCCGAAGGTAAGAAGAGCATGGAGAAATAACATTATGAAAATGTGGCGACACAAAGATATAAATTGAAAATTTCGTAAACTGGATATAAAATTATTAAATAACGAGTGCTAATAAAATACATATTGTTTTAAATGTTTAAATTGTTAAAGATGATATTTATAGCATTTTTCTAATTAAAAAGAAAATCATAAAAGGTAGTCATTGGCAATGTTTTCAAAACCGGACCGGAAAGCGAACCGGACGGCCTAGAGGTTCACCGGTCGGATCGGTCGGACCAGTCGGACCGGATTACAAACCGGATGACGTCATAAATATTTAAAAAAATATAAAAAAAATCCAAATATTTAGTGTGTATGTATAAGGTATAATATTAACGAACCGGTGTTCCTTAATCCAAAACAACATCCAAAATACATATCATTCAATTAAACATAGTCCAAATTAACGAACCAGTGTTCCTTAATCCATATCCAATAATATTTTTCTATTAAAATAAAAAAAATCCAAAAACCGGTTCAACCCGGTTCGCCGGTTCATGTCGGACCGGTCAACCGCGCGAACCGGCCGGTTATTTTGAAAACGGTCTAAAACCAACGAACCGAACCGGCAAAGGCACCGGGTCCTGGTCGGACCGGTCGGACCGGCCGGTCCGGTCCGGTTTCGAAACCATTGGTCATTGGAGGTATAACAATATTTTCTTCGAATGTTGGACATGAAACATTGGAGATTCAAATACTCAAATATTGGGGGGAGTTTGTAATGCAAAAATTCAATAGAATATAATGGAATTGGAATATGAATTTCGTTGATAATTGTGTTTGATTGGTAGAAATTCACTGTAATTGAAATTTGAATTCCATTGTTAACGTATTTGGTTGAGAAAGGAATTGGAATTAATTCTTCCACATTCCTTAAATGAAGGATTTCAAAATCCTTCCATATATCGAAGGATTTCAAATTCCACCGGCCCCCGCCTTCACCACCCCGCCCACCGCCAACGACACTACCGACGACCCCGACCATCGAACGTTGCCCCCGACCGCCGCCTACCACGCCGCCCCGACCACCGCCTACCACGCCGCCCCGACCACCGCCTACCACGCCGCCCCGACCACCGCCTACCACGCCGCCCCGACCACCGCCTACCACGCCGCCCCGACCACCGCCTACCACGCCGCCCCGACCACCGCCTACCACGCCGCCCCGACCACCGCCTACCACGCCGCCCCGACCACCGCCTACCACGCCACCCCGACCACCGCCCCCCGACCACCAACCGCCATCGTCGTTCGTCGACCCCCGCCCCTCGACCACCGTCGTCCACCCCCGACTGCCTACCGCAGCCGTCCGTCGCCACCACTAACCGTCAACTGTCGCTGACCGCCGTTGCCGAACCGTGTCTCGACGACGGGTGTTATCGGTTGGTGGTCGTGTCTCGACGACCGGTATTTGTCACTAGAAATGCATTTGGAATTTAAATTCCCTTTATAGATTCCAATTCCTTGAAATTCCAAATCCTTTGGAAAATATTGAATTTCAAATACAATTCTTTCAAATTCCAATTCAAATTCAAATTCCAATGCCAATTTCAACAAATTCCGCGAACCAAACGACCCGTTAGTTTCTTATTTTTGAATGAGGATTTTACAAGAATTCCAAGTTCACGTCTAAGAATTTCAGCTTGTGTTATACTTAACAAGTGTTATTTATACAAAAGTTGGCCTTAAGATTTGGATTGTTCTATTACCTTGATGTTTTAGCATCTATTATAAGTTCAAGTACTAGAGGTTTCTTAATACTTGGTAAAAATTATTTATAAAGATTCTGGCACTGATACGCAAATATGTTCAATAACATTTAACTAAAATTGGTTATAACAATATACATTTCATCACGTTTTCTGCATCAGTTACGTTAGGACGTCTCTTCTTACTTAAACTGATGTGATGATCATGTGCAGAAACAACGAGAGACATCGTTAGAACCCCGATTCTGAGCTCATGAAAATTGAAAACTGAACATCCCAGTTGTGAGGAGATGATGGAGTCAAAAAGCGGGGTAGTTACCCCGATATCAAAGTAAAAACGGGAGTATCTACCCTGGCATCAAGGTTAAATTACTTGTTAGTTTATAAAACCTATTGGATCTATTACAGGCAGGCACTTATATATAAAACAAAACAGAAAGACACTAGCCCCATGCCCCATGCAAATTCTGTAAATCATACTGTATATTAATGTTTATACTGAGCAAAATTCTGTTACCTTGAGTTTGTATACAAACAAGTAAAAATTAAAGCTACACGTGACAAGAATACTATTATTATGACAACATGAAGCTATTAATCTTACAAAGTTGTAGATATGGATTATCAAACTTCACATATCTTGACCAATATGACCTGTACTTGCCAATAGCAAGATCTAACCATGGTTTATAATTCCCATTGTAATGTACAACAGCTGCATTCTCTATTTCTGTTTGGTTAAGGGCTGGGTCATATCCAAGCCCCAGCACATGCCAGCTCCGGTCCAATGGGTGGGTCAGATTATAAAATGTTATTAGCCCAGGTGGCAACGTTCCAAGCTTCCATAGAGTTCTTTCCTCATTCTGCCAAAAAAAAAGAAACACATAAGTTGGAAAGACCTATTACTTGAAATACTATAAAGCCCATCATCATGCATATACCCATGAAAGGTTGGTTTGGACCGTGTTCCATCTCCAACGGGTCAGATCATCAAAATGAAGGGAACCAATGATCAAATGGGTTGAAATTCGGAAATGGGTTGAAATTCGTCCAGAGTGTATTTTAAAGCATATAGCTTCCTAAATTGTAATTTATCAAAGGATTTAGATTATATAGTGATAAAATTTTTTTGAAAATCACGATAAACACATAACTATTTTAATAAAACCAAAAAATTGGACCAAAAGCGTTTGGTTTGACCCATTTCAAACTGACCCCGTTTGATCCATTAATGAACCAACCTGATCCGCACTGTTGCCACCCTTAGCAAAAAAATCACAATTAAAGCATGTGTAGAATAGTTGATGGGATTACCATATTTTGCCAGCCATGATATATTCCCGTAATATCACGTTTCTTCCACTCCTTTAAATCAAACATATTCATGCCAAAAGCCCAACCACATGCATTTGGATCAAAATTATCTGAAATTTTCGGGTTTGAAAAGTTCAAGTACTTATCAAACCGGTGAAAACTCTCCTTACAGGTCTCTACGGCACCATTAACCATCCCTTGCAGGTCAACACTCCATAATGGTGTCAAATCCTTTTGAACAACAATATCATCATCTAAAAACAATATTTTATCCAGCTTCGGGTAAACTTCAGGAAGGTAAAACCTCAAATGATTCAACATCGACAAGTATTTTGGGTTCCTATACTTGAGATTATCAGAACCGGCTGTTAAAGACGATGTTTGATGTGCTTTAAAGTAATATTCCTTCATTCGAGATGACTCCAGCTGGCGAAGAACTGGACAATAAGAAGCATTTAGCCAAGTGAAATCATCCACGTTTTGAACTTGGATTGTAGAACCTTCCGGAGGATTGATTAAAAACCACATTTTCATGGCTGCAAAGTTCAGTTTGTCTGTCACGATATGGAACACATGTTTTCCAGGTTCTTTTGCATGTAGAACTGTTGAATTTACAACTACAGATGTTGCTAGAACATTGTCAGAGAATATAGCATAGTGGTATAAAGAAGGATCTTCAAGATTTTTTAGATTAGGAATTTCTTTATTTTTATCACTAAGCAAGAAATAATCAGTTGTGAGCACTAGAGGAAGGCAATGCAACGGCTTAGGTAGTGTTTTGGCAGCTAGTTGTGTCAAAGATGCACTTTTTTTCTTGACTTCATCGACTTTTGTTTCTGTAGATTGAAGCATGACCCTTAATTTTCTTGCCATTATGATGCAATCATAGAATTGGTCCTTAGCCAATGATAGGATATGGCCCATTTCTTTAGCCCGATCAACTGCACTGAAGGTAGGGGTTAAACAGAATTCAAGTAAGAACCAGAGCCAACATGTACAAGATGGAGGTGACAATTTTGACACATTTACTTGAAAATGGTTTAAATTGGGTAGCAGGTCAATTTTTAATTAAAAAAATTGCTAAAACGGGAACAGGTTGAGGGGGTCAAAAGGATTGATAGTAACCCAGACTCTAGTTTTAATGCATAAAACCTCATAAGTTGTTCCTGTCTAAAGATTTAAATTCTTTATCATAATATTACTGTTTTAATAATCATAACGAAAGCAGGACTCCTTATAATAATTTCAAAAAATGTAAGAAGAAATTGTTTGTGGGTCAACACAACCAGGATCATTTCAGACCATACTAAAATGGACTTGTTTTGGCCCATTACCCAACTCGTGAGTCTTGCCATCTCTAGTACAAGTGTACAAAAGAAATTTGCTTGAAAGTAAGAAATCATAGAGCAATACCTTGGCCCTAGTTCACTATCAAAAGTTGCTTTTTCGATAGCTTGCTGACTTCTTTTAGAGTGTTCAATTAATGAACCATAGATACCAGTTTCATTTTTGGCTTTTGCAATACTTGCATAAGCTTTTGCCATTATTATCTGGTCATGCATAAGCTTCACCATAGAATCTGAATTTGGACTTTCATATTCTTTTCTCCAAATACCATATCTACCCTTAACACTGGTGTCAAATGTTTTAGCTCGTTCAATGGCGGCTTCTTCCATCTGATTCATCCCTTTTTGGCTTACTTGTATCAATTCTGCAGTTCGGCGATCCCGCCTTTCCTGACGTAAGGCCTAAATGAGAAAAAATGGTTAGTGACAAAAATATAGGATTAGCTAAAAACATATGGGTGGTGGTAAAATATAATCAGGAGAAGTATTTGCTAATTACCCGACGTTTGAGCTTTGCTGGATGCATTGGAGATGAAGTTTTATGCGGCTGTTCATTTATATCTTCTTCTTCGTGGGAAGAATGCTCGTTGCTGTCCTCATATCTTGTTTCAGGCTGATCCTTTAGTGACTAGTTGATTAAAGAAGGAAGGACCATTAGCAGAAATGTTAATATTAATCCTACTTCTAACAAGGCAAGAAAATTACTTGGCAAGTACCAACATTACTCAGGAGTTGATACAGGTCAGACTTAAGCACTTCTTCCCAGTTTCTCAAACAGTTTTTACTAATAAGTAGTTTTAAATACAATTACAAAAAGTATATATTTAATCTTAGATAAGAAAGTGTATACCTTTGAGTCATCCTTTTCGCTTTGATTGTCATCAATGGGGTTTTTCCAAACCCATGAAGCAGATAAATCTTTGGATTTCACAGTCCTAATTTTAATGGCACCAGAAGTGTCTGTGTATGTCACTATTATGTCAATATCCTGCATTACATTACAAAGAACATGGCTTCATCATTGATGGGCATCATCTATGATGCGCACCATTATTTCATTAAGATAATGGAGATTGGATAATCACCTTATCAACTTTTTGATATCCAGCTGCCAAAGAGTTTGAGTTAACTTGTTCCTGCACAATTAACTTCTTATTCAGTAACTGTAACAACTTCCTCTCAAACAAGAGAAGACTATTTGGATTTGGAATGTCAAAATAGAAGATGAAATTCATATCTTCGGAAATCAATTAGCCAAATAACTTAAGAAAAAAGCATGCGTTGCATAATGAAATAACAATTTCTTTTTGGTATCATTTCCTAAGGAGAGAATGAGAATGACACCTTCTTATCCATACACCTAGGACAGTCAAACATGGGCCAGTTTCCATTAATTTCTCTTTGACTGAAAGAAACGAAAATGAAGCATGATTATCATACAGGAATCCGCAATCACTTGAAGGTTAAAATAACACAAAAGCTGAACTTTGAATAAAATTATTGATGTCTATATGTATAAAAGTTCATTTATAATGTAAAAACAAAGCAAGATGATTGTGATCTTACACTGTTAAAGAATCAAATCCATCTGCTCCAACTACGGAAATAGGAATCTGGATCTGTTTGTAAACATTAATACAAAGAACTCGTATAAAACTTAATATACAATATACAAAAATGGAACAGTTATACATGACTAAAAAGGACAACAGATCCCAACCAGATAAAGTCACCATCCTAAGCATTTACAGCCAATCACATATAATTGAAAACTTGAAAGCGTTAAGTAAGGTAAACAGGCTTAACAGTGAAAACAAATGAACTAAAAAATTAAGCTGATAAATCTCATATATGCGAGGGATTGACAGATAGCTTGAGAAAACATTCATCTATGACAGAAAGTCCGAAAGTAGTTCAATTAATTCAATATGCTAACTGTAACTATCATCCCTCTGCCCATACATGTTCTATAGTGCAAGAGCCAACTACCAAGGGCTGATGCACAAAGTTAGATCCTCATTACATAGAAATGAAACAGAAGTTTTACACTTTCCAGTAAGGCTCGTTGATGCTTAATCAATCTAGGTTTTAAGCTTGGAACTTCAAACTGGAAATACATAACTAGTGATGAACTTGAAGCTATTGTAAAGAAATTTAATGGCCACTATAAGATTTAGAACAGGTAGTGCAAACAGAATGATGTCGGTGCTAGGTCTGTAACATAACTATTAGCAATTCTGCATATGAATATCACTCATTCGAGATGAAAATATCAGACCGTAAGCTTTAATCAGTAACGAGATCTAATCAAAGTTCCTGAATCAAGTACAAACGTTGCATCAGATTTGTAAGGGCTAGAAAAAAAATCCAATCAAAAACCCTAACGGACAAATGTGAGGCTGTAGTTAGCTATTGATTTCATAAAAAAAAGCTGCAGGAATTGGATTCAAACTCACAGATGATTACCAGAGAGATGAATATAATGAGACGAGAGAGAGTTGTTGAGCTTTTAAATGGAGATTTCATGGCTGGTGACGAAGGCGGAGTGATGAAGAAACGTTTTACTGTTGGTTTTGTCACCGGAAAATCAGATCGGATGTTGGCATCAGAGATCGGAGCAGCCGGTAGCATCAGTAGTGTCTCTGATTTCGTTGATCATTTGCTGCCCAAAAAGGGTTCTTTTTTTATTTTTGCTATTTTTCTTTTCTTTTTTAAATTTAATCAGGCAGAGAATATTTAATAGTGTAACTTTAAACTACACCCCACGTCCCACGCCGGATTGTTGATCAGGTTAGTTAATCTGGTTTCAGGTTAATCAGTTTAAGTTATACGTGTTTTTAATGTTGAAAGTTTACCTTAAACACGACCCGAATAATAATCGGTTTAATCGGTTTCTAGTTGTTTAGGTAACGGGTTATTCGGGTCGGGTTTCGGATATTAAACAATAAACTTAATTTAGTGTATTTTAGTAAGTTTTCATTTGATATTTTATAAAATTGATGGACTTAAATTAGTTTACTTCTAAATTTATAAAATGTGCTTAAATATATATTTGTATACAAGCAGTTTGATCAATTTGAACGATCTAAACAAGTGTATACATACAACTTAATTATAATATGGGTTGAGCGGGTTATTAGGATTTCGGTCGGGAATTTGAGGCTTGAAAGTCTATATGATAACGACCCGAATAATAATTGGTTTTCGGGTTGTTCGGGTAACAGGTTGTTCGAGTCTGGTTTCTTCGGGTGCGGGTGAGATCTGGTTGAATGGGTTAATCGGGTACGGATAAAATCGACGGACCTAGTCCCACGTATATATTATATTATTAAGGTTTGAACATTAGATCTCTATATAATGATTCTCCTTCTAGTGACAAAAATGGTCATCTATAATGAATCCTAAACCCTCAATTTGAAAGGAAAAGAAAACACTATATGCGTATTCGACATCACCAAACTAAAAGTTATTTGTAGGCATGCTGTCGGTGTCCCCACTTAGGGTTGTAGCACCATTTGGCGAAAGATAGAAAGAAGAACAAAGGGGGTGTTTGGGATAGCTTTTTAAAAATAACTTATTGACTTATTGACTTTTCCAATAAGTTAATAAGTTAGTATGGAGTGACTTATTAACTTATTCTCTCACAACACTCATATTGCCAAACACTATAAAATGACTTTTTAACTTTTCAAAAGTTAAAAAGTTGAAAGTTGATAAAATAAGCACTCCCAAACACCCACAAAGGCCGTTTGGGATAAAAAAAAATGAAGTGTCAACTATACGGGAACACCACCGTACACCTTCGAGACAGGCAAAGTGCGAGATGACCATCTTCCATAGTCTCACTATTTCCATCTTTTTGTGTTAATCTTTATGGATTGCTTCGGTCTTTGCTTTATCTACATTGCCGCAATGGCTTGCCACGTTGACACAAATGACCAAAAACGACTCGGTTATAGACTCGTATTATCTTTTTACAGTTTTCGATTAATGTGTTGTTATTATTATTATTAAAACACTCTCTTAAATCCACCCCCACCAGTTTTATCATTATGAACACCTAACGTTAGCATTATGTCTTTGGGGTTTGAAAATAAGTGAACGATATTTCTCTCTTAATTTTTGATTTTTGAATTCTTTTGACTTTTTAAACTCATGTTTATATGAACATCTTTCTAATTTTCTCAAAGATTAGCTTCATATGCTGTGATCAAATATAAATCTGAAATTGACGAAAATCATGATGTGACCTAATGATATGATGACAAACTCTTTTGTTTATGTTTGAACACCTAGAAAGTGATCATGATGATGAAAATATTTTCCCCATGCGTGATTTGCGAGCATGAAAGTCATATGTCAAAAACTATATTGTAATATTTGGTCCCTTTTAATATTCTTTTTCTACTATTTTTCTTAAATGTTCGAAAATAGACGATCTGTTCATAAGTTAACTTTTCTATTATGGTTTTCTAAGGCTCTTTTTTCTCCATAATTTCTTTGATTTTTTAGGAATTCAACCGTAAGTTCACATGTAAACAAAGGTGTTCATCCCCAAATTATGTCAAGTCCTCTGATATAGACACCATTTAAAAAAAAATCCATACTCACCCCTATTGCATAATGCATACAATATTTCTCAAGAAAATGCTAACATAAACCTTCACAAAACTACACAACATATAACAACCTTATCTACGTCAAATCCTCAAACCGATGATAAACTTGCTCTATATTAAAAACCATCCCTAACTACTGTAGCTAAGGGTGTTTAAGATATTTCATTGTACCAAGGGATGATATTGCCATTGATATTGATATGTATCATGATCATGAGACTTTTGGTGAAACTTGGCTCCTTTGGTTTACATCTACCTTGACATGAAGCGGCGAACGGTGATGCAAAGGTTGTGGACCATTTCGGTATGGCGAGTGAGGGCTTGAGTTGTGTATCCTTGGTACTTTTGGTCTTTCTTTGATATCAACCAGTCGTTCTAGTGTTGCCACGACTTCTTTCATTGATGGACGGGTTTTTTGTTCGGGCCCAAGGCACGCGAGTGCTAGTTGGGCAACTTGACCTGCTGCTTTTGAAGGGTATTTTCCTTCAAGCCGTGAGTCCATGATGTCCTTCAATTTTCTACGGTTGGCCAGATATGGCTTGACCCAGTCGACTAGATTTCGTTGGGCAGCTGGGCGACCGTTGTCAAGGGCCCGCAGGCCTGTTAGCATCTCAACCAACACAACGCCAAAACCATACACGTCACTCTTCACATACAAATGTCCTGAGAAACAAATTGGAAGTTTAGTCCTTGTTGGGTTTGACAAAAACCAGAAACTTAAAACAAACCAGTCAACTTCGTGTTTTTGGTTTATGTCATGTCAAATAAGGTGCCAAATGGACGGACCACGAGAGTTTAACAGGTCAAAACATGTTGGGTTTGACCCTAAACACACCAAAGTTTTATATGTATTTTAATAAATAAAAAGTATGTCAAGTATGAATGTATGATTACTAAAATTAAAATTGTAAATAATAATCCAATTACTTGAAAACAATGATTTAGGAAATTTTGTGCGTTAAAACACACTTTTAGTGACTTTCAAACTGATTTTGGCACTTTTCCACTAACACTAAATTTTTTTTATATCTATGATTACTTTAAATGACTTTCAAACTGCTTTGGCACTTTTCCACTTATACTAATTTTTTTTATATTTATGATTTCACTGCCTAGAAAAATGGCATGAATCGACCCATTCATAGATAAATGGGTCAAAGTTGCTAGTTTGTAACAATTGACATAAACTCCAAAAAGACTAACCTGTATACAAGCAAGCTACTCTTTACCACAAGTAGCATTGAACTGATTACCTTTGTAAATGATTTATATTAATACAATACATAATTGAAACTTTACGTTTAACCCCTGAACCAAAAGTCGAACCAAACTGCCTAGGTTTACTTTGGTTCCATTGTTTAGCAATGTAGAAATGTATTGCAGCTCTTAAGCTTAAATGATTAAGAATACCTGTGGTCATGTATTCAGGTGCAGCATAACCATATGTACCCATCACCCGTGTTGTCACATGTGATTGACTAGCCGATGCCATTTTAGCCAGCCCAAAATCTGATAGCTTTGCATTATATGACTGTTTTTACAAGAACAAAACAGAGAATTAGCAGTCCTCCTTGAATAAAGAAAGTAGAATCATTCATGAACGAAGCAGAAACCAACAAAGCTTAACTTACCCCATCAAGCAAGATATTTGATGCCTTAAAGTCTCTATAAATAACTTTCTTATCTGAAGTGTGCAAAAACGCCAGCCCACGAGCTGCACCAATTGCGATCTTAATCCTTATATCCCATGGAAGTGGCTGAACAGCTGAACCCCCTGAAAAAATCAAGCCAATCAGAATAAAGTTTCCGCTGATTACATAAATGCACACCATATAAACAAGACTCGTAAAATGAAAACAGTTCATGACCAACAAACAATTGATAAATGATTCTTACTTCCAAAAAGGTGGTTCTCGAGGCTGCCCCGTTGCATGAATTCATATACAAGTAAAAGCTCTTTGCCCTCATAACAATATCCCAAAAGTTTCACAAGATTTGGATGTGAAAGCCTTCCTAAGAAGTTCACCTCAGCCTGCTCCAAATGTCATCAAATTAATGTATTAGAATAACCAAAACGCCTCATCAATGAGGTAACGGGTCGGGTCAAACATTTACACAAACAACATATTATTTGCAAAAATTAAAAAAAATGTAACTAAGAAGCCAAAGTTGGGAGGTGTTTACCCCCTCACTTGGCCTTAGGTCCACCCTGCACTATGTTTTTAGTAGTGATTATATACTTTCAAATGAATATATTTCGCACTTGCACACTTTCACAAAAGAAAATTAATAATAAATATCTACTTGATCCTTAAAAGGTGTCACGTACTCATGTGGGGATTAATGAAACAATTTTTAACCAGCAGAAAAATAAATATAAAGATATAAACATTCTTGTTTTAATCATTTTGCTTCCCATTATTGAGTTGGTGCTATTTACATTGCACAACCATTTTCATTCCATTTAAATACTCAAAAGTGGTAGCAATAACCTTTCAAAAAGTGCATCTTTACTAACATTCAAATTAAAAAAAAATTGTGATATACTTGATTCTTTTTTAATTTGTTATTTTCGTTTAACTTGTTACATCAGTAATATTTTTCTCTTTTCACAGTAAAAGAGTCAATGATGTTTTGATGTACGTCGGAAACTTAGGGGTAGGTTTAGCCAACCCTATGTACAAATATGTAAAGAAATCGCATTACGAACTTGTACATTGATGCAATGACTAGATGTACACGTATCAGATTACCTGCCACTCTTCGACTCCTTGCATGCTCTCTGAATTCAATTTCTTGACAGCAATCACAGAACCACTTCCATGGAGTTTGGATCCAAATCTTTCTTCAATCCAGCCTTTATAAACCTTACCAAAACCGCCTTCACCTAAAATCGTATCGTTTCGAAAGTTTTTCGTAGCTGATTTGAGTTCAGAAAAGGTATATATTTTAAGATTTGGATGAGGCAAGATCTGGCCACCGGGGCCAAGATCATCCCCACTGCTTGCTGATGAAAACTGACTGTTGCCGGAGTCATTGCCACTGATTCCTGATGATGATATCGATGATGAGCTTGTAGTAATAACACTGCTGGTTGTATGTGAACTCCCTGCTACTGTATCACCATAATCTTGATTAAATTAAAACCCTAAATCACTACAAAGAAACATAAATCAAGAAGCAAGTCTGCAAATCTAGAAATTAGGTGATAAAAGTCAAAACAGATTCATCAAATTCACATTGTAAATCAAGAAAACACGAAAATAAGTGTAATTCAAGATTCTAAAGAAGAAAAAGGGGGAAAGATTGAACCTCTAAGTATAGCTTAATAGCTGACCAGAGATCAGATGATGGTAAATAAACATAATCGTGATGAAATCACACGAGTTTTAGGGTAAGTCAACGCGAAACTCAGAACCCACAAAGATTTATGCAAAATTCAAACAGAAAAGTGAAAAAAGGATCAAACTTTTCATGGTCAATGAGCAAGAATGAGATGCAATAATATAAACTTAACAGTAAGTCCACTGCAACCACAAAACCCACAAATTATCACACGGAATTGTTTAGAAACATGTATGGATTTCAGTTGTGTACCTGAACTGAGATTACGAGTAGTGGTAGGAGCTATATTAGTTGAAGAACTGCAAATACCCATGATCAAAACCGCTGATTTTGCCAAATTATGTGGGATAATCAGAAGGACATAGTTGAAGACAGGAGTATAAAGTCTTGATGAACAAATTGAGTGTATATTTAAAGATTTTTTTGACACTGATTCAATTTTAAATGGGTTTCTGGAAGATATGCCTGTTTTAATTTTGGGATTTTGTGATTGTTAAGAAAGTGTGGTAGTGAGAGGAATTCGAGTGATGATGGAATATGTGTGTACTATGTAGGGAAAGGCAGACAACGTGGTTACTCGGTGGGTGGAGCCATGAGGAGACGACCAAGTCAAAGGCCTGAATAAAAAATTTGACTTTTTTATATTCCATCTTCGTAGTGTTTTAATCATTTTTTTTTCTTTCAAAAACTAGACCGTACCAACCGGTTCAAACGGTTGGATCGAGAAAAGGATTTCAATTTTGGTTTTGTTTGGTTTTTAAAACTGTTTTTATGTTGAACGGGTGATCGAAACGGTTGAACCAGCGGTTAGACGGGGAACCAGACCGGTTGAACTGTTTTTTTTAATATATTTTTTAATTTTTAGTATCTCTTTTACATATATTTATTATAATTATTATAATATTATTCGATTCATATATCTGGTCCAACCACCGGGTCGATAAGACGTCCAATTCACTATTTAATTCGGTTCTAAAAACATGATTTCCATCTCTTTCATATATCATATACACCAGTCACACACTTTAAGTCTCATTTAAAAGTGGTACGCTTTATGATTTCTAAACGGTAGTTAGGGTGGAGGGGACGTTATAATTTTATTTATTTAGAATATGTAATTATAAAAAAATAATAATGTTGATGAACACTCTTTCTTTCTTATTTGGATAGCATATTCTACTCTTTATTACTATATTTTTTTAAACCGTCTATTTATTTTGAGTTAATATCTATCAAAACTATTACTTCAAATCAAAATAAATGTTATTGATTTTCGCTTTATTGCATGTCTGATTATCTTTATCTTTACTACTATATAAAGCATTTTATTGGGATAGAGATGTAATTTTACCATGAGTACAAGTTTTGAAGCTTTATATACAAAGAAATGCAAAGCACATGAGAGATGCAAAGCACATGAGAGATGCAAAGCACATGAGAGGGGCAAAATAAGAAATTAGCTAATAATTTAAGACGTTTTAGGGGCAAAATAGTAAATTTATCTATCTTTTTATAGTTGAAGGCTAAAATTCAATTCTATTCTTACCCACATCCCTTCCACTTCCTCTCACTGCACTAAAAATTGAAAGATGGGCAAGCGAATCATTTCGTACCGAAGCCTCAAACCGTCAAAGATACACTTGAAATCGATGAATGAGACTAGAAATCAATCAAATGCTACCTATACGGCATTAGGTTTGGATTACATTCAAGAAAGTGTGAAAAATCATCGGGCTAGGGTTCCGATCGACACCCACATCTCAATGCAACTCAAATTCATCGCCTTTCAATCCTTAGCGATTTTAAGGTGATTTGGTTTGGATTAGATTCAAGAAAGGGTGAAGAATCATCAGCCTAGGGTTCCGATCGACACCCACATCTCAGTGCGACTCAAATTCATCGCCTTTCAATCCTCTTTAGCGATTTTAAGGTGATTTGGCTTCTTTATCTCTTTCAATTGTGTTAACTTATGTTGTTTTAATCTTAGTTATCTTTGTATCAATATTGTGGTTTGCCATTGTTAATGAGGGGCATAAGGATTTTGTTGAATTCATACATCTTGAAGTTTTAACCGATCAGGATTATGGTTTCCAAGGTAAGGCATTTTCTATTATGTATATTTAATTTGCTTTACTTCTGAATTTAGGGCAGTAGTGGTTGTATTTTGTCTTTCCTGTTAAGCCTCTTCCACTATGCATGTAACACTATTGGGAGTAATAGGTAGCTAGAAAATTATCATCTTATTTCTACAAATGAAAGAAGAATTAGAATAATTATGCAATGTGTAGGGTAAAAAAGTGTTGGTATTTATTCAACAGTGAAGAAATTTGTTAATTTTCATTCACATTTAAAGCATCATGGTGTGTGCTATAACACAGAATATTACCGTGCTTCACATCTGAATAATTGTGGCTAGCTTATGATGGAAAGAAAAGCGTGTTTGCATCCGGTCCATTGCCCTTTGAGTCGAAGGAATTTGTTGTTAAAACCACTGAGCATGATGGGTATAATGCATTTTCAATTAATTGGTGCTTGACTGTTGTTTATTTCAAAAACCTGGCTCATGTAGTTGTTGATATGTATTGATTTGAAGGCGTGAACATGAATTCAAGGTTATAATTAAATTTGCTGTCAAAAAGATCTTCACTATCTAAAGCAGTTTTTGAGTGGCAGACATCATGACAACCCACAAGAAACAATTCAAGCTCTTGATGTAGTTCTAAGGCAATCAGCTTCAATGGGGTAACATATCTTTTTTTTTTTTTTTGGGGGGGGGTGTTTATTTCAGTGCCTTTTCGTGTTTAATTTGATTTATTTCATTTTATGAGTATTTATACCTTTTTAACACGAGTCTAACCATATTGTATGAGATGCAGTTGAGAAATTGTTGGGGTGATTGTTGTTTAATATGCCTCTGCTTCATTTTATAGTTAACTATATCACTCTAATATGATTCTAACCATATCATTTAAAATGCAGTCGTGAAGTTGTTGGGAGATCATTGTTTAGCCCTGAATTTGGCAAAGGTATGCTCGGTGATGGCATTGAGTTTTGGAAAGAAAGGGTTTTATCAAAGTCTCAGACCAACACAAATGGGTTTATCCCTCAACATTGGTATATATTTCTGAACTGTTGTGCTAACTTTTTGTGTTAATTTGACTAGCTTTGCTCTTGACCTAAAATTGTTGGGATTATGTTAGAAGTTTTACAAGATTGAAAAGAATGCTTTGCGTGGAAAAGCTCAAAATAATTGAACTTGATGTTTTAATTTTGATTAACAAACAAACAAACAAACATACCCAGTAAATCCCACTCAAGAGCAGGGTCTGGGAGGGGTAGGTAGCGGCGAGTCTTTCCTCTATCTTGGGAGATAGAGAGACTGCTTCCGAAGAGACCCCCGACTCGGTAATAAAAACCAATAACAGTCGCAATCGCAAACATAAAGTAAGTCAGACAACACACAGGTATAAACCACTTAAATACATAGAAAGTGTGTACATCAAATAAGCAGGTAGAATCACGTATGAGGGCAGAAATAGGAAGACAGGTGGGCCGCAACAGATCTACGTCTACCCTTCCTACCCAAGATCTACGTCTACCCTTCCTACCCACCGGTCCCGTTAGAAGTCCTTAATTTTAATTCTACGTCTTCACTCACTCCTATCCTCGATCATGTGCTCAGAGAGGTGCAAGTCTACCATATCTCGCCTAATTATTTCATCCCAAGTCAACCTAGGTCGGCCTCTATTCCTCCTACCCTCTACGGTGATGTTCTCTACTGCTCTAACGGGTGCTATCATCGACCTTCGCTTTACGTGCCCAAACCATCTTAATCTTTCCTCTCTTATTTTATCTGTGATACACGCCACCTCCAGCCTCTGTCTAATCTCGTCGTTTCTTATTCGATCCAATCTTGTGTGTCCACTTAGAACGTTTATGCTTTGACGAACAAGACTTTTTGGTTTGATTCTGCAATTTCCCTTTTTGCAGATATGTCGGCTAGGACTTTTTATCAACTGTAACATCGCGTATTTTCGTTAATAAAAGTTAATTTTGTTTAATACGTTGATGTTAATGCCAATAATTACAATAATAATAATAATAATAATAATAATAATAATAATAATAATAATAATAATAATAATAATGACTAAAAAATATATTTAAATTCAAAAGTGGTAAAATAAGTGCAGGAGATGATTGTGTAATTTATGAAACTTAAAACCAAAGTTTCAAGCATAAAATATTAAACTTAAAACAACAGGGACCGAATGTGTAATTTTTTTAAAAACCCAACCCCATCCCCCGTCGACACCCTATTCTCCGGCGACCCTCCGGCCTCTTCTCCGGCAACTCCAAAACACCCACAATAAACGCGGTTTTAACCCAATCAAACCTCCCCGACAATATCATGAGCTAGATTCGAACCTGTTCCCCGTTTAAAATTTGAAAATTCAAGTTGATTAGCGCGGTTTAGAATTAAATACACTCGGCCGAAAGTCCACCTCGATCGATCGCACTAACACTATAATAATCTAATTAATCGAGTATAAAGGATTGGTTATCTGTTCCTAATCAACTACCATTCTCAATTTCACTTGAAAAATCACACAAACCCATCGTCGATCATCATCTTCATTTCGGACCTGCAACTCACTCGAACATCACCTTCGGGACTTCGAAACCTGAAATTAAGTGAGGGTTTCGATTCGTGGTGGTTCTCTGAAGCTTACTGTACAATTAATTGGGTTAACATTGGTTAATTCTTCTCGAACCAATTCCACCCCTGTCGCGATTGTTCTTCGTGGTGTTTAGCATCCAATTCAACATCAAACGGGTAATTGAACATACATGCATACTCGATTCTACATGGGGATTAAAAGCCCCATGAATCTGCTCATTAACTTAATCGATTTGGGGCTCAATTTGACTCAAATTCGAATTAGGGTTCATGGAATTGGGGGAAAACCTTCGGGTTGTGTTTAAAATCATTTGAAACCGTTTCATATCGCGGTTGCGGCCTTTAGTTCACCGGTTCCACACTCGATTTCTAACCTTGAGGTCACGGGTTCGAACCCGTGCACCTCCATTTATTTTTTTAGCCCTTTTTAAGCTTTAAAAAAATTCAGAAAAATTCCTAAAAATTCTAAAAATGCTCCTACAAACATTAAATATTTTAAAAACCACCAAATTATTTTCTGAAGAATTATCTTAACATTTTATTTATTTATTTTATTATTTGTTTTAAATAAATAAAATAACTAGTTAAATTTCTCATAAAAATAGACTTTAAACAATGGTTAAAAACACTAAACTATTATTAGTACAAATAATATCTATGTATTATTATTTAAATCATGATTATCTGAATTAAATATAAAATTTTATATTTAAATCTTTCAAAAATCATTTTTCATTTCTTTTAGTCTCTTAAATAATTAAATATTTTAATTAATTATCATATAATTAATTAATAAAATTAGTTATTTGTTTTTCCCACGCATTAACAATAAATCAAACGGTTATGCGTACTGTACATTTATTAAATTTTAAACATAATCACATTCGATAAATTCATTTTATTCATTTCAAGCCATTCAAATTAAATAAATTATTTAAACTACCATTCAAAACCCAATCCAAATGGAAACCCTAATCTAATTCCAATTCTCATATTATTATTATTCTAACTCGAGACACCGTTCCGTAGATTATACGTAAGGAAATCGTTGGTGTCTAATCAATCACATCCAAATACTAATCCCATCAATCAAGTGAGTATTCATATCCCCTTTTTATATCATTTCTTATTTGGGGGAAATCATGTGATACAATATTCAATCATGACATTCTATTGTTATTTCATTCTAAATTCAATTCAAGACAGGTTATGTTATTACTTGCAACTATGTGAACATACTATGATAAACTGGACGACAGTAAAATCCTAATTCAGTTAATCAATCAATCCTGGTATCAATGGTGGATCTACTGGTTTGGATAACCCACCCCATATGAATAGTCGAGTGGTGATTGTATATCAATGGTAGATCTACTGGTTTGGATAACCCACCCCATATGAATAGTCGAGTGGTGATTGTACCAGAGGCAATTAGTCAATCTATGGTGTATGTGTGCGAGTCTATTATATGCAAGTGTCAAGTCAAGGGGTTTATATTGTGTCAGTTTATCTATATGCTTTACTATTGTAATATAAGTCTTAACGTTACCTTGTGAATTGGATTATTCTCAATCAATCTATATGTATACTCAAAACTGTGTTTACTCACCGGCTAATTTTTAGCTGACTCGTTACTTTTCACATGATTTCAGGTTAAGCAAGTTAGTGGACTTCTACATGCTCATTTAAGACCCGGACTTAGTCAAATAAAAAGACATTTGCTATTTGTAACTTCAACTGTTGTATTTGCTTATGTTAAAATGATGCTATCTTGTAATATGATTTTAATATATTTCCACTATTAGACAACCATGTGTTATGAACAATCAATCATTCCCTCGTCCGCTCCGATGATTCCGCCGTCGGTCGGGGTGTGACATCAACCACGGCTGGTTTTCTGATTTTATTGGAGAGTTTCTTAACGAAGATTTAACCAGACTACTTACAGACCAGGAACGTATTAAGGTATTCACTTCCGTGGAGTTTTTTTTATTATTATCCTTGTGCAAATAGGTTAGGTATTCACTTCCGTGGAGTTTTTTTATTATTATCCTTGTGCAAATAGGTTATATCATTTAACATTTTGTTATCTTGTTTCCTTTTTAATTTTAAGAAGTTTGCAAAAGGTTTATAGTTATTTGTTTGGAAATTGTAAATTCCAGGTGAAAACATTAAGTTTAATTATTTTGAGCAAACAAGTAATTAGTTTATCAGAATCCAAATCAAAATTAGACGAATGGGGTTTTCTTTATTGACATAAGATTTAATTTTATAAAGAATCAAAAGTCATAAAAAATAAAAAATTCGCTAACGATTAAACAACTTATTAGAAATATAATACAGCCAATTAGAAATGTCATAATATTTAATAATTTGTCAAATTCTATTTTTAGAATCATTGTTTTCCTGCTTGTGATGATTCATAGATGATATTATCTGCAACTGTAGGCTAACAGTACGTTAATTAAGGTCATAACATTTGTTTCAAAAACTAAAAGCCTTAAGATTTTATAAAAAAACCTTAATTATTATAAAAAATTTGAATCTTATGTGTTGGATTAGGTAACCGAAGCACATATGGTTACCTCACCTGTTTGCTTACTTATATAATGAAAAGTTGGTATTTATGAATAGTTATAGAGTTTGTTTTTAGTTGAGGTTTCTGTTGCATAGTTCTTTCTATTCAACTTTGTGGTGTTGATCTATTCTAGGCAATTAATGTTTTACACTGTTTGATCCTTAGCTGAGTTCTTTTTTCTGACCCGTTAGAACCTTTGACATAAAGCACAACCCAAATGAACGATTAAGAAGTGACTAGAGATGAGTTAGGGATGTAAAGCAAGTAGAGAAGGTAAAAGGTAGAAAACGTTAAAACAAATCAAGAGCAAAATAAGTTCTAGAGGAGCTGACTTTAGGGATGTAAAGCAAACTGTTGTAGGTTTAAAATTTCAATTTACTAAGATATAAAGTGTTCTTGTTATTACTTATCAAATGTGTAGGAAGGTATCTAAAGGCATCAAATAAATTATTGATACTGTGAAATAATTAAAATCACAACTTGAGGCAGAGCTAGGTGTCGTGCACATGATGAAGACCAAAGCAGCCTTAGATAAATCAAGCAAGTACTTGACAATTAAGAAGGGTATGTATCTAAATATGCAGAAATCATAAAAAAGGATTCAAGCATCTAATAAAAAAGTCCTTCCAACATAAAGCTGATGATGAGTACATGTTGTATGTTATCACATTTATAATTTTATTTACTCTGATTATAAACATTTTAATATAGTACCTACACGGCATAATATCTTTCATTTATCTTTATGTAAATTCATTTGTTTGTAACCGGTCATTGTGAACTGATATATTAGTTGTATAAGCACATTGGTTTGAAAATTACACAACGTAAAACCCGACATGAAGCACGAAGGCATTTTGATATTTGTGTATGTCATGAAATTCCACTTGTTTTTCTAACAAGATTATGTTTCACTCTAATGTCAAATTTTGAAGTTTTATTCTGTTGGCTATACCTTCTAATTTTATATCTTAAAATACTACAATAATGTCAATTTGTGACAGTGAAAATGATTATAAATATGTTGCTAAAAGCAAGTGGAACTATTATAACGGTGACATTTTTAACTGATCCTCATGGTTGTAAAAGAAAATACTTTATCATAGACCATTTTCTTGTGTTTGTTTATAAATTCATAGAGGAGCATAACAATCTATTTCAAAAGTTATATATATAACGAGTTTATATATCCCTTTAAAACTTGGGTAGGATATCATATTATCAAGTAAAATTTGGTAGGACTTTAACGATCCACTATTAATATTACTTTTTAGGAGGTGTTATGCATAAAAATACAGTTTAAATGACTTACGTGGTGTCTAATATCTACACAAATTGCCCATTTAAGATAAAACACATCTTAAATTGATACATTGACAATTTGTCGTCGTCGTAGTATCGCGCGGGTGTCCTAATATTTTGTATCTGTCAAAGAAAGAGTACGAAAGTGGTGTTTTACTTCACCATAATCGTTCACAACTTCACGTTGGTATGTATTGGGTTCAGATCTTACTTTAAAAAAATGTTTAGGGTTGATACACAAAATTTTTCCAGCTGTGTGTTTCCTCTTAAAAATTATGTTTATAAACTTTTAAAAACCACAGGGTTAGTACTCATGTACAAGGCGTCGACACCAAACCCTACTAATTTGAACACACTCGTCGCAACGCGCAGGTGACTTAAAAACAATACGGGAAGCAAGTTCTTTCAGTACCGAAATTAGTCATTGTTGAGTCTCAAGGTATTCTGAGAGATAGAACCGGTGTTTTTGGTTGTCTACTTGAATTATCTGTTACACCAGCTGGGGCTAAGGTTGTTGAAGGCAAGTCAGTAAAGATAGATTACAGAGTTGAAGATGGGATAAGTGCCATAAAAAGCTTGAAGTTTCCTCCTGTAGGTATCTCAAAGTACGGTTTCAAAGTCAACTTCCCTTATTCTATTTTCTTTCGGGTAGCTAAGACTTGAAATGTGTGACGCCCTAAACCCGGCAGGGCACCGGAGGCACGTCATGCAGTTGGATTAATACTTTAAAACACAAATCAGAGCTTTCTATTTACAGCGGAAGACGTTAAACATTGTTATATATATTAACCCAACTTTTCAAAACATTTTACATATGACTGTATTTAATTATACATTATTAACAAGTCCTAAATCCTATGCCAGCAGTAGCTCCGGAATAGCGTCCTCATCATCTCATACTTGCTATCCTCTATTATTAGAGGATCCCTCCTTACCTAGCACACATAACACACTCAAAACATCAGATAAACTGGTGAGTTCTAATTTTTTTTATTAAAACGTTAACAACATTTTCATACACATCACAGCTATCTTTTTATTGGCAATATTATAAATTCAACTTTTATCATTATTCTGTCCCACTGGACCTGTCCCATCGAACATCGGTTGCCCACATCTAGCAACTACCGGTTACTATACCCAGTAACGTCGGTTGCCCACATCCAGCAACTACCAGTTACTACACTCAGAAACATCGGTTGCCCACATCCAGCAACTACCAGTTTCTCATACTTGGTAACGTCGGTTGCCCACATCCAGCAACTACCGGCTACCCTACCCAGAGATGTCGGTTGCCCACATCTAGCAACTACCAGTCTCCCATACCCAGTAACGTCGGTTGCCCACATCTAGCAACTACCGGTTACTATCTCTCATCCAGTAGGATGCCAAATAATCATCTAGGGTCGTCACCACAAGATGTTCACAAAGCTGAGTGATCGTCATCACTCCTATCAAACTGTACAGTTTACACCCAGGCATTTTACCCTAACTGACCTATTGAGATTTACATCACATTACCATTTCAAAAACATTTCTTTTAATTATTGCCAATATTATCACATTCATCTACACTTTACACATTCTTTCTTTTAGTACCAGTTTTTAACATATCTTCATTAACCATCACACCCCATCCGACCCATTGGAATCATTACCATCACATAATGATTAACGACGTTCAAATGACTATCTTTTACACTCTACCTGACCCATTGCAATCATTACCATCCTGTAATGATTAACAATGTTCAGGTAGTCATTTATTACCCCCACTTTCCCTCTAACAGCTTAACGAACTGTTAGAAACATATCCATCATTACTATCACAATTCTGGTACTAAAACATTCAATTCATTTCTCATTATGTGTGTGCTAGCCCGAATGTTAAAACCAAACATTTAAAAAGGGCTTAGAACTCACCTTATCAACTTCCTCACCACAGCCTACACAATCCACGTACCCAAGACAACTAGTCCTTCCTCTAATCAAGGTATATCTAAGACAATAAACCCTGATTCAATAAACTTATTCTCAAACAGGTCCTCATGCGATTGAACACTTATGCGAATGAGCAATCATACGACTGGACCTATGCGAATGAACTATACGACTGAACCTTCAGTCGTACGATTAACCGTTCATTCGCATGATTAAGTTCTCATTCGTACCCAGTGTTCACTCGTCTCCATTCGGCCTTCTAACCAGGCGACTGAGTTCCAACCGCACGATTGAACCTCCATTCGCACTCAATCGCCCGATTAAACTCTCATTCGTGCGATTGAGCCATGCGATTGAGCCCATTCGCCTGAAACGAATCAGCAGCTGTGTTCTTGACGTTTTTGATCCAAACTTACTCAAAATTTGAGTTTTAACCATCCAAATCATACCATATTCAAAACAGATCCTATACACATCGTTTACAATGGTTTCGGACCATTATTTTATCAAAACTTCACAAAAACTTGGATTTGAATTCTTGGATTTTAAATTCAGAATGAACCAGACTAATTTTATTGATTAAAACAGGTTGTTGGATCAAACTTAATCATACCCACAGCTTATAACATCTCCGGATTAATCCGTGATGTTCAAAACTTACCAAAACGGGGTTTCGCCTAGTCGATTGGCAAGAACAGGGGTGTTTTGGGTGTAGAACGAACAGGAGATTGAAGATAATACAGACAAAAGACTGTTTTTACCCTTATACACCGCCTTACTTATCCATACTTACAACTTAACCGCCTTACTTCCAATCGCACGATTGAACCATTCGCACGACTGAATCGTGCGATTGAAGTTCATTCACCTACTATTCGTACGATTGAGTCTCAATCGCACGTAAGAGGTGCGACTGAAGTTCATTCGCATATAACCCATGCGACTGAATACTTAATCAATCAAACAAACTCAACTTAATTAACTAATCATAACTATAATATAATTACAGGTCCGGATTTAGAAACCGGATGTTACAACTCTCCCCCTCTTAAATAGGTTTCGTCCTCGAAACCAACTATTCAAACAATCGGGGATAATCTTTCTTCATCTCATCTTCTGTTTCCCAAGTGAAATCAGACCCTTTTCGATTTGACCACTGCACTTTAACTAACTGAATAGTTTTATTCCTCAGCCTTTTCACCTTTCTGCCTACTATAGCAGTAGGTTTCTCAACATAATTTAACTTATCATCCACTTCTATATCATCCAAAGGTACATAAGCATTCTCATCGGCCAAACACTTGCGCAACTGTGACACGTGAAAGGTTGGGTGGATTCCTTGCAACTGATTGGGTAATTCTAGTTTATAGGCCACTTCCCCAATTTGTTCTATAATTCTAAACGGTCCTATAAAACGAGGACTTAACTTTCCCCTCCTTCTGAATCTGATAATTCCCTTCCAAGGAGATACTTTCAACATAACTCTATCTCCCACTTCAAATTCTATATGCCTTCGCCTTTTATCTTCATAAGACTTTTGTCGATCCTGAGCTGCTTTAAACCGAGCTTTGATCTGATCCAGTTTCTCATTCGTAGCCTGTACAATTTCCAAGCTACCCAACTCTTTCTGTCCAATTTCTCCCCAACATATAGGACTCCTACACTTCCTACCATATAACATCTCATACGGGGCTTTCCCAATCGTAGAATGATAACTGTTATTGTAGGAGAATTCAACTAATGGCAAATGACTATCCCAGCTACCACCGAAATCTATAACACAAGCTCGTAACATGTCTTCAATTGTTTGGATAGTCCTTTCAGTCAGCCCATCAGTTTCTGGGTGAAAAGATGTGCTGTGTAACAGACGAGTACCCATATCTTCATGAAACTTTCTCCAAAACCTCGAAGTGAAACGTGTATCTCTATCTGACACAATAGACAATGGAACCCTGTGTCGAGCAACAATTTCTCGAATAAACAGTTCTGCCAACTTCTCAGAGTTATACGTCTCCTTGATTGGTAAGAAATATCCACTACGTGTCAATCTATCCACTATGACCCAAATGGTATCATAACCTTTAGCTGTACGTGGAAGCTTAGTTATGAAATCCATTGTCAATTCCTCCCACTTCCATTTCGGGATCTCTAAGGGTTGAAGCTTACCATATGGCTTTTGATGCTCAGCTTTAACCTGAAGACACGTCAAACACCTATTCATATACTGCATCACATTGAACTTCATACCGGGCCACCAATATTCTTGTTTCAACTCCTTATACATTTTAGTAGCACCAGGATGTATAGAATATCTGGACTTATGAGCTTCATCTAACACCAATTCCCTCATTTTAATCGGAACCCACATACGACCATATTTCGTCTTAACTCCAAAACTATTTTCTTCTAGATCCTTTATTTGACCCTTCATTCGTTCTCGCTTCACGTTCTCTTCTTTCAGTGCTTCTAATTGAGTTTCTCGCAACTGATGCATAAAATCTGGGGTTATCACTAACTTGTATGACTTAACTCGAATTGGAGGGTGTTCATTCTTTCTACTTAACGCGTCAGCAACCACATTTGCTTTACCAGGATGGTAAAGTATTTCACAATCATAATCTTTCACTAATTCTAACCATCTCCGCTGGCGCATGTTCAATTCCTTCTGATCAAAGAAATATTTTAAACTCTTATGATCTGTGTAAATCATACATTTTGCCCCATATAAATAATGCCTCCATATCTTCAAGGCAAATACCACTGCTGCCAATTCCAGGTCATGTGTCGGATAATTCTTTTCATGTTCTTTCAATTGTCTGGAAGCATAAGCTATCACTCGTCCCCTTTGCATTAAAACACAGCCTAGACCTTGATACGAAGCATCTGAATAAATCACCAAATCTTCATTTCCATCTGGCAACGACAGCACTGGTGATTGGGTTAACTTCTGCTTCAGTTCTTGAAATGCATTTTCTTGTTCTGGTCCCCAAACATATTCTTCATTCTTCCTCGTCAGTTTCGTTAACGGGGATGCGATTTTGGCAAAATCCTGAATAAACCTTCTATAGTAACCAGCCAGACCCAAGAAACTGCGGACCTCAGATGGCGTCTTTGGAGGACTCCACCCCACTACTGTTTCAATCTTGGTAGGATCTACTAAAATACCTTCTGCGTTAATCACATGCCCTAAAAATTGTACCTCCCGCAACCAAAATTCACACTTAGAAAATTTTGCATAAAGCCTTTCTTTTCTCAGTCTTTCCAGTACTTCACGAAGATGGCAAGCATGATCTCCCTCATTCTTCGAATAGATCAGTATATCATCAATAAACACAATTACTGATCGATCTAACATTGGCTTGCACACCCTATTCATCAAATCCATAAAAGCAGCAGGGGCGTTCGTCAACCCAAAGGACATGACCAGAAATTCATAATGACCATAACGGGTACGAAACGCTGTCTTAGGTATATCTTCTTCCCTAACTTTCAACTGATGATATCTCGAGCGAAGATCTATCTTAGAAAACCAACTGGCTCCCTGTAGCTGATCAAACAAATCATCTATTCGTGGGAGTGGATACTTATTCTTTATTGTCAACTTGTTTAATTCTCTGTAATCAATACACATACGCATACTCCCATCTTTCTTCTTCACAAACAATACTGGAGCACCCCACGGGGAAGAACTGGGTCTAACGAAACCTCTTTCTAGCAAATCTTCAGTCTGTTTCATTAACTCCTTCAATTCCGATGGAGCTAACCTATAAGGTGGCTTAGCAACTGGCTTAGCACCCGGAACTAAATCAATTCTAAACTCAACTTCACGATCTGGAGGAATACCCGGTAATTCCTCTGGAAACACATCTGCAAAATCTCTAACCACAGGAATGTCTTCTATCTTTCTTACAGGCCTTTGAGAATCAGTTACATATATCAAATAGGATACACACCCGCGGTTCATTAACTTATCAGCTTTTATCATAGATATTATTTTCACAGTCGACTCCTCTCTATCACCATATACATTAATCGTTTTCCCATCCGGTGCTTTTAACTGAATTAACTTCTTATTACATATAATATGGGCTTCATGGTTTACCAACCAATCCATACCCATTACTACATCAAACCCTCCTAACACCATTGGATATAGTTTAACAGGCAACCTATATCCTTCTAATTCAATATAACAACCATCAATCATATTACTAATAATCACTGATCTATCATTAGCAGTTTCAACTATAAAAGCTACCTCTAGTGGTCGAACTTCACATGCAAGCATAGGGCAAAAATCAATAGATACAAAACTTCCACTTGCACCAGAATCAAATAACACATTAGCTGGAATTCCATTAACTAGAAACGTACCTGAGACTACATCTGGCAACGCCTTAGCCTCATTGGCTGTCATAGAATATGCTCGCCCCTTGGCCACACTCGATCCTTCTCCTGACCCTTTCATTGATCTAACCGGTTCAGGCTTTCTAACTACCAACTTTGGACATTCATTTCGAATATGCCCCGTTTCTCCACACTCATAACATTTACGAGGACCTTCACTACACTCATTGGCATAATGTCCCGTCTTTCCACATCTAAAACAATTCTTGCTACCCATCATACATTCACCCTGATGTAGCCTACCACACCTCCCGCAACGTGGCAGCTCATTTCTGACATTCCTCGGGAATTGACCCCTTCCAAACCTACCTTTCTTTTGAGAACTTGGATTCTCAAATCTTCTTTGCACGACAGATTCTTCACGCCTCCTTTTATTCCCTTCCGGAACAACACTACTACCATAAACTTCTTGATACATATCTGCAGCTAAGTTTACCGTCAACTGGTAACTACTCGGAGCAGATGATCTAACTAACTTTCTAACCTCCTGAGGTAACCCCTGTGTATACCTCAAAATCTTCTTCTCTTCAGGAACCACTAAATGAGGCACTAACCGCGCCATCTCCTCAAACTTAGACGTGTATTCCCTATGAGACATATTACCTGCCTGAAACTGTAGGAAACTCATTTCTATTCGATCCATCTCGCCTTTTGGACAAAACTTGTCCGACACTAACTTTCTAAATTCAGGCCACAACATTTTGTCAGTAGCCTCCTCGCCTAACGTCTGGATAATCGTATCCCACCAATACAGAGCCTCACCTACAAACGAGTGGGCTGCAAATTTTACTTTCTGATCCTCCCTACACTCACTCAACTTGATCACGGCTTCCATTTCACGAAGCCATTTATAAGTGGCTACAACATCCATAGCCCCAGAAAATCGTGGAGGATTACATTCTTTAAACTGGTTATACGTAACTCCCTTCCTCTCACTAGACCCCTCAGCTTTATCAACATTCCTACTTTCATCAGGTCTAGTTGTATTCAAGGCTTTACGAACCTCCTCAGCAATTGCATCACGGAATTGCTGCCTCGTCATACTAAGCACCTCGGTGCTCTCATCAACATTTCTTTCTGAGGTTCCACCTTGCATTCTTTCACTCTCCCTATTAGCCATAACCTATTAAAACGAGATCGGGATTATTTGGTACTCGCATGTAAGTATATAACCAGAATACTAATAGTAAAGTAAATTATTAATAATGTTGGCCAAGTACTATTAATTGTTTACTTTACTTTTACTATTCTTGTTATTCCTTCTCATGATAGTCCCATCACCTTCTCTTGTTTTAATAAACTATTCTATCTAGCTATCCCTGCTGGCATATCTATTTTCTAGTTAAAGTCTAGTTATTATGACACTAGATCCCTTTAACTACTGCTCTGATACCAACCTGTGACGCCCTAAACCCGGCAGGGCACCGGAGGCACGTCATGCAGTTGGATTAATACTTTAAAACACAAATCAGAGCTTTCTATTTACAGCGGAAGACGTTAAACATTGTTATATATATTAACCCAACTTTTCAAAACATTTTACATATGACTGTATTTAATTATACATTATTAACAAGTCCTAAATCCTATGCCAGCAGTAGCTCCGGAATAGCGTCCTCATCATCTCATACTTTCTTTCCTCTATTATTAGAGGATCCCTCCTTACCTAGCACACACAACACACTCAAAACATCAGATAAACTGGTGAGTTCTAATTTTTTTATTAAAACGTTAACAACATTTTCATACACATCACAGCTATCTTTTTATTGGCAATATTATAAATTCAACTTTTATCATTATTCTGTCCCACTGGACCTGTCCCATCGAACATCGGTTGCCCACATCTAGCAACTACCGGTTACTATACCCAGTAACGTCGGTTGCCCACATCCAGCAACTACCAGTTACTACACTCAGAAACATCGGTTGCCCACATCCAGCAACTACCAGTTTCTCATACTTGGTAACGTCGGTTGCCCACATCCAGCAACTACCGGTTACCCTACCCAGAGACGTCGGTTGCCCACATCTAGCAACTACCAGTCTCCCATACCCAGTAACGTCGGTTGCCCACATCTAGCAACTACCGGTTACTATCTCTCATCCAGTAGGATGCCAAATAATCATCTAGGGTCGTCACCACAAGATGTTCACAAAGCTGAGTGATCGTCATCACTCCTATCAAACTGTACAGTTTACACCCAGGCATCTTACCCTAACTGGCCTATTGAGATTTACATCACATTACCATTTCAAAAACGTTTCTTTTAATTATTGCCAATATTATCACATTCATCTACACTTTACACATTCTTTCTTTTAGTACCAGTTTTTAACATATCTTCATTAACCATCACACCCCATCCGACCCATTGGAATCATTACCATCACATAATGATTAACGACGTTCAGATGACTATCTTTTACACTCTACCTGACCCATTGCAATCATTACCATCCTGTAATGATTAACAATGTTCAGGTAGTCATTTATTACCCCCACTTTCCCTCTAACAGCTTAACGAACTGTTAGAAACATATCCATCATTACTATCACAATTCTGGTACTAAAACATTCAATTCATTTCTCATTATGTGTGTGCTAGCCCGAATGTTAAAACCAAACATTTAAAAAGGGCTTAGAACTCACCTTATCAACTTCCTCACCACAGCCTACACAATCCACGTACCCAAGACAACTAGTCCTTCCTCTAATCAAGGTATATCTAAGACAATAAACCCTGATTCAATAAACTTATTCTCAAACAGGTCCTCATGCGATTGAACACTTATGCGAATGAGCAATCATACGACTGGACCTATGCGAATGAACTATACGACTGAACCTTCAGTCGTACGATTAACCGTTCATTCGCATGATTAAGTTCTCATTCGTACCCAGTGTTCACTTGTCTCCATTCGGCCTTCTAACCAGGCGACTGAGTTCCAACCGCACGATTGAACCTCCATTCGCACTCAATCGCCCGATTAAACTCTCATTCGTGCAATTGAGCCATGCGATTGAGCCCATTCGTCTGAAACGAATCAGCAGCTGTGTTCTTGACGTTTTTGATCCAAACTTACTCAAAATTTGAGTTTTAACCATCCAAATCATACCATATTCAAAACAGATCCTATACACATCGTTTACAATGGTTTCGGACCATTATTTTATCAAAACTTCACAAAAACTTGGATTTGAATTCTTGGATTTTAAATTCAGAATGAACCAGACTAATTTTATTGATTAAAACAGGTTGTTGGATCAAACTTAATCATATCCACAGCTTATAACATCTCCGGATTAATCCGTGATGTTCAAAACTTACCAAAACGGGGTTTCGCCTAGTCGATTGGCAAGAACAGGGGTGTTTTGGGTGTAGAACGAACAGGAGATTGAAGATAATACAGACAAAGTCTGTTTTTACCCTTATACACCGCCTTACTTATCCATACTTACAACTTAACCGCCTTACTTCCAATCGCACGATTGAACCATTCGCACGACTGAATCGTGCGATTGAAGTTCATTCACCTACTATTCGTACGATTGAGTCTCAATCGCACGTAAGAGGTGCGACTGAAGTTCATTCGCATATAACCCATGCGACTGAATACTTAATCAATCAAACAAACTCAACTTAATTAACTAATCATAACTATAATATAATTACAGGTCCGGATTTAGAAACCGGATGTTACAAAATGGGAAGACCTAGGATAGGCGGCCAACCTCCTGGAGAGAGCGATGGACCAGGTGAGTAGGGATGCAGCTCCGTGGACCGCTCGTTGGGCCTGACGGGTGGTGTTTATGTGAGAGAGTATATTACATTTTTGGTCCTTGAGGTTATTAAAAATAACTATTTCAGTCCAGGGGCATTTTGGTTATTTTACTAAAAATAACTGAAAAATCCAACTCTGTTAGCGTATTGGACTGAAATAGTTATAAAATGCAAATCATAAGGCTTGATTTCTTAGAAAATTCGTTTTTGGACTCAATCGGTTAAAACGACCAAACCACAGGGACCAAAATATTAATTTACTCTTAACGAATTGAGTAAATTACTATTTGCATACCTGAGGTTTGGTGATTTTAACCATTTGCATCCCTACAGTTTAAAAATCCCCATATACCCCCTAACGTTTTATTTTTTTTCTCATTTGCATCCAAATTACTAACGATGTTAAATAATTCAGTTAATTTTTTATAAAATGACGAAATTACCCTTGATACAATTTAATGGGACCATCCACGTCATCTTCTTCTTCTCCTTTGACCACCACAAACTCTCTTTCTCTCTCTCTCTTTCTTTCTCAAACATAAACACACACACGCATTCTCTCTATCTCTCTCATCACTCCATCACCACCACCATCAACACCATCAACACCACCACGTATCACCACTGTAACCGCCCCTCACCATCACCGTAGGTTAAAACCCCTAAAAGATCACCGACCCACCCACACACATTTCAAGCCCTAATTTTCGATACTCTTTCACCACACGATAGTCACACCACCATCGCATCACCGGCGAGACTCCGGTGGCTCAGATGACCCAAACAGGCCCCCGGAGAATCCAAAACTCCAGCATGGAAGACGAAACTCGAGAACAACCTCAATCTTCCTCAACAGGTATGCGACTCATCGTACCTCTGCAAGGGATTGTACAAGGTAGGGGTGGGTTGATTCTAGGTTCAGTCATCCCCTGTGCGATGTTCTACTTCCTCCAATTTTACATCAAACGACGCCGTTCGCCGCCCAACCCGCCGGAGGATCAGACCTCGAACCCTCCGTCGCCGGTGCCGTCGTCGGCGAACCTGCCGGAGCTCTCTCGGTCGGCGTCTCGGTCCAATTTTTTGCTGTCGCGTGGCTCCATCGGTAGGCCCCATATGTCGGCTAGAGTTCATTCGATTGCGAAAGCGAACGATTCGCCTTATTACATTGGGTTGGGTAAGGCTTATGCAGATCCTTATGATCGATTGAGTAATCCTGATGGTGTTGTTCAGCTTGGATTGGCGGAGAATCGGGTATGGTTTGTGCTTATGTTGGTAGTTTTGATGCTTGGATTGGCGGAGAATCGGGTATGTTCGAGTCGCTTTGTTTGTGCGTCGACGGCGGAGGTGGCGGCAGTGGCGGTGGCGGTGGCGGCGGTGGCGGTGGCGGCGGTGGCGGCGGTGGCGGTGGACGGGTGGTGGACGGGTGGGTGGACGGGTGGTGGGTGAGTGATGGAGGTGTTGACTCCAGCAAGAGAGAAAAAAAGGGTAGTGGGTTAGGGGTTTTAAGAGCATTTTTGTCATTTTATAAAAAGTTAACAGAATAATTTAACGGTGTTAGTGTTTTGGATTCAAATGGAAACAAAAATGAAACGTTAGGGTGTATATGAGGATTTTTAAACTGTAGGGATGCAAAATGATTAAAATCACCAGACCACAAGGATGCAAATGGTAATTTACTCTAACGAATTTGAACTACTTAGAGTTAACAAGTTTTTCCAATTGCTTTTATATTGTCAGGTAGAATTTTTCAAACAATTTTAAAATTCCAATACACTTAAATATGCATTGATGTAAAATATTTATAAACACCTAACCACATGGGAATGTCAATGCGTCAGCAAATTTTTTTTTACCCTCACTGAGTAGAATAATAAATCCACCATTGCATATGCACACACACACACTTATGTATATATTTACATACGCATATGTTTATCTATCACATATAAGGACTTGGGTTAAAATTTAGGTGAATACGAATACCAACCCACATGGAAGCGTCATGTTCGACTTATCCAACAGTAAAAACACATATATGGTGCAGTTAAAATCCCGCTGCAACGCGCGGGTAAGTCAACTAGTTTCATAAAAAAGAATATACATCTATGCCAAAACATATAATTATTAAAAATAATAAGCACCTTGATGACATGTTTAAGCAAATCCATGACCTGCAATCTGTTATTGTAAGTAAAACAACAAGAATCGGCCAAATCAAAAAACTTACTAATCATTACGTAGGTCGTTGTAAGTATGTTTATCAAGTTCTACTATGCTGATATTAAACGTGATTAGAGCAAATTTAGAAATATTTAGAGTTGTAAAAAGGGTTACCATTTACCAATGAGAAAGAGACATACCATGATGAATTATCTATTAAGTATTATTTTGAATGTATTCATATTGTTTTTTATAAGACAACTAAGGGTTTTGTTTCTTATATCACCAACCATGTCAATATTTATTAATTTTATATTAATTTCATAAATAATTAATTAAATACTTGAGTCATGTTTCAGGATGTCCTATAATTAAAATGAGAGAAAGAAGTGAGGAATCCTCTTTTGGACTCTAACTCTCCCACTCCAGTCGTTGCTTATAAACAATGTATCATGAAGAATAATTCCAAGACAAATGATACAAGGAAACATATTAATATGATTATTCTTATGCAATTGTTTGAATGCTTTTCAAAAGGTTATTCCATCTTAGTTTTCAAGAGGCAAACACGAATATACTTTTTTAAAGAATATGTTATACCATGTAATTTCATCTAAATAATTTCACACTGATCGTTTATCTATACTTACTAGCTTTATTACTTCAGAAAAAATATATAATCCTTACACAAGATTAAAAAGTGAATATGTGGATATGTTCATGTATCATTTAATTTATTATCTAAGATGAACACATGCTTTAGTAATCGGATCAAGAGCCAATAGATGTTTCTAGGGTCATGTATATGTTCACAATCTAACACTACGAACTTGTCACATGAAGAGATTTTTTTCTTTGACTTCCATCTGTTTGAGAATTAGTAATTGAATTCGAAAATAAAACATGTGAATGTGTAAGAGAGTAAAGAACTAATAAGAAAATGAATAATTAATAATTATCTTTCTCATGTTATATATAAGTAATACGTGATGTATGTATGCTACCATGGATTGGTTCTCTCTCATTTAATTAGCTTGTTACGACATCTCGGTCACTGCAAGAATTTAGGTCTATGCGACGACAAAAGTTGTCGCTATAGGGTTAAAATGTCGTCGTCATAGGCTATAGCGACGACATGTCGTTGTCATAGGTCTAGTAGTCATAGTCTTATCGCAATAGCTTAAAATGTGTCGTCGCCATAGATGTTGTCACCATAGAACTCAGCGGTGACGACATGTCGTCGCCGAAGTCTTGTTGGCATTTTTTTTAATAAAATTTTTTTATTTAAATTAATGTATAAATTCACCCTATCGCGACGACATGTCGTCGCCATAGAATTAATAATTTATTTTTATTTAATATTAAATTAATAATATTATTAAATAAATAAATAATTATTTTCACCGGTGGCGACGACTTGTCGTCGCAATAAGGTTAAGAAATAATTTTTTTTAATTGTAAAAGTAAACCTATGGCTACCACGGTTACCGACGACAAAAAGGCGTCACCACTAAGTTAGACCTATGGCGACCACATGTCGTCGCGATAGGTAACCTGTAGCGACAACAGTCTGTCGTTGTCATAGAGCTTGTCGCGATAGGGTCTTTTTCTTGTAGTGGGTCCTGATTGATGAGGATCCGCTCTCGTATATTTTTTCATGTCACATAGACATTCTTATTTTTTAGTTTCTACCACACCCGATCTCTTTTTTGGATCCAAGTACGTTGTGTATCAATACCATATCTCATAGTGTATAAAGTTGAATGTGGACTTTAATAACAAAAGTAATTTATACATGTGCATTGACCCAAGGTTGACTTTTAAAAAACTAAATAAAATATAAGATGTTAACTTTTGAACAATTAACTACAGTACAACGCATGCCCTACGCACCTACCACGAAGAAATTCCGTTACAAAAGTTATTCATGATGACGTGTATCCTAAGGCTTTTTTTTGGAAGGTGACTGTCTTAGCGGTAGAACCAAACGGGTGCGAGCCTCCGGATCCCCACAACGTGTGGGTGTACCCGTAGGATTTACCGTGATCACCGGCGTGCTATGACGCATCGGATACTCGACTCGGTAACCCCGGGCGGGAACCCCACGGAGTGTGGGTAAACCCTCCCCCCTCAGGATAGAACCCGCGACCTTAAGCCACTAGATCCTTATCTCTCATTGAGGTGGTCAACTGGACTACCCCAGCTGGTTACGTGTATCCAAAGGCTACAATTTCTTTTGTAGATCACACTAGAGTTCTTCGTAGCCATCTTGAACATATACTATGGTTAAAAATCAAAATCATACCAACATATAGTAAAAAAATGGACGTACGTAAAGATATATATAAAAAAAGATTGAAATGATAATAAATCAATGACCAATTGACCAAAGAAAAAAAGGGTCATTCTAATAGTAAATAGGACCATACCAAAAACTTTTTTAATATTTTCATCATCTTTTGACCGCTTTATGTAAGTTTTGAATATATTATATATATTTCAAGAAGTCAAGCTTATTCTGAATAAACAATATCAATATAATTAAAAAGTTGTTAACATTTTTAGTTACTAAAAATATTGAGTACGCCATATTAATTTCGAAAGTTGATAATCTGTATTAATACATCAAAATAACTATCAGTCATATAGTTATTTTTTAACATGTTCACGTCATCTACAACTATTGATAAATGCTAATTATTTAATACTATATTAATCGTGATTTCTTTCTAGAAATTAATAATGTTTCATTAAAAATACTTTAATAAGATGTAGTTTTGTTAAAATACAATTTAATTTTTATCTAATCATCGTTAAAAATATTTTTTATTATAATTATATATAAATAGGTTATGAACAATAAAATCTTTTTTTCTTTTTATACTAGTATTTATAACTTAAATATGTTTGTTATATGTAATAACTTCACTAATATGTTATCTAAAACATATATTAGATTATACATATATATAATCTATTATATAATTTTTTTATATAAACTTGTGTAACACACGAATATCTAACCTAGTTTACCCTACAAAAACAAAATGTTTTTATGGCAAGTGCAATCTTCTAGCAACCATTTTGCAACTTTTACTAGCATAAAAATTTAACTATTTAATCATCATATTAAATGCATATGATATTATTAATATCCTTTCAAAATATAAAATAGATTTTTTAATAAATCAAACATGTTTTTTTGTTAAAAATATAATGTTTAAAAGAACAAAATTTTATCAAAATGAAGTTTTTTAGTACAAGGAAATTTTTAAATTTTTTTTTTTTTAAAAATAGAAAGTTTAAAAATTATTTTTTTGTAAAGCAAAAGTTTTTAGGATAGGCAAGCATGAAAAAAATATTATTATTATTTTATTACCTAAATAAGTTAAATATACATAACTTCAAACTTATTTTATCTGAAAACATTATTTTATAATTATGAAATATTAATTAATAAATATTAATCTTATATTTTTTATTAAAACAGTGTAGTATACTAGTCGCTAAACTAGTAACATATATAAAATAAAGGGTATATAACATAAATGATATATTTTATGTATTTAAGGTACTATCATTATAATCTAACTACAATTAGTTCAACGAAAATTTAAAATTTAAAATTATACATGATTAGTATTTAAGAACTATGATTAACTTTCATATTTTTATACTTAGTTTTCAATTTTTCATATTAAAAGATATTAAATAATCATATGCGCATGGTCTATTTTAATATAATATGCCATAATTTTGTTATAGTTTATAAAAATTATAACTTAAGTTTATTTTTATACGAGCGAGCGAGCCAGTGAGTCAATGAACGAGCGAGCCATGAGTCAAGTTGACATTGGCTTGGGCTTGGCTTGTTTACAAGCGAGACAATTTCAAACGAACTATATTCGATCGAGCTTCAAGCGAAACATTAACAACCTTAAATATAGTATGGTGGTAATTTAATTAAGTTTAGTTATAATACTAATAACTAGTATTTATTGTATCTAATAAAAAATTTATGAAAAAGTGAAATTTTCTAATAGTAGTCTTATTAAAACAACCAAAATAAGTACAAGCTAGAGTTTTTAATAAACAAGATTTTTATATAAAGTATTTTTTTTAAAAAGTCTTAAAATGAATGTTTAAAAATAAAACTATTTAGATAATAGAGTTGAAAAAAATAGTATAATTGTTTTAGTACTTGAACTATTACGTATATATAATTTTAATCATATCTTATATTAAAATGTTATACTGTAACTTTTTATGTTTATTACTAACTATAATCCGTTTATTAAATGAGTTTCTAGACTATTTATCTACCTTGCTGTCTATCTATCTATATATAATTAAGAAAAATTAAGATAAGACGTGACATAATTGTAAGTCTCATCATACTAATTTTCTTATTTCTCTCTATTATTAATAATAATATTAAATACTAATAATATTGCTCATACCATTTTCAAACTAAAAATATACTATTTTGTAAATAAAAACCTATTTTTAATTAAAAATACAGTTTTAAAAAACAAAAGTTTAATAAAATACAGAATAGAAAAAGATTTTTTTAAAAAAATTCATTTTTCTTAAAATAAAATATTTAAAAAACATATTTTTTTACAAAACAAAATTTAAAAAAATATATATTTTTATTTATTACTTAAAATAACTACTTATACGTAATTATAAATCATATTTTATCTTAAAACATGGTTTGATTAATTCATAAATTTTTATTACTAATTATTTAATATTTTATTTATAAAACCCGTGTAATACACGGGAATTAACCTAGTTAATAAATATTTAAATGCATAAATATTTAAATGCATTTATTATAAAATGATGTACCCACAGTAGCCATTAGACTTTTTGCTTCACTTAGAGCATTCACAGCGGAGTCCTTAAAAATATATGTGTGTGTTTGGTATATTATATGAATGATTTTGAGTGATTGTGAGTGAAGGAGAGAGAAAATATTATTGTGCATTGGTATATTTGAAGAATCACTGTACAATCCTTATATATTTTTTAATATTTTTTAAAGTGGTTGTGAGTGAATGAGTGAGAAAAAAATAATGATAATAGTATAAAAAGTATTATTTAATTGAAAAGGAGAGAGAAAATATAGTGATTTTTAGTGTAATTATATGGATAAAGATAAAAAATCCACTGTGGATACTCTTAGTTTGTATTGATTTTAAATTGTTTTTCTTTTTCTTTCTTTGTTTATTAACTTTTACATGTATATTATTTCCTTTACCTTGTTATGGTCAAATATTGTCCTTTTGATAAATTGAAGTTTGAGGTTCAGATTCTCAAATTCTCATGGTTGAGGTGCATAAAGATGCTTTTGGTTTTCCATTATAGTTCAATGTTTAGATTTGGAGAACTCATCTTTTGTACTACTTTCAAGAATATATTCTCCATACACTTCAAACTCATAAAGCATAGTCTTCAATATTCTTACTCTGCACTACACACAAAGGAGTGAAGGACCTTTCACCGATGGCTAAAATCATCGCTTAGGCTTTTGCGACAGATTTTACGACGGTTTAACCATAAGAAAAAACTTTGACACAAACTAGAATGTTTTCTACATCTAAACTTGAACTTCATAAGCCATTACACCATAAAATTAATGTAATTTACCCGCACACAAACAAGATCATAATTCACAACTTATTAGTAACATTTCAATCATTTAACAAAACGTCTATTGACTGTTGATGATAACAAAAGCAAACAAAACATCAAATGTTGCTCAAAAGAGTTCCACACCACAATACACACAAGCAACCAATTGGTTAACACCAACCACAACCATTAAACAACAAGCTATCTGCATTGTTTGATTGCATACTCTCCACTATCACAATCATTTAATAGTTTGATGTGATCATAGATAACTCTCCAAATCCAAACCCGAACCCGACCCATAGCTTCAAAACAGGATCTCCACCAAAGAATACCAAGTTCCCAACACACCAAGAATCACACCAAGAACAATCATAGCCAAATCGCGCATAAGCTCCTCCCTCTTCAACTCATTCTTGAACGCGATATAATGAAACAAAGCTGGTAACACCAGCCCCAATATGCAGCAAGTGCTACTCCCAACTAATGACAAGAAATCAGCGAAATTCGGCACCAAAAGAGCCACTAAACTCACCATCATAACCACCACCCATCTCATCCACAAACAATACCTTCCTTCCCAATACCTTCTCTCCATCACTTCATACACAGGATGCATCATCAAAGGAAATGTAAAGAACAAATTAACACACAGTCCTAACTGCACAATCGCGCTAAGAACGCCTTTACCCATGTTCGCAGTAACAATATCGCGCGTGTTTTCACCAAAAGCAAAGTACCCCAACACTCCAAAGAACCCATACATTGCTGCAATTGACAGCATAGCCCAACCCAACACAGCCCCAAACTTCTTCTTGTCCCTGGCTTCCGATTCCAACGGTAACGCCATTCCAATACCTTCGAACGAAAAAAGCGCGACCCCAAGACCGTAACAGAACATTGGAAAGCTCCCGAAAGCGTGAACATCAGTGGTTGTTTTCAAGAACACGATGACGTCTTGAACCATAACAACACTCATTGCACCAACATCGACGATATCAGCGAAAATACTCAAAGGGGCTAAAAGGGTTAGCGTCGGAATCGCGTTAAGCCCTAATTGAAATGGAAAACAACTCCAGATGTAAAAGGTTTTAGCTTTCAATCCCCAAATGTAAGGTGCAGCGTTAAGATAGTTGCTACTGTCATTTGGAGTTGAATTGAACAAATGGGCTAATGTATTGCCGATAAAGATTAGATATCCAACGCAAAAACCTGCTTGTGATGCAATAATCATCAAATCAACAGCGAGACGACCGATGGGGCCACAAACAGCAAACCCTAAATCCCCAAACGAATTGATTCCCGAATACGTGAGAGGCGATTCGAGTTTTCTTCGGGTTTCGATCAACAGCATCATGCCTCTGTACGCGAGGCCGGAGACGGCGAAGATCATGAGGAATCCGGTGACCCAACCGGTGCGCATGAAGGTGTACGGGAGACCGAGGACTCCGGCGCCGACGATGGCGATGAAGATGTTGGCGAACGTCTTCGGTGTCGACGATAACGAATCGGAGGTGCCGAGGAGAGGGGAGTCTTCTCTCGCAACCGATCGGATGGCGTTGGAGGATGAATTTGCTTCGGTTTTGTTGTCGGAAACCATGGTGATTGAATCGAATTGGTGATGTTCTGTTGTTGAAGATTATTACATCAAATTGAATGGATTTTGGGGGAGATTGCAGATGTTGATCAATGATCAGTTGATGAGTGAATTGATGGTGGTGATGATTTTATTCTTGTGTGGGATGAGATATTTTGCAGGGTGATTGATGAAGGTGTGTTGAATTTGATTCAAGGAAGATGGTGACAGATGTGTGGATGAAGCAACGGGTATCCGCGTAACTTGAGTACGATGATTGGTGCGTTTTTGTCTCGTTTTGGGTGTCAACAAGATATTTCAGGTATCATTTTGTCGTTTTTATAGGCTTAGATATTTCGTAACGAGATGGTGGGATTTGGGCCGAGTTACTGTGAAGTTGGAGGCCCAAGGCCCAATTTTCAATCACGAGAACAAATTTTCTTTTGAATGGACCGAGAACAATCTTTATATTTTAATATGATTTATAAAACGTGAAGCTAGCCCATTTGATAGAGTCTTTGTGTTTTAGAAGAAAGGTTTTGGCCTCTTGGGTTTAAACCCAACTACCTAAGCACTGATGTAATTTGATGTAATTTAAGAGTATGATTTCTTTGCCGTTCAAAAAAATATGATTTAAACAAATGGGTTCAAACATTACCAATTTATTAAACTACTAACCTGTCATTTAAAAAGATAAATAAATAAATTTTAAAAGGTCCAGGTTATTTGAACATCCTCCTCTCTCTATGTATCTATATTATTTATAGAAAAAGATAGAGACAAGAATAGTGTATCAATAAAGTAACTATTGGGTGTAATAATAACAAATTCCTTTTAAAATACTCATGAAAATACAAAATAGAGATGAAAAAACTGGCTAACCTAAATGACCTGGAAACGGATTCGATAACCACATTGGTTATTAATCATTAGTGCAAAAGTAGGTTTGTAGCCGACATTATTCATCGGTTTGTACGTCGTTTGGAGTTTCTAAAGAAGTACGGATTGGAAAAAAATGGTTACTTTTACTGGCAAAAAGCCGGTGAATTTTATTGTTGTTGAGAAAAAATATGGCCGTTATTATAGTCGTTGGATTTAATTTTTTTTATATATGTAGGATTACAAATATTCTAACAAAATTTGTAAAAACTGAGCTACTTATCGTAGGTTTAGTTATATACATAATAATTTTGATATGAAGAGTAAAAGATTAAAAATAAATATATGATATAACGTTGTGGACAGGATAGAACATACAATCTAGAGTGATCCTATTAATGTAAATGATATATTATTATGACAAATGATTTGGTTGTCTTTAGATCAATTGACTTTATTTGTGGTAGTACGAGTAGCAAGTACATGTGCAGTACCAAGTACACATTAAGTGATAATCGAGTACATGTTTTTTTTATTATAACTAGATTGTAGCTTAGATACCTTCATCTACTTGTAAATGGAGTTATGTTACAGAAGTAAATCAAGATTGATGTGTTTGTGAATGATGAAGATTGAACACTAGTGACCGTCAATGTTATGTCTTCCATCTCAAATAAATGATGTTATGTGAATGGTTAATACATGATCATCATGTTATCGTCATTGTTATATATTGATCATACCATGTTACTGTGAACAAACCAAGGTTGATTTGGGTTTGATGTCTCCGTCATTCACAAACACGTCAAACTTGTCATACTTTCAAGTTGGATGCACACGCGAGGGCGAAGATGTTCTGCAATCATTTATCAAATAGAAGGTAACATTTGATCTAAATAGTTTGAAATTGTATATTGCTATATATATATATATATATATATATATATATATATATATATATATATATATATATATATATATATATATATATATATATATATATATATATATATATAGGGTAAGGTTCCTTTGTTAACCATTGTTTATTGCGATAACCCGTTAACCCTAATGTAGCGAACAATTACACCGCTGTAACTAACATTTACATCGCGTTACACCACTGATGTAACGATTTTCCCTCCATTTTTTAAAAAACTCCACCATTTTTTACAACGTCTTTAACTTTTTTGTATGACGTTATTTTTTTAAACAAATTACACCATTAAATAGATCGTTTTAATATCTTTAAATTGAGTATAGTCTTGCTATATTTTTTTTAAAAAAAATTTAACGTTCGTTTTGGACCACTAGTTTTACCGCTGTAACTCTAAGTTACAACGGTGACGTGGATTGCTGTGGACCACTAGTTGGGTTAATCGGTTATCGCAATAAACAAGGGTTAACATTTGATCCCTTCCCTATATATATATATATATATATATATATATATATATATATATATATATATATATATATATATATATATATATATATATATATATATATATATATAGGATTTGGCTCATGTGCTAACCCATCTAAATCGTAAGAACCCAATAACCAAGGGTTAATATTTGATCTCTTCCCTATATATATATATATAGGGATCCATTCAAATAAAAACTAGATTTCTGGAAAAAACTAAAAGAACTACAACCAGCCAATCAGAAATTTCTTTTAAAATAGAATTCATTTTTTTATTGTAATTACATAAAAGGGCAAAAAGGTAATTTAAAACATTGCAAATTGAATTCATGGGTGCAACTGTTCCCTCCACCAGAAAATACTTTCCATGATCATCTGGTTTCTAAACCTGCCTTTGTTTGGTTAGAACACAAAATTTTGAAGAGGTTAATCAATCGATTGAATATTGGTGGTCGATTAAACTAATTTCGAGAATATTATCTATTTCGAAATGGATAAGAATTATGGATTAGTATGAACCTGCGAACCTTGGGGATATGATATGTATCGGTTGATTAAGATTAACGAAACTTGGTTTCTCATTATTTATTGCAAATTAGAAGGTCTCATGATACAAATCGGTCGATTAATTTCAAATTTTGTGATGTTGCAGGTATAGATGGAGAGCAAAGGAAAGGCCAACCAAAAGAACAATTGACGGAATCCCGAGACCAATATACATGGGATAGATCAGAAGAAATGTCTTTAAAGAGCCCGATAGTGATGGCAACTGATGTAAACTGTGCGCAATCTATTGACGGGATGAATAATGATGATCAGATGCATAACAAAGAAGACGAGATGAGGAGCAACATATCCTATAAAGAGTTGTTGATATTGAATTCTCCATCAAGTAATAAAGGAAAGGAATTACAAACATGCCCAGACCATGCTGCTAATTGCAATTATGATATGGAAGAAACTTTTGATACGATAAAAATTTGGGATGAAGCAGGTATGTTACTTCATTGGAATATGTTAACCCGTTCTTGGCAAATTATATTATGATTAATAAGAAGTTCATATCATTATGAATGCATCTAGTTATTTAATGATGTCCAGAATTAATAATATGCGGATAATTATTTATGGAATTGCTTATATGTTGATCAAAGTTCTAATCGTATATGAATGACATTAGGGAGATTTAGCAAAAATATGCTTCTATGCATACAAGTAGTGAAAAAATTGGAATATATGAAAATTACTTTGTTAGAATGGCAAAGCTATTACATTATGGTTAAAATATATATGGGTTCACATATTTTATACAACTGATATTTAGAGGATAATGAAAGTTTAAGAACTGGATGTTATAAAGATATTAAATTGGATAATGATTCATATTGAAATTTGGAAAACTTGATTCAACTGTTTAATGAAAATGGATGTTAAAAACATGGTTCGCAATCTGATATCATTATGTATACGCTTTTATGTTATCACAGGTGATGAGGAGGCTTCCAAAGCTAGTGACCCAAATGTTATTTACTCCCCAAATGGCTCAACATATTGGCTTCCTGTAGTACCAGCAAACTTAAAGCCTGTAGTTGGTGAATTTTATTCAACATTCAGCGTATTGGATTTTAGAAATGTTTGATGAAATTTCTTCGTGCAATGGAACCTTTTATTAGCAATTTTAATTGGGAATTTAATGTTCTGTATTCATGCTACCTTTGAATATGAATGATTACATTAGACGTATGCAAAAGATGAAAAGTATGGTTTGCGGGGATGTATTTTAGTATAATTTGCAAGATTGGATTAATGATGATATTGAATTAATGCATCAATGCATAAATGCCTTAATGCATAAAAGAAAGACAAATAGTTAAAAGGAATAAAATTTACTCAATTATCCTCTGTTAAAAGGAATAAAATTTACTCAATTATCCTCTGTTATCTTGATTATCTTTTTACACTACTAGATTAACCATTCAATAAAATAGGTCATGAATGATTAAAGATATCAAAGGCATATGAAGGTACACAACCCACACTCAGGAACATGTAAATGTTGAATACATATGAATAAATTTAACGATACCAAGTGATTGATAACATATTGGTATGAAAAAACACATCATATATACATGAGACAAGGGTTTAACGTAAAGGGTTGAAACTAAACCTAAATCAATAAAAAACCAAGTGTAGTGAGCAATATACAATACAATTGGGTTAAAAAGCAAGAAACCATGTATAAATCTTTTTTTGGGTAAAACGTCAATAGTATAATCATTTCATAAAGATAACCAAAAAGTAAGCAATAGACCCATTTTCTTTGTTGCTGCATATGCAACATATCCATCTTGATAAAATTTTGCAAGTGCATAACAAATAAAGAAGACATGTCATCATAACCGATCTAGATAAGAAATAATATGAGTATGAGATTTTGTACGAAATTTGATTGGATGAAGTAGATAAAACAGTGGATGTGCATAATTGCTTGGTTGCATATATATGCACCGATGCATAAATGTGTTAATGCATAATTGATAAAACCTAATATCACCAAGTATAAGTAGGATAAAACATTGAAACAAACATAACCATCCAACTAACAGACAGGGGAACCAACTATATATAAATATAAACATCGGGGACACGTGATGACTTAAATTAACAAAACCTAGTTTAAACATTAACCGCCCAAAATACATGGCCTAAATAAACAATAGTAAAAACATTACGACAGATTTGAATTTAGTATCAGTACACTAAAAGCTTGATTAACTTAGCCTTGCGCTGCTTTGGTTTTGACGGCCTTCCAACAACAGAAGAGGTCCTCGTTTCTTTTTTAGCCTCAGATGCAGCTAATTTTTTAACTCTTGCATTTTCCTTAAGTACCAGCATTTCCTCCCAAATTCGCTCGGCCGCGCTAATCACCTCCTCCCTATGGATATTGATTTCCAACAGGAGATCTTCGCAACATACTTACACTCAGACGTTTAAGCTGTGTTTTTTGTCTCCTTCCTTCATCATCTAACACATTGACCAAGTTCTTTGTAATTCCTTTAAAAATTCCATGTACCTCATTAGAAAAATTCCACAATCATTCATGTGTTTTTTGTGCACCAAGAGAGTTCTGGCTGAGAAATCTTTGCATTTCTGATGTTTTGCTCGAAGGATGACCAACCAACTCCAGATAGCTTTCTAATATTTCACGCTTGAAAACAAAAAAGACATAATCATAAAATTATATAGTAAGACATAAATATAATACACAATTTTTATATAGGAGAATGAATGCTTACATATTTGATTAGAATATGAGTCTTATCTTTAATAGAGCACATATGCTTCCATCCTGATTCTCGACAACAACTGCAATTAAAAACAAATCAGGAAGAAATTTATCAGGTAATTCAACAGTTAAAACGATTTGAACAATTTCTAAGAAAAAAAACCAATGCCAATACCCAACACATCCTGATATATATTAAATCATTTATTGAATCAAGTGGAAGATTTAAAGAAAATCATAAAAGATGGAAATTTATCAGAAAACAAGCAACATGTATTCTGGAGTAGACTTGAATAAATTTGGGTTTATTGACTCACAATGAAGTCGACATAACAATGCACAAATTTAAGTGAAAAATATGATAGTTAGGTTGCATCAGCCTCTTTATTTATCTCTACAGAGGCCTAGAATTTGATATCAGCAACTTATACACAAACATTTAACCTATAAAATTCGACATACCGGTTAGATTGGAGGGTTTATGAATCAAACCCAACTCGAAATCACAAAATCAGGGCTTCAATCTTGGTCTACAATGTGGCGGATGGGGGAACTTTTATAAATACTTACAGTGATTGATGATTTCGGAAACCTCTAATGATGAAGATTTGAGAATGAATTTGAAGTATTGTTGCGAAATCGAGCGAAAATTTGGGGAACTATGGAACTGACATAGATCGTGAGAAAGATAATTTGGGGGTGCTCATAATTTAGATTCCGATTATACCCCTGCATCACCAATTCTGCCTTTTTTGAATGTGCTTGAAATTACAAATTTGCCCTGATTAATATGGACCATTGATTAATAAAATCTATGGCCTATAATGGTTCTTTTGGTTTTTTCTTAAATTTTGGTTTTCATTTGAATGACACCCTATATATATATATATATATATATATATATATATAATATAGGATTTGGCTCATGTGCTAACCCATCTAAATCGTAAGAACCCAATAACCCCACCATCACCCTTGATATATTACTAAAAATTATACAACACAAACCAATGGTTTAGATGACCTCAAGGGTAAATGAGTAATTTTTTATTATGTACTTTTTAAACATGTTAGACATCAACTTTTAAATTTTGGTCACATCCATATTTTGACCATATCTCATCTTTATCATACAAATATTATCTTCCTCTCTCTCTACATCAAGAATACAATAAACACATACTCATTGCATCTTCATCTTACAAATCTCACATTTCTCTACAAATCTTATATCTCTAAAGAACATAAGCATCAACTCACCACACCCTCCTCATCACGACCACAACATCGTAATTGACTCACCACACCGGCAACAGTGCACCACCACCACCAGAACCACCTCACTCCACCGACAACACCACCACCATGTCGCCGCTGCCACCGCGCCACCCCATCATGCCATCTTTATCACCACCACCATCGTGGTTTAGATTTGAGCTCTCTTCCGTGATCGCAAATCATATCATTTCAGATCTGAGTTTCTACCGGGTTTTTCTTACTTCCATTTTTTTCCTTTTTCTTATATTTAATTTCTTCCTTGTTTAGATATGGATTTGAATTTTTATGTTTTTTTGGAAACTTCTTTGTTGTTTTTTGTCCGAATTTCAGGTTTTTTTAGCTTAGACCTGATTAAGAAAATTTAGACAACAAATGATTCAATTGAGGCTTACTTTTACCTATGATGTATTTTATCTTGCAGGCAACAAATGATTTAATTGAGGTATGCAATAGAATGCAACAGACTGGAGCCAAACCACTACGGTTCCGTCTTATGTGTTTTTCATCTTCGCTTCTATCCGGTTCAAGATGGTTTACTTTTAGATTTGGTGGTTTTCAGGCATGTTTATCGAGTATACGTTATTTTTATTCAGCTTACATTAACTTACATTGATTTACATTGGTTTATAGACTGGTTTACATCAGTTTAACTTCGTTTATGTTGCTCTAGTTTTGTTATTTTGTTTTTATTACAGTGTTAAAATTTCATTACAGTGTTATAGTTACATGGTGTAATGTCGTTTGGTTGTTAGGTTGTCGTATTCCGTCTTATGTGTTTTTCACCTTCGATTCTATCTGGTTCAAGATGTTTTAATTCCAGATTTAGTGGTTTTTAGGCTTGTTTATCGAGTAATAATATAACACCACAAAAGAAAATGTTATTTTTATTTAGTTTACATTAGCTTACATTGGTTTATATCGGTTTAACTTCATTTACGTTGCTGTAGATTTGTTATTTTGGTTTTATTACAGTGCTAAAATTTCATTACAGTGTTGTAGTTACATGGTGTAATGTCGTTTGTGTAAGGCCCCGCTCCCGGGCGCCTTACTGTTGGTGGTTCATCGCACGTAAAACATACATAATGTATATAACCATAAAATAACGCAGCGGAATTAATAAAATATACATTCTCATTCATTCATAAAAGTCATTACATAATTGACATGATTACAAAATACAGCTTTCTCTACTTTGTCTCTCCTCATAGGGTCATACAGCGACCTCTAAAGAAGATATTAAGTTGAAAAATATAAAAATTATATTTTTATACTAAAGAATATTCCTTAAGTAATTCCGTACATCGGAACCCTTAAGAAACACTCTTGACATTCTCATGCAACATATTTCGTTGCATGTGCTACGCACACGCATCCAATGCGTGGCGAACTTATCAAAATCTAAAGAAGATTTCTTAAGTAATCCCTTCTATGGGGATCCTCAAGAAATCTCGTAATGGCATGCAACGTGATGAGTTGCGTGCGTTATGGACCCACAACGCATGACGTTGCAGCATTATCAAATGGAGAATGCCATCCCAAAAGAGCTGAGTAGTCGCCTCGTGCCATCCCCAGCAACGCTACCTGCCAACTGGAAACACATAAAAAGTCAGCGTTGCTGAGTGAGTTCTAGTTTTATAATAAACATACTTTGTTTATATTAAAACCGTTATTCGTTACACGTGATCATACATCGTACATACATGTAGATAATATCTTTATTATCCCGTTCGTTCTTTTGTTCGTTTATCCGTTCGTTCATTCGTTCGTTCATCATACATCGTTATCTTTCACTTCTCGTTTAGGTCCTGTCAGGCTTTACCCACTTCATGGCACGCAGCCATGATTACTGTGGTCGAATGACAAGGACCCCGTTACATCTTTCCTTGCACATTGGATATCTTTTGTACCACTGCCATCTGCTATACCCCGAACGTTATTAGCTACCGGGCCGAAGTCATTAAATGAATAGCAAAACGTATGCCACGGTACTAGAGGTAAGCGGTAGGGATACCATACATATGGTCAATCACTAAGAAGGACCCGTTAACCTTATCCAATGTTTGCAAGTCATCTTTCGTTAGTTCGTTCGTTAATACATGTATTCATCATCTTTTACTCATTCGTTCATTCATTAATACATGTTACATCTTTTCTTGCACATTGGATATCTTTTGTACCACTACCATCTGCTATACCCCGAACGTTATTAGCTACCGGGCCGAAGTCATTAAATGAATAGCAAAACGTATGCCACGGTACTAGAGGTAAGCGGTAGGGATACCATACATATGGTCAATCACTAAGAAGGACCCGTTAACCTTATCCAATGTTTGCAAGACATCTTTCGTTCGTTCGTTCGTTAATGCATGTATTCATCATCTTTTACTCATTCGTTCATTCATTAATACATGCATTCATCATCGTGTTCCTCTTTCGTTATCTTTCACTTTACGTTACATAATACTTCGTTCGTTCGTTGTCATAATACGTAAAGTCATAGAAAGATATTAATACATTATTATAAGGAACACACACATCATACATACATCATCATCATCATACATACATCGTCATCATCATCATACATACATCGTCATACCTAACATCATACATGCATCATCATCATCATCATCATACATAACCTCGTACATACATAGCCACATCATCAATCATCACTAGGCACTTACTATGCGTCTTCCTGGTGCAGTAGCACTAACTGTCCCTCCAAGATCGTGGGGACTCATACTAGGACCTTATATAACGTGTCGAGTCCACAACCATACCTTAGACGTATAACACAACATTATACCCGAATGGGTCATACATACATACGTCAGTAAACAAGTTTATATGTGTTCCAGCCCCAAAAATCATTTAAAATCCGTAAATGAGGGGTCCTAGAACTCACCTGTGCTTGACAAGCAGCTTCTCAATCAAGCCTTAAAGTCGCGGGTCACACTGCACTGCCTGCAGATAAGTTAACACTCAAAAGAGTTAATTTCTGCCTAATTTCGCTACTAAGTTCGCAGGTAGTTTCGCCCGTAAATTCGCCAGTAGTTTCGCCAGGCGAATCAGCAGTTTCGCTGCTATTTTCGCCGGGCAGCATTCTGCCAGTTTCGCTGGACAGATTCGCTACCTCGAGCGCCCAACTTTCGTTGGAATTCCCTAGTTTCGCAATATCTAAGGTCAACTTGGGCATTGGCATGGTCATCAGCGAAACTATAGTTTCGCTCAGGCGAATATGTAGTTTCGCTGCAGCGAAACTGTAACTTCGCTGTAAATTCTTCCAGTTTCGCTGGACGAACTCACAGTTTCGCTGGTTGAGTCCTTAAATTCGCAGAAGGAGCTGAAATTTACGAATCAGCTCGTTTCAGTCCAAAAATCCAATCCTTTCCACCCAAACCCTTGGATTATCATCCAGGAAGCTATATCTAAGCTCATTACACGTTTTCTTACTCCAAAACGTGTGTTTTGGGGTGATTTTTGCCACTTTAAAACCCAAAAACCCCAAACTCGGGTTTTTTCACCAAATGCAGCAATTTAGATACGTTTCTTACCTTGATTCTTGTAGTTTAGGAGTCCACAAACACCAGCCTTCGATTCTTGACCACCCGAGCTTCAATCCGGCACTTTCTCTCTCTACACTTTCTCTCTCTAGAATGAGCGTTTGAGTGAAAATGAGAGTTGCTCAGCTGATCCATCTATTTATATGCCAGGTGTTCCCGGGACCTCAAACTCGTTAAACTCGTGACCCGAAGGGTAAACTCGGTGTAATACCCGCAACCATTTTATATTTATTAAATGGTTTTCATCCGAGCCCATCACTATCACTTGACTCGATTAGAAAATTTTCCGGGTGTTACAAGTCCACCCCCCTTATTTAGGTTTCGTCCTCGAAACCTGTTATTCTTCGAACAGATGTGGGTAATGTTGTCTCATTTCTTCTTCAGTCTCCCACGTAGACTCAGATCCCTTCCTGTGCTTCCACTGTACGCGCACAAGAGGAACCACTTTGTTTCTTAGCCGTTTCTCTTTTCTATCGATGATCGCCACTGGTTGCTCCACGTAGTTGAGCCGTTCGTCTACTTCGATATCCTCCAGCGGTACAATCATATCTTCGTCGGCCAAGCATTTCCTCAGATGAGATACGTGGAAGGTCGGGTGAATTCCACTCAGCTCATCTGGCAGTTCCAACCTATAGGCCACCTCTCCCACACGGGCGATAATTCGGAAAGGGCCTATATACCGCGGGCTCAGTTTACCCCGCTTTCGGAACTTAATAATTCCTTTCCAAGGCGAGACCTTCAACATGACCCGATCACCGACCTTGAACTCTATCGGTCTTCGCCTCTTGTCAGCATACGACTTTTGTCTGTCTTTCGCCGCCTTCATGAAGGCTTTGATCTTTTCTAACTTTTCAGTCGTTGCTTCAACTACCTCGACACCACCCAATTCCTTCTGCCCAATGTCTCCCCAACATACGGGCGTCCTACATTTCCTACCGTATAACATCTCGTAAGGTGGCATGCCGATGCTGGCATGATAACTGTTGTTGTACGAGAATTCTGCTAACGGCAGGTGGTCGTCCCAACTTCCCCCAAAATCGATCACGCACGCCCGAAGCATGTCCTCGAGTGTTTGGATCGTCCTCTCAGACTGACCGTCTGTCTGAGGATGATATGCTGTACTAATGTGTAGTCTCGTCCCCATTGCATCATGAAACCTCTTCCAAAACTTGGAGGTAAACCGGGTGTCACGATCAGACACAATAGACACCGGTACACCATGACGAGCTACAATTTCTTTGATGAATAGATCCGCCAATCTCTCGGATGAGTACGTTTCGCGGATCGGTAGGAAGTGGGCACTCTTTGTCAAGCGGTCAACTATCACCCATATGGCATCATACCCTTTTGGGGTACGTGGTAACTTTGTGATGAAGTCCATGGTGATGTGCTCCCACTTCCACTCGGGTATATCCAACGGTTGGATCTTCCCGTAGGGCTTTTGGTGTTCCGCCTTCAGTTGATGGTAACCCGATCGAAGATCTATCCTTGAAAACCAACTGGCACCCTGAAGTTGATCAAACAAGTCATCGATCCTTGGTAAGGGGTATCTGTTCTTCACCGTCAGCTTATTCAGCTCGCGGTAGTCGATGCACATCCTCATACTACCATCCTTCTTCTTTACGAACAGAACCGGAGCACCCCAAGGTGAGATACTCGGTCGGATAAACCCATTATCCAGCAGCTCCTGCAACTGCTCCATCAACTCTTTCATCTCCGTCGGAGCCAAGCGATACGGTGCTTTTGCGACAGGTTGGGCACCCGGTATCAGGTCGATCTGGAACTCGATCTCTCGGTCAGGTGGCAATCCCGATAAGTCTTCGGGAAACACGTCTGGAAAGTCACACACCACTGGCACATCGCATAGCTGTGGTGTTGGCGTCTCTACATTCTTTACATAACATAAGTAGGCGCTACATCCGCGCCTCATACACTTTCCCGCCACCGCCATCGAGATCACCTTCGGAATCGTCGTAACTCGATCGCCATAAATTGTCACCGGACTTCCGTCGGTCGCCGTCAGTCTAATCATCTTCTTTCGGCACATGATATTCGCTTCGTAGGTTGCTAACCAGTCCATCCCTAACACTACATCAAATCCTCCTAGAGGCATCACATGTAACTTGGCAGCAAACCTATGGCCCTCTAATTCTATGGCACAGCCTTCTATCATATCCGTAACCCTAGTGGATTTACCAATAGCGGTTTCTACTTCAAAGGACTTATCGAGGCATTTACTTCTAACAGGCAATTTAGCACAGAAGGTAGTAGAAATAAAACTCCTACTTGCACCCGAATCAAATAACACAGAGGCTAAAATTTGGTCTATTAGGAACGTACCAGACACAACGTCAGGGTCCGTTCTAGCCTCCTCCTGCGTCATGGTGAACGCCCTAGCCTTTGCCCTCGGTGCTTCTCCTCCCGTCTTCTTCTCCCCTGAGCCCTCAGCCCTCGGCTTCTTGCAATCTCGGCTCATATGACCACTTTCCCCACAGTTAAAACACTTGCCCATTCGGCAATCCTTGGCCATATGCCCAGTCCTCCCACACTTGAAACAGATGTTGGATCCCCATTTACACTCCCCCGAGTGCTCTTTCCCACACTGTCCACACTTCCTCATCCCTGCTCCCTTCGCGATCACTCGGCGGTCGTCCACCCTTGCCTTCTTGTTACTTGTCGAGGTATCACCTCGACCAAACCTCTTTCCCTGCCACTTTCTCTCATCACTTCCCTTCTTACTGCCCTCAGATTTCACCAACGCAGCTCGTTCATCGTACAACCTCCCAGCTAAATCCACCGCCGACCTGAAAGTACTGGGTCGGGCGGAAATCAAATGCCAACGAATTTCAGCTGGCAACCCCTGAATATACCGATTAATCTTGCGAGACACCGGCGTCACTTGCTCTGGCACCAACCGTGCCATGGCGTTGAACTTAGTCGTGTATTGCTGATGGGTCATTGTCCCTGCCTCCAACTGCAGGAACTCTCTCTCAACTCTATCCATCTCCCGACGAGGACTAAACTCCTCGATCACCATTCTTTTCAATTCCGCCCACTTCATCTTCCCAATAGCTCGGCTACCCTCGGCCTGGACAATATTGTCCCACCAGCACAACGCCGTCCCCGTAAACGAGTGGGTAGCAAACTTCACCTTTTTATCCTCATGGCAATCACTGATATCGAGGACCGCCTCCATTTCCCTCACCCATTGGTGAGCATCCGCAGCCGTACCCGAACCATCAAAAGTCGGGGCTTGCACCTCATAAATTTCCCGTAGTCACAACCCCGGGCTGTCTCATGCTTGACCTCCTCCTCCTCCTCTTCTTCATCATCAGAAAGAACCGTTTCCGGCCCTTGTTGCTGTTGTCGCCTCCCTGAGGCTCGATTCCTCCCTCGCCTCTCATCCTCGCGTACAGCTTTTATCACCTCAGTCACTACAGACGGTAAGATCGTCTGCATGACTTGGTGCACCTCCTCGATCACTGTTTCTTTCACCGAGGCCCTCAAATCATCACTCTCATCCACCCCCCCCCCGAGGGAGTAGTATTAGGTTCTTCAGGAACCTTCTTCTCTTGTCTAGGCCTTCCTCTTGTGGCTCGTGGTTCCGCACCACTTCCGCCACTGCCTCCACCAAGTGGGGCTTTAGATGATCTACCACCGACCATCTTCTATCTCACACTGAAAGGTTCAAATACCAACACGGTCATTCCAGGAAATAGCTCAGTTTATGTCAAGTACAGTAAGTTGCTAATTACAGTGGCCAGTTGTGATTAGTCACTTACTCTACTCTTCGCACCCCAAGCATTACCCTTACTGACTACATCAGTATCTAAATCTAACAGCACACATAAACCACATTACACGCGCACATAACTTTGATTATCATTAAGAAAATACCTGATGGCACGCAGCTACTCAGATGACATTCATCCCCTTTCTGTCCCATTTCTCAGTTTAAGTTTTAGGTTCATTTTGAAAATTTTACCCATTTTACTTAAACTTTTGCTCTGATACCAACTTGTAAGGCCCCGCTCCCGGGCGCCTTACTGTTGGTGGTTCATCGCACGTAAAACATACATAATGTATATAACCATAAAATAACGCAGCGGAATTAATAAAATATACATTCTCATTCATTCATAAAAGTCATTACATAATTGACATGATTACAAAATACAGCTTTCTCTACTTTGTCTCTCCTCATAGGGTCATACAGCGACCTCTAGAGAAGATATTAAGTTGAAAAATATAAAAATTATATTTTTATACTAAAGAATATTCCTTAAGTAATTCCGTACATCGGAACCCTTAAGAAACACTCTTGACATTCTCATGCAACATATTTCGTTGCATGTGCTACGCACACGCATCCAATGCGTGGCGAACTTATCAAAATCTAAAGAAGATTTCTTAAGTAATCCCTTCTATGGGGATCCTCAAGAAATCTCGTAATGGCATGCAACGTGATGAGTTGCGTGCGTTATGGACCCACAACGCATGACGTTGCAGCATTATCAAATGGAGAATGCCATCCCAAAAGAGCTGAGTAGTCGCCTCGTGCCATCCCCAGCAACGCTACCTGCCAACTGGAAACACATAAAAGTCAGCGTTGCTGAGTGAGTTCTAGTTTTATAATAAACATACTTTGTTTATATTAAAACCGTTATCTTTATTATCCCGTTCGTTCTTTCGTTCGTTTATCCGTTCGTTCATTCGTTCGTTCATCATACATCGTTATCTTTCACTTCTCGTTTAGGTCCTGTCAGGCTTTACCCACTTCATGGCACGCAGCCATGATTACTGTGGTCGAATGACAAGGACCCCGTTACATCTTTCCTTGCACATTGGATATCTTTTGTACCACTGCCATCTGCTATACCCCGAACGTTATTAGCTACCGGGCCGAAGTCATTAAATGAACAGCAAAACGTATGCCACGGTACTAGAGGTAAGCGGTAGGGATACCATACATATGGTCAATCACTAAGAAGGACCCGTTAACCTTATCCAATGTTTGCAAGTCATCTTTCGTTAGTTCGTTCGTTAATACATGTATTCATCATCTTTTACTCATTCGTTCATTCATTAATACATGTTACATCTTTTCTTGCATATTGGATATCTTTTGTACCACTACCATCTGCTATACCCCGAACGTTATTAGCTACCGGGCCGAAGTCATTAAATGAACAGCAAAACGTATGCCACGGTACTAGAGGTAAGCGGTAGGGATACCATACATATGGTCAATCACTAAGAAGGACCCGTTAACCTTATCCAATATTTGCAAGACATCTTTCGTTCGTTCGTTCGTTAATGCATGTATTCATCATCTTTTACTCATTCGTTCATTCATTAATACATGCATTCATCATCGTGTTCCTCTTTCGTTATCTTTCACTTTACGTTACATAATACTTCGTTCGTTCGTTGTCATAATACGTAAAGTCATAGAAAGATATTAATACATTATTATAAGGAACACACACATCATACATACATCATCATCATCATCATACATACATCGTCATCATCATCATACATACATCGTCATACCTAACATCATACATGCATCATCATCATCATCATACATAACCTCGTACATACATAGCCTACATCATCAATCATCACTAGGCACTTACTATGCGTCTTCCTGGTGCAGTAGCACTAACTGTCCCTCCAAGATCGTGGGGACTCATACTAGGACCTTATATAACGTGTCGAGTCCACAACCATACCTTAGACGTATAACACAACATTATACCCGAATGGGTCATACATACATACGTCAGTAAACAAGTTTATATGTGTTCCAGCCCCAAAAATCATTTAAAATCAGTAAATGAGGGGTCCTAGAACTCACCTGTGCTTGACAAGCAGCTTCTCATTCAAGCCTTAAAGTCGCGGGTCACACTACACTGCCTGCAGATAAGTTAACACTCAAAAGAGTTAATTTCTGCCTAATTTCGCTACTAAGTTCGCAGGTAGTTTCGCCCATAAATTCGCCAGTAGTTTCGCCAGGCAAATCAGCAGTTTCGCTGCTATTTTCGCCGGGCAGCATTCTGCCAGTTTCACTGGACAGATTCGCTACCTCGAGCGCCCAACTTTCGTTGGAATTCCCTAGTTTCGCAATATCTAAGGTCAACTTGGGCATTGGCATGGTCATCAGCGAAACTATAGTTTCGCTCAGGCGAATATGTAGTTTCGCTGCAACGAAACTGTAACTTCGCTGTAAATTCTTCCAGTTTCGCTGGACGAACTCACAGTTTCGCTGGTTGAGTCCTTAAATTCGCAGAACGAGCTGAAATTTACGAATCAGCTCGTTTCAGTCCAAAAATCCAATCCTTTCCACCCAAACCCTTGGATTATCATCCAGGAAGCTATATCTAAGCTCATTACACGTTTTCTTACTCCAAAACGTGTGTTTTGGGGTGATTTTTGCCACTTTAAAACCCAAAAACCCCAAACTCGGGTTTTTTCACCAAATGCAGCAATTTAGATACGTTTCTTACCTTGATTCTTGTAGTTTAGGAGTCCACAAACACCAGCCTTCGATTCTTGACCACCCGAGCTTCAATCCGGCACTTTCTCTCTCTACACTTTCTCTCTCTAGAATGAGCGTTTGAGTGAAAATGAGAGTTGCTCAGCTGATCCATCTATTTATATGCCAGGTGTTCCCGGGACCCCAAACTCGTTAAACTCGTGACCCGGAGGGTAAACTCGGTGTAATACCCGCAACCATTTTATATTTATTAAATGGTTTTCATCCGAGCCCATCACTATCACTTGACTCGATTAGAAAATTTTCCGGGTGTTACAAGTCCACCCCCCTTATTTAGGTTTCGTCCTCGAAACCTGTTATTCTTCGAACAGATGTGGGTAATGTTGTCTCATTTCTTCTTCAGTCTCCCACGTAGACTCAGATCCCTTCCTGTGCTTCCACTGTACGCGCACAAGAGGAACCACTTTGTTTCTTAGCCGTTTCTCTTTTCTATCGATGATCGCCACTGGTTGCTCCACGTAGTTGAGCCGTTCGTCTACTTCGATATCCTCCAGCGGTACAATCATATCTTCGTCGGCCAAGCATTTCCTCAGATGAGATACGTGGAAGGTCGGGTGAATTCCACTCAGCTCATCTGGCAGTTCCAACCTATAGGCCACCTCTCCCACACGGGCGATAATTCGGAAAGGGCCTATATACCGCGGGCTCAGTTTACCCCGCTTTCGGAACCTAATAATTCCTTTCCAAGGCGAGACCTTCAACATGACCCGATCACCGACCTTGAACTCTATCGGTCTTCGCCTCTTGTCAGCATACGACTTTTGTCTGTCTTTCGCCGCCTTCATGAAGGCTTTGATCTTTTCTAACTTTTCAGTCGTTGCTTCAACTACCTCGACACCACCCAATTCCTTCTGCCCAATGTCTCCCCAACATACGGGCGTCCTACATTTCCTACCGTATAACATCTCGTAAGGTGGCATGCCGATGCTGGCATGATAACTGTTGTTGTACGAGAATTCTGCTAACGGCAGGTGGTCGTCCCAACTTCCCCCAAAATCGATCACGCACGCCCGAAGCATGTCCTCGAGTGTTTGGATCGTCCTCTCAGACTGACCGTCTGTCTGAGGATGATATGCTGTACTAATGTGTAGTCTCGTCCCCATTGCATCATGAAACCTCTTCCAAAACTTGGAGGTAAACCGGGTGTCACGATCAGACACAATAGACACCGGTACACCATGACGAGCTACAATTTCTTTGATGAATAGATCCGCCAATCTCTCGGATGAGTACGTTTCGCGGATCGGTAGGAAGTGGGCACTCTTTGTCAAGCGGTCAACTATCACCCATATGGCATCATACCCTTTTAGGGTACGTGGTAACTTTGTGATGAAGTCCATGGTGATGTGCTCCCACTTCCACTCGGGTATATCCAACGGTTGGATCTTCCCGTAGGGCTTTTGGTGTTCCGCCTTCAGTTGATGGTAACCCGATCGAAGATCTATCCTTGAAAACCAACTGGCACCCTGAAGTTGATCAAACAAGTCATCGATCCTTGGTAAGGGGTATCTGTTCTTCACCGTCAGCTTATTCAGCTCGCGGTAGTCGATGCACATCCTCATACTACCATCCTTCTTCTTTACGAACAGAACCGGAGCACCCCAAGGTGAGATACTCGGTCGGATAAACCCATTATCCAGCAGCTCCTGCAACTGCTCCATCAACTCTTTCATCTCCGTCGGAGCCAAGCGATACGGTGCTTTTGCGACAGGTTGGGCACCCGGTATCAGGTCGATCTGGAACTCGATCTCTCGGTCAGGTGGCAATCTCGATAAGTCTTCGGGAAACACGTCTGGAAAGTCACACACCACTGGCACATCGCATAGCTGTGGTGTTGGCGTCTCTACATTCTTTACATAACATAAGTAGGCGCTACATCCGCGCCTCATACACTTTCCCGCCACCGCCATCGAGATCACCTTCGGAATCGTCGTAACTCGATCGCCATAAATTGTCACCGGACTTCCGTCGGTCGCCGTCAGTCTAATCATCTTCTTTCGGCACATGATATTCGCTTCGTAGGTTGCTAACCAGTCCATCCCTAACACTACATCAAATCCTCCTAGAGGCATCACATGTAACTTGGCAGCAAACCTATGGCCCTCTAATTCTATGGCACAGCCTTCTATCATATCCGTAACCCTAGTGGATTTACCAATAGCGGTTTCTACTTCAAAGGACTTATCGAGGCATTTACTTCTAACAGGCAATTTAGCACAGAAGGTAGTAGAAATAAAACTCCTACTTGCACCCGAATCAAATAACACAGAGGCTAAAATTTGGTCTATTAGGAACGTACCAGACACAACGTCAGGGTCCGTTCTAGCCTCCTCCTGCGTCATGGTGAACGCCCTAGCCTTTGCCCTCGGTGCTTCTCCTCCCGTCTTCTTCTCCCCTGAGCCCTCAGCCCTCGGCTTCTTGCAATCTCGGCTCATATGACCACTTTCCCCACAGTTAAAACACTTGCCCATTCGGCAATCCTTGGCCATATGCCCAGTCCTCCCACACTTGAAACAGATGTTGGATCCCCATTTACACTCCCCCGAGTGCTCTTTCCCACACTGTCCACACTTCCTCATCCCTGCTCCCTTCGCGATCACTCGGCGGTCGTCCACCCTTGCCTTCTTGTTACTTGTCGAGGTATCACCTCGACCAAACCTCTTTCCCTGCCACTTTCTCTCATCACTTCCCTTCTTACTGCCCTCAGATTTCACCAACGCAGCTCGTTCATCGTACAACCTCCCAGCTAAATCCACCGCCGACCTGAAAGTACTGGGTCGGGCGGAAATCAAATGCCAACGAATTTCAGCTGGCAACCCCTGAATATACCGATTAATCTTGCGAGACACCGGCGTCACTTGCTCTGGCACCAACCGTGCCATGGCGTTGAACTTAGTCGTGTATTGCTGATGGGTCATTGTCCCTGCCTCCAACTGCAGGAACTCTCTCTCAACTCTATCCATCTCCCGACGAGGACTAAACTCCTCGATCACCATTCTTTTCAATTCCGCCCACTTCATCTTCCCAATAGCTCGGCTACCCTCGGCCTGGACAATATTGTCCCACCAGCACAACGCCGTCCCCGTAAACGAGTGGGTAGCAAACTTCACCTTTTTATCCTCATGGCAATCACTGATATCGAGGACCGCCTCCATTTCCCTCACCCATTGGTGAGCATCCGCAGCCGTACCCGAACCATCAAAAGTCGGGGGCTTGCACCTCATAAATTTCCCGTAGTCACAACCCCGGGCTGTCTCACGCTTGACCTCCTCCTCCTCCTCTTCTTCATCATCAGAAAGAACCGTTTCCGGCCCTTGTTGCTGTTGTCGCCTCCCTGAGGCTCGATTCCTCCCTCGCCTCTCATCCTCGCGTACAGCTTTTATCACCTCAGTCACTACAGACGGTAAGATCGTCTGCATGACTTGGTGCACCTCCTCGATCACTGTTTCTTTCACCGAGGCCCTCAAATCATCACTCTCATCCACCCCCCCCCCCGAGGGAGTAGTATTAGGTTCTTCAGGAACCTTCTTCTCTTGTCTAGGCCTTCCTCTTGTGGCTCGTGGTTCCGCACCACTTCCGCCACTGCCTCCACCAAGTGGGGCTTTAGATGATCTACCACCGACCATCTTCTATCTCACACTGAAAGGTTCAAATACCAACACGGTCATTCCAGGAAATAGCTCAGTTTATGTCAAGTACAGTAAGTTGCTAATTACAGTGGCCAGTTGTGATTAGTCACTTACTCTACTCTTCGCACCCCAAGCATTACCCTTACTGACTACATCAGTATCTAAATCTAACAGCACACATAAACCACATTACACGCGCACATAACTTTGATTATCATTAAGAAAATACCTGATGGCACGCAGCTACTCAGATGGCATTCATCCCCTTTCTGTCCCATTTCTCAGTTTAAGTTTTAGGTTCATTTTGAAAATTTTACCCATTTTACTTAAACTTTTGCTCTGATACCAACTTGTAAGGCCCCGCTCCCGGGCGCCTTACTGTTGGTGGTTCATCGCACGTAAAACATACATAATGTATATAACCATAAAATAACGCAGCGGAATTAATAAAATATACATTCTCATTCATTCATAAAAGTCATTACATAATTGACATGATTACAAAATACAGCTTTCTCTACTTTGTCTCTCCTCATAGGGTCATACAGCGACCTCTAGAGAAGATATTAAGTTGAAAAATATAAAAATTATATTTTTATACTAAAGAATATTCCTTAAGTAATTCCGTACATCGGAACCCTTAAGAAACACTCTTGACATTCTCATGCAACATATTTCGTTGCATGTGCTACGCACACGCATCCAATGCGTGGCGAACTTATCAAAATCTAAAGAAGATTTCTTAAGTGATCCCTTCTATGGGGATCCTCAAGAAATCTCGTAATGGCATGCAACGTGATGAGTTGCGTGCGTTATGGACCCACAACGCATGACGTTGCAGCATTATCAAATGGAGAATGCCATCCCAAAAGAGCTGAGTAGTCGCCTCGTGCCATCCCCAGCAACGCTACCTGCCAACTGGAAACACATAAAAAGTCAGCGTTGCTGAGTGAGTTCTAGTTTTATAATAAACATACTTTGTTTATATTAAAACCGTTATCTTTATTATCCCGTTCGTTCTTTCGTTCGTTTATCCGTTCGTTCATTCGTTCGTTCATCATACATCGTTATCTTTCACTTCTTGTTTAGGTCCTGTCAGGCTTTACCCACTTCATGGCACGCAGCCATGATTACTGTGGTCGAATGACAAGGACCCCGTTACATCTTTCCTTGCACATTGGATATCTTTTGTACCACTGCCATCTGCTATACCCCGAACGTTATTAGCTACCGGGCCGAAGTCATTAAATGAACAGCAAAACGTATGCCACGGTACTAGAGGTAAGCGGTAGGGATACCATACATATGGTCAATCACTAAGAAGGACCCGTTAACCTTATCCAATGTTTGCAAGTCATCTTTCGTTAGTTCGTTCGTTAATACATGTATTCATCATCTTTTACTCATTCGTTCATTCATTAATACATGTTACATCTTTTCTTGCACATTGGATATCTTTTGTACCACTACCATCTGCTATACCCCGAACGTTATTAGCTACCGGGCCGAAGTCATTAAATGAACAGCAAAACGTATGCCACGGTACTAGAGGTAAGCGGTAGGGATACCATACATATGGTCAATCACTAAGAAGGACCCGTTAACCTTATCCAATATTTGCAAGACATCTTTCGTTCGTTCGTTCGTTAATGCATGTATTCATCATCTTTTACTCATTCGTTCATTCATTAATACATGCATTCATCATCGTGTTCCTCTTTCGTTATCTTTCACTTTACGTTACATAATACTTCGTTCGTTCGTTGTCATAATACGTAAAGTCATAGAAAGATATTAATACATTATTATAAGGAACACACACATCATACATACATCATCATCATCATCATACATACATCGTCATCATCATCATACATACATCGTCATACCTAACATCATACATGCATCATCATCATCATCATACATAACCTCGTACATACATAGCCTACATCATCAATCATCACTAGGCACTTACTATGCGTCTTCCTGGTGCAGTAGCACTAACTGTCCCTCCAAGATCGTGGGGACTCATACTAGGACCTTATATAACGTGTCGAGTCCACAACCATACCTTAGACGTATAACACAACATTATACCCGAATGGGTCATACATACATACGTCAGTAAACAAGTTTATATGTGTTCCAGCCCCAAAAATCATTTAAAATCAGTAAATGAGGGGTCCTAGAACTCACCTGTGCTTGACAAGCAGCTTCTCATTCAAGCCTTAAAGTCGCGGGTCACACTACACTGCCTGCAGATAAGTTAACACTCAAAAGAGTTAATTTCTGCCTAATTTCGCTACTAAGTTCGCAGGTAGTTTCGCCCATAAATTCGCCAGTAGTTTCGCCAGGCAAATCAGCAGTTTCGCTGCTATTTTCGCCGGGCAGCATTCTGCCAGTTTCACTGGACAGATTCGCTACCTCGAGCGCCTAACTTTCGTTGGAATTCCCTAGTTTCGCAATATCTAAGGTCAACTTGGGCATTGGCATGGTCATCAGCGAAACTATAGTTTCGCTCAGGCGAATATGTAGTTTCGCTGCAGCGAAACTGTAACTTCGCTGTAAATTCTTCCAGTTTCGCTGGACGAACTCACAGTTTCGCTGGTTGAGTCCTTAAATTCGCAGAACGAGCTGAAATTTACGAATCAGCTCGTTTCAGTCCAAAAATCCAATCCTTTCCACCCAAACCCTTGGATTATCATCCAGGAAGCTATATCTAAGCTCATTACACGTTTTCTTACTCCAAAACGTGTGTTTTGGGGTGATTTTTGCCACTTTAAAACCCAAAAACCCCAAACTCGGGTTTTTTCACCAAATGAAGCAATTTAGATACGTTTCTTACCTTGATTCTTGTAGTTTAGGAGTCCACAAACACCAGCCTTCGATTCTTGACCACCCGAGCTTCAATCCGGCACTTTCTCTCTCTACACTTTCTCTCTCTAGAATGAGCGTTTGAGTGAAAATGAGAGTTGCTCAGCTGATCCATCTATTTATATGCCAGGTGTTCCCGGGACCCCAAACTCGTTAAACTCGTGACCCGGAGGGTAAACTCGGTGTAATACCCGCAACCATTTTATATTTATTAAATGGTTTTCATCCGAGCCCATCACTATCACTTGACTCGATTAGAAAATTTTCCGGGTGTTACAGTTTGGTGGTTAGGTTGTTATAATAAGGTTGTTACTGTTAGTTGTAGTGGTGTAATATCGGGTGTAAAAGTTTGATAAAGTAGTGCAAGATCATAATTATGAGATGAATTACAAGATGTATCAGTAAACGGTCTATTTACATTTACATTACACATTTTTACATGACGTTACACCTTCTCATATTAGTGTTATACTTGTTTATATTAACGTAACACTAAGTAACATCAACAAATTATATAATGTTACGTTAGTATATTAATGTAACTAATGTTGCTCAATGTACCATTTGTGTTAAAATAGTGTAATCCTCTTTTTTTGTTACATCACTATTGAATTTAAACATAATTATTGTAGTGTAATTTTACTTTGATTTGTATTGTAATTTTTTATGGTGTAACATATTATTACATTTGTGCATTACGTCATGTTACAGTAATTTTGTCAGATTTTTTTTGGCAAAAGTATAATGAAATTAAAGAGAAAAATAAGATGAGTTTAATGATGTTATTTTTATAAAAATCTAACAATTGATAAAAAAGTTATAGTAGTTTAAAAAACAAAGGGGTAAACTTTTATAAAATAAAAGTAAAAGATAGATAGAATCTTTTGATAGTAGGTGGTGACACTGTTAAGAGTTTAATACCCTTATCTATTAAAACAAAAGATAAAACATTTGGCATCATCTCATGCCATAAGAGTTTAATCAATGGTCTACATTTGGTTAAATGGTTTTTACAATAATCATGGGTTCTCAATAGAACTTCACCCTATATATATATATATATATATATATATATATATATATATATATATATATATATATATATATATAGGTAGAGGTTCAACTAAGAATAATTAGTTGCCTAAGTAGGCTAAGAAGGAATAAGGAGATTACATGTGGCACTCTTCAAATTAGGATTAAAGGGCATTATGGTCCTAAAACACACTCATTAGTCCCTTTTGTATTTTATCAAAATGCAGTACAAATTCGAATGTAATGTGCTGTTTTATTAAATACATCATATCATCATACTTGATCATGATGGATATGTAATCAGGATTCCAACCTACCCCCTTTCTTCTTCATTTTTGGACTGTTAATATGTGTGTTCATCACAAACTCACAACTGATATCTGATGAACAACAATGGCGCCTAAAATCCTCCGATTCCAATCGGAAGAAGCCACCGCCGTTGCTCTTGCTATATACATCTCCGATCTCTCCGCCACATCCATCGCCGCCCACGGCTCCTTCTCCGTCGTCCTCTCCGGCGGGACTCTCTTCGATACCACCAGGTAACCACAGCTCCACCATTGCATCGATTCAATGATGTAACAAATCAGAGGCTCTAGTTCATCGATTGATCGATTATTATGTTCTGATTATGAATTTGAGTCTCGATTATTATGTTCTGATTATTATGTTCTCGATTCAATGATGTAACAAGTCAGATTTGGAGTACAGGAAGAAGATTCGAATTGATTTCGTTACTGTTCGCAAGCTCACGGTTAGTGCACACCAACTGTTCGATCTAATGTCAATCTAACAGTACAGCACAGCTTTGTGCTGTTTTATGAAATACAGCACAGCTTTGTGCTGTTTTATGAAATACAGCACAGCTTTGTGCTGTTTTCTGAAATACAGCACAGCTTTGTGCTGTTTTATGAAATACAGCACAGCTTTGTGCTGTTTTATGAAATGCAGCACAGCTTTGTGCTGTTTTATGAAATGCAGCACAGCTTTGTGCTGTTTTATGAAATGCAGCACAGCTTTGTGCTGTTTTATGAAATGCAGCACAGCTTTGTGCTGTTTTATGAAATGCAGCACAGCTTTGTGCTATTTTATGAAATGCAGCACAGCTTTGTGCTGTTTTATGAAATGCAGCACAGCTTTGTGCTGTTTTATAAAATAAAGCACAGCTTTGTGCTGTTTTATGAAATACAGCACAACTTTGTGTTATTTTATGAAATACAGCACAGCTTTGTGCTGTTTTATAAAATGCAGCACAAAAACGTTAAAAATGTAACACAATTTCACATAATTTGATTTTTTTTGTAAAAAACTATTGTAATACTATACTCAAATTAAAGAGAAAAAAATGCTTGATTTTATGGTGTAATTTATTTAAAAAAATAACGTCGTATGAAAAAGTTATTAGCATTTAAAAAATAGGGGGAAATTTTAAAAAGTCAACAATTGTGGGTAATATAATAAAATACCCAAATTACCCTTGATTGCTTATTTTTTCTACACTTTGATCTTAGCCCTTAATTAGATAATTAGAAGGCAAAGATTACTTCTTAGTATTCTTAGGGAAAAATTATTTTTTAGGGGAACCTCCCTCTATATATATATATATATATATATATATATATATATAGAGAGAGAGAGAGAGAGAGAGAGAGGGAGGTTCCCCTAAAAAATAATGTTTCCCTTAGTAGGCTAAGAAGTAATCTTAGCTATCTAATTATCTAATTAAGGGCTATGATCAAAGTGTAGAAAAAATAAGTAATCAAGGATAATTTGGCTATTTTATTATATTACCCATAATTGTTGACTTTTTAAAATTTCCCCTTATTTTTTTAAATGCTAATAACTTTTTCATACGACATTATTTTTTTAAATAAATTACACCATAAAATCAAGCATTTTTTCTCTTTAATTTGAGTATAGTATTACTATAGTTTTTTATAAAAAAAATCAAATTATGTGAAATTGTGCTACATTTTTAACGTTTTTGTGCTGCATTTTATAAAACAGCACAAGGCTGTGCTGTATTTCATAAAACAGCACAAGGCTGTGCTGTATTTCATAAAACAGCACAAGGCTGTGCTGTATTTCATAAAACAGCACAAGGCTGTGCTGTATTTCATAAAACAGCACAAGGCTGTGCTGTATTTCATAAAACAGCACAAGGCTGTGCTGTATTTCATAAAACAGCACAAGGCTGTGCTGTATTTCATAAAACAGCACAAGGCTGTGCTGTATTTCATAAAACAGCACAAGGCTGTGCTGTATTTCATAAAACAGCACAAGGCTGTGCTGTATTTCATAAAACACCACAAGGCTGTGCTGTATTTCATAAAACAGCACAAGGCTGTGCTGTATTTCATAAAACAGCACAAGGCTGTGCTGTATTTCATAAAACAGCACAAGGCTGTGCTGTATTTCATAAAACAGCACAAGGCTGTGCTGTATTTTATAAAACAGCACAAAGCTCTAGGTTTACTTTTTAGAATCGTTAACAAACAAAATCACCGTATCAGTATTGAAGCGAAACAAATCACACAATCACAATCAACCGTACAGAGTCATAGATAGTTAGATACACAGACCTTGGGCTCTTCATCAATGGAGGATATGAGATCGGAGAGAAGATCGACGTGGGTGTCCTATTAACCGAGAATAAAATATGAATTTCAACATGACCTTTTAATAATTAATTATTGCTTCCTTATATTGTAGAATATTATATATATGTGGCGAAAACATGCAAGCTTTAATTGTCTTTTCGTCTCCAATATTTTATTTAGTTTTTTAAGTTCATAAAACCTAAACATGTTCAGAGCGAATAAAGAACACGAAGTGTCTTATATTAATATTAAGTCATAAACTTACTACTAAAGCTATTGAGAATAAACAATTTCAAAAGGTTAATCAACATAAATAATGTTATTTAAGTTGAATCCAAACAAATGATCGACTATTTAATAAAACAACACATTGCATTCGAATTTGTGCTGCATTTTAATAAAATACAAACGGGACTAATGAGTGTGTTTTAGGACCATAATGCCATTTAACCCTAATTTGAAGAGTGCCACATGTAATCTCCTTATTCCTTCTTAGCCTACTTAGGCAAAACTTATTTTTTATTAGAACCTCTACCTATATATATATATATATATATATATATATATATATATATATATATATATATATATATATATATGTTTTGAAGGTGTTAGTTACAAACATTATGTTGGATCTACCAAACAAAGAGAGAGAAAAACGGTTTTTGCGATTTATATAGATAATATTAGTAACTATTAAATCGTTATAAAATATTCGCAAGTTTAGCATTAAGGTAAATTTATTATTGAGTGGTTATATTTGATTTTTTTATGGCTAAAGGAACAGTGACGGGTCACTGGTCTATCCGATCGTCTTCATTACTCGAGCACGGAACCCGAGCAACACTATCAGGAGAAAAGTTAACGTAGGTGAGAACCCCCCCCTTCCCCCGGCTCAACCTGAAACCTCTTTTCCACATATGAAAAAACCTCTCGGCCTAATCTAGAACCCCCTTTTTTGGTTATTAGTAGGACTTGAATCCAACACAACCTTTTTTTCTAATAAAGTCTTAAAATACCCAATCTCAACCACTTAATCTAAAGATTATTGGTTTTTGAATTTGATACGTGTTAGATTAAAGTAGTTGATTGTGTGTTCCTCCATGCTCAAACCAAGTGAATTTTGGAATTACAGCACTTTATCTTTCGTAAAATACAATCTAACAAAACCGTCCAGGTTGGTTGAGCCAGTCCAAAACGATTTGGTTTGAAGATTTAATAGTTTGGTTTGAAGATTTAACAGTTTGTGCCGTTTCTAATTCATATTACTTTGAATTGTTATGAACTTTATCATCATAGCAATAACGTTCTTGTGTAGGTCTTTTATGAAAAATCATGAGATATATTATTTCATAGAGATAATGGTCAAAATGTATTTATTTTTATATAAGATGTTATAACCATTACTTTTTACATTTTATATAACTTGTAAAGCAAAGTACTTTTCAAAAGAAAGAAGAGTAGACGATTATTTAAGACTTAATTACACAGGTGGTCCCAGCGGTATATCTTGATTTTATTTTTGGTCTTTAACTCTCTGAAATTACAAAATTGGTCCAAACCTTTACATAAACGTAACAAAGATGGTCCCTTAAATGAATATCCGTTAAGTTTCTGTTAATATTTTAAAAATAACTAAAATATCCTTGTATAAAAAAATCAATAAAGAAATTTGTAAATAATACCCACTACCTAATAAAAACAAAAACAGATAATATTTTATATATATTTAGTAGTGGGACCCACTTGACTAAAATAAATACATAAAAAACCCAACATCATCGTCTTCCTCGACGCAACCACCACCACCAGTGTTGTTGAGACCGGATCGGACCGGTCGGTCCGACCGGCAATCGGTGCCTGGTCCTGTCCGGTCTGGTGTGACTCGTTTTATGCTGGTCGAACCGGCCGGTTCGTCCTGAACCGCTGGTCGGACCGGGAAACCGGACCGGTTCGGACCGGTTTTGGGTTTCTTTTTTTTTATTTTAGTGGGTAAAAACGGCGTGTTAAACCATAAATTAGTACGTCGGATATACAAATATAGTTAAGTTTTATATATAACTATAAAATATATATATAAATCATATATAAATTACTTATATTTAATTACATATATAAATATAATTAAAATATAGTTAAATCCGGTCCAACCGGTCCGACCGGTCTGACCACCAAACCAGTAAGGCGTCCGGTTCGACGTCCGATCCGGTTCTGAAAACATTGACCACCACCTTCAGCCACCACCATCACCAGCGAACACCACCAAATCAATCGGTACTTTTTTCTGGCGCCTTCTCTAATCACCGGCGACAAGTCACCATCATATTATCCTCCCCATCGGCCTCCCTCAGAGCACTCTCACTCAACCCATCTGACAACATTATTATCATCATCGCCACCGCACCACTACACCGTACCCCTCAACTCTCGTCGACCACGCTCCAAGAATAGCGAACAAGAGTACTGTGGTATACGGTGGTGGTTGTCTGGTGTGTTGCCGGAATTGCCTTATTATGCCGGAGAAGAAGAACATAAAAATGAGTGAATGAACTTGTCGAGGAAGACAAATAGGAAAGCAATGTGCAATGTGGTGGTATGGCTAAGCGGCGATGTGGTGGTGGCAGAGCTGGGCTGCGATTTTTTGGTGGTAGAGCTAGGCGGAGATGTGGTGGTGGTATGGCTAGCCGAACATGTGGTATCACACCCCAATCGATGGCGGAAACATCGGAGCGCGAGAAGTGATAGATTGTTTAAGGACATCAAAGAACTAAAGTGACAATAAATTAAGATTAAATTTTATTTTCATTAATCAAGATAACAATACAATGTTTCAAATAAACATACAATAATTTTGAGAAGTACAAGTCTAAAATAAACATATCAAAATGATAGATTTGGTGTGTTTCTAAGTCCACCTAATTGAATTTCTTGATAAAGCTTCAAACATTTCCTGCAACATGTATAAAATATTGGTCAACATATGATTATGTTAGTGAGCATACAAGTTTGAATACATAGAATAATAGTGAATAAATCTCAATTCAACATAAGTAAAATATACTAAAGTTTCTACATTGCTAGCATGCAAAGCCAATAATCAAACCAAAGTGTCAACTAGCGTAATCTTAGCATTAAAAATGACCAAGACCGTAAAAATTGAATAACTTAACATAGACCTATCATAATAGGGCTGATGTGCTAGTCCTATATCGCTATACATGTTAAGGGAGGTTTAGATCGCTTGCAAGATAATGTATTCTAGTATGTATTAACAAAAAGTATAACAACTAAGCATGTTTGTATGAATCGAGTTTTAGAATGAGTTTGATTGAGCCCCTGTTTGTTTGGGTCTGACCGACCCATTCAGACGTCCATGTCTGACTCGGTCAGACGTGTGATCGTTTGGTTGGTTACCTCTTATCGGAGAAGAGGTCTGACCGAGGTACTGATTCGGTCAGACGCTACCCAAGATCTGACCCGAGTCAGACGTGGAGGTGGAGGGCGAGGGCGAAAGTGACGGGGGTGGAAGATGAGCAAGCTCCGACGGCATCACTTCGTCGGCCACAACCAACGATTGCAGCGGCCCAAACCCTAGCTCCACCATGTTATAGAAACTCACCGGAAGATGAGGATAGGTTAGGGAAAGCGGAGACGGAGCCACTGCAACGGTGGTTTGTGGTGGTTAGCGGTGGTGGTTCGCGTTTGCGGATCTCACCCGAGTCTGACTCGAGTCGGAGGTTCACGGTGGTGGTTTGTGTGAAGAAGAAGGGTGGTGGTGGTGGTCGCCGGCGGTTGGGTAGGGTGGAGATTATGGGTGGTGGTTAGGGTTTTCTTGGAGATGACGGTGGTGGTTTGTGGGTTTGTGGATTTGTGTGAAGAAGAAAAGTGAATAGGTGAATTTGGGGGAAGATAAAGGGTTTGTGTGGTTTTTAATTTTTTCTTTTACAACCAAACAAACTTATTGATCAGACCTCTTACTGGTTCAGACCTCTTACTGGTTCAGACCTCTTACTGGTTCAGACCCTCTTATTCATTCAGCACTTATTTAATCAGATGTTGCCAAACAGCCCGTGAATGTATGAATGAGTGTATTTGATAATTGGTACATGTTGCAACCCAAATAGTGTTAAAACAAAATGTGTGAAATATGACTCACGGTTTGACGATTAGAATCCATAAGGATAGATGAATGAGTTTAAGGATTGGGTCATCAAAGTCACCCTAAAAGGAAAACAAAAGTGTGTAAGTTTAGGATTCAAAGTTTGAGATTTTAGCAATTAGAAAGTACATGAAAATAAAAATTACAAATATGAGAGTACATGAAAGTATATACTGTTTAGACACTTATTTAGACACCATGTATTATGTGTGTTCTTTATGAGTATTAGTCACTCATTGGAAGTCCAAAATAAGGAATCATAAGATTAGTATAATGTCTACCTTAACACATAACATTCAACCATGGTTTGATTGTTATTACGGTTTGGTTTTGACTAAGTATTATGTAGATATAAATATAAGTTATGCATTAGAGGTAGGGTAATCCATAAACCTCAAGTGTTATATTCATATAATTCATGTATTAGAGGTGGAGATATCCTCAAACCTCAAGATTTTCACCATTGCACAAAATCTCCACATAAGGGTGATTCGGATGGTCATGAGTACATAATAAAAGAACTAAAGTAACTAACTAGTTTGACTAAGTGTTCAGTGGGGTATGGTGGATATATTAGTTGTAAAACCATGGTTCTGCATCACCATTTTATACCATAACACAAGCCTTTCAACATTGGTTGGAGGCCCGGTTTGGTTTCATCCACTTTTTGATTTGTAGATCACTTAGTTTTTTGTAAAGATAAGAGAATAGGGTGTAAAAGCCTCAAAATTTCTGAAATGTAACTTCAACACAAGCCTTCCAACATTGAAGTTGTTGGTGACTTGGTTTAGTATGCAAAAGGTTAAATAAACAAGACAAGAAAACGTGTATAAAAGAATCAAGTAGAATATTTCCAACTTGGACCTCAAAAATGAGGGTTTATCATACTTGTTCACCTTGGTGACTAAGTGGTGATGTCCTAGAGGTTGTTCCAAATGGTAAAGAAAAATGAAAGAAGAAAGTAAGAAAAGAAAGTAAAATAAATAATTAATTAATTAAAACTCACAAGTTGCTCTTGAAGATTTCTTACAAAATATAAACTTGTTGGATGAAATGAGATAATTTAGAAGAGAGTTTAGAGTGATAAAATGATTAGAGAGTAATTTGGATTAGTATTTATATATGGAAATTATGGTTGAGCATTAAAGAAAAGTAGTTAGGGAGATAAGTGGATGGAATAGTTAAAATTTTAATTTTAACTCTCAACTTATTTTATTTATTAATTTGCACCATAAACTCATGATTAATCATGTTATAACATATGAACCATAAAAAGAAAACTTATAAATAATTTTCCAAAAAAATAAATTAATAAATATATATATAAGTCCCGATAAGTTGCTCGGTTTTACGTTAAAATGTGCATTCGTAATTGTTTAAGCGTTGCTCAAGCATATAATCAACAATTATGATATAAAAAGATATTTCCACTATGATAAAGTCTTGAGATTACAAAGATTAAATAAAGAGTAATATTACATTAACAAAAAAACAAATGGAAAATACGAAGCGTTACATGTGGTGGTGGTAGGACTGTGATGATTGCTTTGAAAGAGGGTTCATCATTGATTTTGATTTTTAATATTTTTTTAACACTAAGGGGTATTTTGGTTATTTTTCACGTATTTTTAACGGTCAAAGTTAAAGAACAAAAGTGATATTAAGGTATGCCACAAGTAACACCTGTGTAATTACTAACTGGATTGTGAATTGGAAAAGTTGTATGTGGAAGAAAATCACCATAAATATTACTTTAATCCAACTAAAGAAGTATGAATTAAAAATATAAAGAGTAAATTATCATTTGTATCCCTGTCGTTTGTTCATTTTAACTAGTTGCATCCCTGCGGTTTCAAAATTGTCATCCGCCTCCTGACATTTCATTTTTATTTCCATTTGAATCCAATACACTGACGACGTTAGATTTTTTCGTTAGTTTTAGTAAAAAGACAAAAATACCCTTATTTATTAAACAAAATTCCCTTCCACACCCCCACCCCTTTTATATTCTCTCTATCATCTCCCTTTTCTCCATCTCTATCTTCTCGCCCCTCCACCACCACTGCCACCGCAACTACCTTCATCGTCGCACCACCGCCACCGTCGTCGCACCACCGCCACCGTCGTCGCACCACCGCCGCCGTCGTCGCACCACCGCTGCCATCGCCGCACCACCAACGCCACCTCCACGACCAGAAGCACCACCACCACTTCTATCTCTTCTCTTCTCTTCTATTCTTTTCTTTTCTCTATGTGCGTGTGTGTGATCGGTAGACCACTGTGACAACCCTAAAAATTTTATTATAAAATATTTATGTTATGATTAGATAAAGTACATTATTAATATGTCAACTGTGCGTACGCATGTTAACATGCAAATATAAATGAAAAATTTACGTATGCATGTTGTATTCATGTATATATATAGAATGTACGTATGCATGTTTGCATGCATGCATATATATTGGAAGTGGTTACGTATTCCTACATGTATAATAATGAAAATTTTACGTGTGCATGCAAGTGAAAGTGAAGCATGCATGTTTGTATACGAACATATAATTCACTTATGATATATATACTTTATGTGTATGTATATATATAAGGTAGACTTATAAACTATCTAAGTTATTCCGCGTATGTGTGTATCTATATATGTATATATCCTCTAATTATGCACATATATATATTAGTGAGTGTACCTATACACATGATTTAAAGTAACAATTATCAATACTATCACAAACTTGATTATGTATACACATCAAAACAAACACCTAAACACTAAACCATAAAAACACTAACCCAAAACACCAACCCTAGCTTAAAAACTAATCACTTACACCTCTCGGTTTATGCTACCTCAAACCCCAACCCAACCGACTTGCATCTTTCCATCAAAGCCATCATCATTAAACCAAGGAAAGGTGGCAAAATTTGAAGCAATCTCTCAGCCACCTTAGCACCAAACCTCACCTCCACTTGACACCTAGCAAACCTAGCATAGCTTATTCATCTAAGCTAGTAATAGAGGTCATGATGACACCCTTAGGTTTCCCTCGGCTGAAGTCCCATAAACACCCATACATCCGCTATTTGCAAACACAACCAAAGCCATTTCAAACTCTCTTTTATCTCTCGGGTTATAGGCTGCCACCCTCAAGATCGCGACCACCACCACCTTCATCTCTCAAAACACAACCATCTACCACCCGTAAGCACAACAACCACCACACCTTCTGTCCCTTCCTACCTCTCGGTTCCCATAAACAAACAACAACCACACCACCACCGCATACCATCACCAACACCTCCATCGAACCATAGCCAAAACATCATCTTCTAAACTATCATCCCTAACCACGACCCTCACCACCTCCACGGCTCTTTCTCTCGGGTTCACAAGCAGGAATATCATCAAGATCATCATCCACAAGGTTGTAATTTTTCTTTACATGTTTTAAAAAAATCCAATATTACATATGTGTTATAAACACATATATAAACAAAGTCTTGGTAGATATATACCAAAACTAACCTTGAAACACCTTGAAATTTTTATTCTCACCAAGTATGAGGTATTAAAAATTCAGAAGTTGTGACATAGATAAAAGCTTTTGAAAATATAAGGTTAATTAAGAAAAATCTAGTAAAATATTAAACAAATGCGATTGTGAGAATAAATATTGAAATGCCTTTATTTATATAATGAAATATTGTTCTGGAAACTTTAACAAAATTTTGATAAATAAAACAATTTATATAAATTATTTTAGATAGTGAAAAATAAAGAAAATATCAAAAATATAAATAAATTCTCAAAAATTCTGATAAATTCACAGAATGACCCTTTTGAAGTATAAAAGTCTCTGGAATTATTTCAGAATTTATTTCCTTATTATAATTAAGAAACGATTTTTTATGTATTCTGCAATAGGAAATCAGAATAAATACCTAAATTATTTAATAAATTCTGAGAAAATCATGGATATAATATTAAATCCGAATATACAGAATGTGTTAATCTCATAAGTTTTGGAGTTATATAACTATTTTTTCTAAATATTAAGATTATTGTAAAATTTACAGAATATGATATGCTACAAGTTAGACCTTGATATATTTATCTAATGTTCTACTCTATATAAAAAACTGTTTTAAAAATTTTAAGAATTTATAAGCCACAGAAGATATTTTTTATAAATTTTGGGATTATTATAAAATTTCCGAAAACAATCTGTTGGGAGTTAGATGTTATAAAATTTGTGGGATGTTACTAATTGTTGAAGTAATATTCTGTAAACTTTTGGTTATTTTTGGATAACCTTAGGTAATTTTGGTGATTTATGGATACTTTGGACTAATTATAAGTAAGTATGTATAATAAATTAATTGTTGGAAAATTTTGTGATAACCTCATTTAACTACCTTACAGTAAAACTCTCAAAAGTTAAGTAAATACGAGGTTCTAAAAATTTTAAAGAAAATTTTGTCTGATATTGTGAATTATTTTATAGGTTCAAGTTTGGAGACACGGTGAGTTTCATAGGCCCATTTTTGACCCATTTGGTATTTGTAAAGTTTTTTAGGGAAAAAGCATACTCGTTACATTGATGTATTATTTTGAAAATATTTTGATGCTTACTGTCATTTGCGATACAACCATTAATTCGAATGATGAACCGTCTGATAATATTAGTAGCGTTACTTTGGAGAATATTTGCATCAACAGGATGAGTGTTGCTGCTATTTTCCTGCACCTAACCGAATGAGGGTTGAGATGTAATATTATCTGATTTTTATGAATTATTTCGTGACAGTATGATTATGTTATGAGCAGGTTTGGTTGTAATTGGCGCATCAACAAAATATTTTGTTTGGGTATAAACCTATGTTCTCACCAACTTTTTATTGACTATTTTGAGTATGTTTTTTCAGGAAACAATGAGTAATTCCTTTGATTTTAGCTTCGAAGTTCATAATGGTTGGGGAGAAATTGTTGGAAGGGTTTGTATTACACTAACAGTCAACATAGTTGACTATAGTGTGTATGTTGACGCACACTTCTACCGTATATGAAGACATGCAGTAGTTTAACCAAGTTGTAGAAAGATTATATCTAATTTTGGAAACTTATGTATAAGATGTAATCTCGAATATTATGAATAAATGCATGTCCTACTTTATTAATTTAAGTGTGTATGTTTATTATTTACTCCGCTATAATTAATGCACTCTGATAAAGCAAGTCACACCCCACCCGTACCTTTCACGCTTCCGCCGGGATGTGACAGGTTGGAATCAGAGCCATTGGTTATAGGGAATTAGATATTTTTAAAATATCTAGACTATAACCATAAACTCAAAATATACTCAGAATTTTTATAACTTTATGATTTTATGTGAAATATGTGAGTTATGTGAAATTCTGTGATTTTGTGATTAAGATTCTAACAAAATTTTAATAGTTATTTGACTAACCATTTTGTGAAATATTATTCAGAAATTCGTGCAGATATGAATTCAGATAGTTACCACTATGAGACCGATCCTTCCAAATGTCCAGACCATAGCAACTTTAAGGAAATAACTCCTGAACCAGAACCCCAACAAGCTATGGAAATTCCTCAACTAGAAAAAGAATCAAAATTTTATGTTCGACGTGCACCAGTACACGTGGGAGGATATACAATTAAGACTCCTAGGAAAAAGATACAACGTGGAAACAAGTTTAGCACTAACCAAGCTGAGAATCTAGAAATACAACCTTCTGAATCCTCCGAAGGTAAAGATAAGGTCACTAAAAGACAAGAATTGGATCAGGTGAAGACAGCTCTACAAACTCTTAGGAAACTTAAGAAAATACAGCTAGGAATCTGGAAAATCCAGAAGGACATCAAGAAGCTCAAAACACCCAAGAAGAGTATCTTCACAAGGATATGGAAATGGATTCGCAGGAACTAGAAGACTGTAGACTAACCTATCCAAATAAAAGAAATAAGAGCTTAAATGATTTATGTACTTTTGTGTTAAAATATTTATTTGATATGTGTTAAATGATTTTGTGTTAGAATATTTATTTATGATACTAATGTTATAATTCACTATAGTGAATTATGTCGCCAAAAAGAAACACTCAACCTGTCCGGAGAACAGCTCGAGTGGGACGACCCAGAACCAGACTTGGGGAAGAAACACCCATAAACACTGATACAAGTGAGAATGATAGGATTTCTCAGATAGTAGCCCAGCAAATAGAAGCTACCCTACCTACCTTAATAACCCAACTTCAACAAAATCTAAACTTTGGAACTACCTTACACCCACCAGTAGGGTCTGAAAATATTATCCCAGAAGAACGACAGGAAGAGGAGATTCTGAATGGAGTCTCAAAGGGATGTTCTTACAAGACCTTCATGTCTTGCAGACCCCGGGAATTTGATGGAAAAGGTGGAGCTGTACAAGCTTTAAGATGGCTAGATGAAATGGAAGAAGTTTTGAAAATCAGTAACTGTGCTGAAAACTTCAAAACACTGTTTGCTTACCATTCCCTAAAAGGAGAGGCACAATCCTGGTGGAAAATGGAGGTACACACTAGGGGTAGGAATGTTATAAATGGGATGAGTTGGGAAGAATTTAGAAATCTAGTAATAGAGAAATACTGCCCTTATAATGAGATAGAGAAACTAGAGGCTGAATTCTTAGCACTAGAAATGAAAGGAGCTGCACACCGGGAATATACTGATAGGTTTAATGAACTATCCAGGTTAGTACCACATCTGATAACCCCGGAATCAAAAAGAATAGGAAGGTATATTTGGGGACTAGTACCGCAAATAAGAGGGTTAGTAAAATCTGCAAGAACCAAAACCTTTCAAGAAGCAGTAATCCTGTCAGGAAGTCTGATAGATGAGATGATCAGAAATGGATCATTAAGTCACCCACAGGTAGGAGAGAAAAGGAAATGGACTGAAAACCACTCTGGAAGAAGATTTGGAGAAAGCTCCCAGAAAAGAGTAACACGATCTCCACCAAGAAACTTCTTGGGAACAACTCAGGGGAAGAAAGTGGATAAACGACCACAGTGTAATATCTGCTAAAGATATCATACAGGGAACTGTATGACAGTGGTTTGTTACAACTGCAAAAAGAAGGGACACATTTCTCGAGACTGCAAAAATCCTACCAACCCTAAAACAGTCTGCTTTTAGTGTGGAAGTGAAAATCATTTTTGTAATGAGTGTCTACAACGAAAGGGCAAGGCTCCAGCTAACCAGAACAACCCCCGTGGAAGGGCTTTTGTGATACAAGCTGACGAAGCTCGTCATGAACCGGAAGTAGTCACGGGTAAGTTCCTTATCAATAACCAGTACGCTAAAGTATTATTTAATACAGGGGCAACTCGTAGTTTTGTTTTAAACACTTTTAGACCATCACTTAGTTTAACATCTGAGAAATTAAGTGACAGCTATGTGATAGAATTAGCTGACGGTAAAATAATAGAAGCTGATGAAATCATTTCTAATTGCATTTTGAATTTAGATGAATATTGTTTTGATATAAATCTGATACCTATTAAGTTAGGAGGATTTGATATCGTAGTAGAAATGGATTGGTTGAGTAAAAATCATGCTGAAATCATTTGTGATAAGAAAATGATAAGAATTCCTTTGATTAAGGAAGACAAAACTCTCTGCATATATGGTGATAGACAAAATAATATTGTGAAACTGATTTCTTGTGAAAAAGCACAAAAATGCTTAAATAAGAAATGTTTAGCTTTCTTGGCTCACATAGTTGATGCAAAGCTTGATAAGGGAAATTTGGAAAGTGTTCCTGTTTTAAATGAGTACTCTGATGTTTTTCCCGATGAATTACCTGGATTACCACCCCCTCGTCAGGTCGAATTTAAAATAGAATTAATACCAGTAACAGCCCCTATTGCTAAAGCACCCTATCATTTAGCACCAACTGAAATGAAAGAACTTATGACTCAATTACAGGAATTATTAGATAAGGGATTTATACGTCCTAGTGTATCACCGTGGGGAACACCAGTTCTCTTTGTCAAAAAGAAAGATGGAACTTTTAGGATGTGTATCGATTATAGAGAACTCAATAAGGTTACCTTAAAGAACATGTATCCTCTCCCTAGAATTGATGATTTGTTTGACTGTAACGCCCCGAAATTTCCCGAAACAAGCCACGTAATAATAATGGGCTTTTAAGGGTTAATTTAAGAAATAAAGGGGTAAATTAGTGGGCTATGGATAAAATTAGTCTTAATGGGCTAGGCTTAATGGGTTTAAGGGCCCTAATCAGCCCTTAAACATGCATGAACAGCTCCATCTTCACCATTTCAAACCCTAGCCACCAAATTCGTAGAGAGAGAAAGTAGAGAGAGAAAGTGAAGAAATTCAAGATTTGGAGCTTGAAGGTTTGAAGGATTGAAGTTCTGGTGGATTGGAGCATCAAAACACAAGGAAAGAGCAACAAAACAAGGTAAGAATTGACCTCTAAGGCCCTCTGTAGATCAAACCCGGATTCTAGGGTTTTGGGGTTTTGAAAAGTTTAAAGAAACACATAAAGGTCGAATTTTTACGTATGAAAACGTGTAAAAAGCTTAGATTTGAGTTCATGGAAGGTAAACTAAGGATTTGGACGTAAAAAGTTAAGATTTTGGGTTAAAAACGGGCTGGATCTGAGTTTTTGTTTATCCAGCGAAACTGGGTCCCGATCCAGCGAATTTAAGTATTCATCCAGCGAAACTGCACATTAGTTCAGCGAGACTAGGAGAAGTTCCAGCGAAACTACAGTTTCGCTGGGGCGAAACTATAGTTTCGCCGGTAATCTCGCTAAGACCTAGACTGACCTATAGACTTCGCAAGAATAGGGAATTCCAACGAAAGTTGGGCGCTCAAGGCAGCGAATCTGTCTAGCGAAACTAGCAGAAGTGCTGCCCAACGAAACTGCAAGCGAAACTGTAGTTTCGCTGTAGCGAAACTATGGGCGAAACTATGAAGAAAATGATGTTTTTGCATATTAACTTTCGTGCAGCTAGAGTATTCAGGCTATAGCTTAAGTGACTTAAAATTTAAGTTACTTGGACGAGTTCAGGTGAGTTCTAGACCCCTCCTTTACCCGTTTTCAATGTTTTGGGGTGATATGCATACTAAATTACACACTTTTATGATGACGGTCTTTAAGACCCTTTTATTAAGAAAGCAAATTTTCCTAAAGAAAAATGTGCCCTTTAAATAGTTCAAAATAATTTTCGGGCGCGCTGACCTGGCAGCCCGGCCCCAGCCAGGGGCGTTGCCCCTTGGACCCCACTAGGGGCTGCCGCCCCTAGAACCCCGCTATCAGGGGCTGCCGCCCCCTGTAACATCTCGTATTTCGCGATGTGTATTTTTATAATAATAATAATAATAATAATAATGATAATAATAATAAAAATAATAATGATAAAAAAAAAGATAATAATAATAATAATAAAAATGATAATAATAATGATAATAATAATAATAATAATAATAATAACAATAATAATAATGATAATAATACTAATAATAATAATAATAATAATAATAATAATAATAATAATAATAATGATAATAATACTAATAATAATAATAATAATAATAATAATAATAATAATAAAGTTCAGGGGCCATTTTGTCATTTCTGAAACTTCAAAAAGAAGTTTATAGCATAAAATATCAAAGATGAAACCGCAGGGACCATTTGTGTAAATATTTTAAAAAAACCAACAGCTTTCTCTCTCCCCCTCTCGTTTTTCCGGCGAGAAATTCCGGCCACCGCCGGCGAGCTCCGGCGAGCCCCAAACACCCCATTTCACGCGGTTTTAACTCAAATCAAAGGCCCCGACACCCTCACGACCAAGATTCGAACCTAACCCACCTAAACAATTTAAAAATCAAAACGATTTAGTGCGATCTAGATCCAAGAATCACTTTCGGCCACTTTACACGACACAATCGCACTAAAACGCTTACAATAATTCAACTAAAGCAGCATGAACCATTGTATAACTATCACTAATCGATCCCCAGTTTCAATTTCATCCCAAACAAGTGTAAACACCACATTCGATTATCCCCTTGGTCGCGAACCTGCAACTCTATTGCAACCCCCTCTCCGATCAATTTTAACTGAAATTGATAAGGGGCTTTCGATCCTTATCATCAAGTGAAGCTAACCCCAAGTTTAATACGAATATAATCATCGTTGGAGCAACATTCAATCACAACAAGAGCCGCGACCTGTTTCATCTCTGGGTAATCTCCAAATCAATGCCATATATGAAATTAAACACACACACACTCTCGATTGATTATGGGGAACAAAAGCCCCATGATTCCAGTCACAATCGATATTGAATTGAACCCCAATTTCATTCGGGTTCGATCTAGGGTTCATTTGGAATTTGGGGATAAACAGGGTTGTGTTTAAATTAATTTGGAACAGGCTCTTAGCGCGGATTAGCCCTTGGTTTGCTGGTTCCTGCGCCTTATCCCATCCGGGAGTTCCCGGGTTCGACCCCGGCCACCTCCCATTTTTTTTAAAAAAAGGCTTTTTAAAGCCTTATAAAATCCGGAAAAAAATTCTAAAAAATTATAAAAAATGTTTTATAAACATTAAAATTTTTAAAACAACTTATTTGTTTTCTGGAAAGTATTTTTTAAAATTTCATCTACCTTATTAAATGTTTTAAATAAATAAAAATCACAAATAATACAAAATTTTTATACAAAAATGAACTTTTAATAATTTAAATTGTTAAATTATTATTTAACACCATATTACTTGTAAATTGTTATTGAACATTATATTACTCGAGATAATTACAATTATATATGTTTTTATAGAAATCCCCAGATTCCATCTAAAACCCTAGTTCGCGATTAAAACGTTAATCTTATAAATAAACTTAAAACTTGTAAAATGTATATATAGGTACCTTGTAAGGGAATTCGTTGAAACGACGCGCGTTATTATTTCTTGTTAATCATCCAATATATACTTAATCGTCATGTGAGTATTTCTATACCCATTTTATTATTTCACACACTTTTGGGTGAAACATGTTACCGTATAAACGTTACACTTGTAAATACGTTTGATTCTTGTAAACTTATGGCAATTTGCTTGTGTGTTGTGATTAGTTGAATCTTGTAGCTACCATGTAATGTCGAATATATGTACAATCATTAACTATTGCTAGCCTGGCGACGTCATAGATCTATGGGCCTGACAAGCCTGCTTGGTTGATCCAAGTACACTTAGCTAATCGTATATTCTTGTAAACGTTTGAGACTTGTAAAACTTTGTCAAGGTTTGATTATGCATTCTGTCTTACATCCCTAGTTACCTTGTTCTCTAATTTACAACATGAATTGCCATCTTTTATATACTTATGTATGAAAAACTATAGAATGCTCACCAACAATATGTTGACCCTTTATTTTTAACATGTTTCAGGTTACTCTTTGAAGCTTATCACATTTAGGATTGGACTTAGAGAAATAAACGAATGTTCTGGATACTTTTATTCTGGATGTATCTTTGTTTGAACAATTACTTGTATTGTTACAATTGAATCTTGATTAATATATTTGGAACTAATAATAGCGTTATGTGGCTGTGAACAATCGTAACTCTTACGCCTCGACGATTCCGCCGTCAAGGTTGGGGTGTGACAGATTGGTATCAGAGCCCATAACTATAGGGATTTAGGTTATTAGAAATGGTGACCTAGACTATAGTTGCATGAACCTCATAGAAAGATCCTTATACTTTTATGCTTACATATTGTTTAAATGCTACATAATGCTATGCCTTTTGTGTAATTTGATGCCTTAGCATAGGATTGCCTTATGTATGCTTAAACTTAGTTACTTGACTCCTTAAACTTAACTTTGACTTTTGACTCTCCCCGACAAATGAACTTCCTAAACCTATTCTCAACGACATGTGGAATCTACACTTATCATCGTGGATTTAATTCCTTAGACTCTATGTCTAATCTGTGAAAATCTCATCAAGGTTTTGATTTCATAAACCAAAGAAATTTGTGTGGAACATAGACACTTGTATTCTGGATTTCCTGGCAAAAGGCCTTCGGGCTAAGGCAAGCGTATTCGTATAAATCTCATTGAGGGAACCGTTACGCTACCTGGGGATTTCTGGGATGAGTGATAAACTATGGTCAAAATACACAAATCTCTAAGGCAAATGAGTCAATTTACCTTGACGTGTCAACGATTCCAAATGGTAATGCGTTACCAAATGGAACCATCCTTTGTATCTTAAAAAAAAAAAACGTTGAATCCTTGAACTAGTTTATTATCAAAGTTTTAATATCTTCTTATTCTTAACCTAAATAATGATCCTGTTAATATTGAACTCGTCCTACATTTCAATTCTTACGTTTAAACGCTCAACGTGTAACATGTAACGGTATTGAACTCAACATTTCATGTAACTATTTCTATACCTTGACCAACGTGAACATGAATTTCAATATACCCAAAGATATTGAGAATCTAAACCGTATGTCTTTAAAACTTTAAACCGTTACCTATGGTTCTCAAGTCTTCTTAAGGATGTGTCCCATAACTAAGAACATGCAAAGTTGTAGATGGAATTCCTATATCTCGGGATACTTTGCTAATTGAATATTAACCTTGTTAATTTGAAGTGGTCACTCACCTCAATGATCGAATAAACTAATTATAACTTTGTTACCACTTATAAGTACGCGTGTCTTCAATAAGGCTATGGGTGACCTCATATCTTGAGAAGTCCTTGTATTTTCCTTTCGATTGTGAATCGAATGTTCACATCTCATTGTGATGTCGAATCATTTTATCCTTGATTTCGTCTTCCCGATTTTAATTATCCAAGATTTGAACACCATCATAACAAATCCTGTTACCTCGAACTTAGACCTTAAATTTTATAAGCATGATTTTCCTTTTGGTTTCATTGATGTAACTTGAAATTCTCTGAAATTCTAAATGATACCCTTTTCCTTTCGTTGTTAAGTCAAACTTTGGACCGTCTGCACCGTGGGAAATGCAAGGGTTTGCATGTCAGCCTATGACTAAGAACACTCGTATCTTCTAAATGATTCTATCTCATCAAAACAGGGGTGATTCCCTTACTTTGATGAATCTCTATTCGTTCCGATAAATGGTTTCCAATTGTGTGTTTTATGCAATTTAATCCTCTGGATTAGGGTGATTACCTTATCTTGAGGATTGACTTCAAGTATTTTCTTTGGAATGGCATTTCACAAGTGACATGATCTCACCAAAATAGGATTGAAAACCCGTACTTTGGTGGCAATTGTCAATCTTTGATTGTTTCCTTGTTATTATGAAGCTCAATCATTAAGATAGGCGTGAATTCCATACCTTGATGATAATTTCATTTTTATGGATTGTATTTTCTCAAATGAAACGACCTCGTCAAAGTAGGAGTGAATTCTGGATTTTGATGAAGAAGTTCATTTTGTTATATTTGTTTTTGTAAGAACTTCACCGTTAAGATAGGAGTGATTTTTCTTACCTTAATGGTGAGTTACCTCGTCTTATTTCTGTGGATCCTTAACAATGAGTTGGGATCGAACTTTTTGATTGGTAAGTTAATGGTCATATCTTGGAAATACACCATCAAGTTAGGAGTGAAAACCACACCTTGATGACTATTCTCATTTCTTGATCTTTAACTTACCATGGTTGTAATCAAGTGACGAGAAGCGTGTAGTAACTTGAAGGGTGAATCAATGTTGGTGATTCGACCTATCAAGCCAAAGCATGATCTCTGAACTTGAAAGGAGACCCGATCGTTTTAATTTGATCTTGATTCCAAGCTTGAAGCATGTAAATTCTTAAATCAAATTCTTTCCCTTTATCTTCATATATTGATTCGATCCAGCTACATCGAACAATTTATTCCTTACTTATCAACTTTCATCTTGAGATATCATCAAACCCATAAGTATAGTCTTCCTAAACAATCTTTTGTCAAATAAAGATATTATCAAATACCTATCTTACTGTTTGATGAATTACGTATGCAAAACTGCATTTGGAAATTTGTTACCTTGCAAAACATGGTTACAAATACCTTTCTTATTGTTTGCGTCATTTCTTGAATCGTTTTGAATCTTTAACCTTGAAAATCATTGAATTCTAACTTGGTTTTTGAACAACAAGACTCGTTAGTATCCTCACTGCGATGTGGATATAATAGTTCATAAACCTTCATAACTTGTAATCATGGGTTTGACATCAAAGAAAAGACATAACTTGGCATGTGTCCAAGTGTCTTACCTTTACATATGACAAAACCTAATCTCCGTGTTCCCGTAAATCTTCTGTTTAACTTTCCTCATCCCTGAATGCCTCTTATCTTAGCTGTCATAATGACAATGGGTGCATTATAGACCGATTGGCTAAAAACTTCAATTCGACCCATTATCCCACAACGTCGAGAAATTGACCTGTATCTGTGTCAACTATTCGTATACCGTGGTATGACGTTAAAACATCGATCGATATCTTGAATGATTGATTCATTCTTTGTTCTTTCTTAACCATAGTTGTGAAGTTATTCCAAGATCTTCGCATAGCATGTTATTCTTAGACCAATGTTTGGTCAAAGGAGAAATACATAGTCACAAGATATGCGTTAAGATCGTTTCATATGGTGTCATTTGGGATTCTTAAAATTCCCGACGGTTAACATTTCTTATCATTGTTGGTCTTTTATTGATATCTAGACATCACCTTACCATGAAATTATATTCTGGAAGTTGTGATTTATAAGTCTAATATACGATGATAACTTGGCATCGCTTTCCCACATTTCATCTCAAAACGTCTCACATTTCACTGATAGGGTTCAAATTGCCATGTATTATGCCAAGAATCTTGTAAGATTCCATCAAGTGAAGCGTTTCATCTGTAATTAAAAGGAAAATCACTGTTAGTTTGAACACTTAACTTTCATTTTAACTCTTTAGCTCATTTAAGTTCATTCTTAATTTCGAAACGAAATTCTTTAAAGTAGGGGAGACGGTAACATCTTGTATCAATGTTCATTCTTAATCAACGAGAGAGCTTATAATGTTAACTAGAAGCCACACACTTTAGACTCTCTTTTTACCTCTAATGGCTCTGCCATTACACATAAAGTAAACACTTAAGCGGTCAGCTAAATCGATGATGAATTTTCTTCTTTTGATACCTTATCAAAACCCGAAAGTTCTTCAAAGTGTATCTCAGAAAATGGAAACACAAACTGCATCAATAAAGAAAAAGAGAATCACTATGATCTATCTGTGGCTTCATGCTCACTTTCGGATTCACCTGAGAACGTGATGACCAAGTGAAATCTAAGCGTCCTCATCGTTTCGTCTCAGCCTCCTCGTAAACAAATTTCGGGACGAAATTTCCTAAAGTAGGGGAGACTGTAACATCTCGTATTTCGCGATGTGTATTTTTATAATAATAATAATAATAATAATAATGATAATAATAATAAAAATAATAATGATAAAAAAAAAGATAATAATAATAATAATAAAAATGATAATAATAATGATAATAATAATAATAATAATAATAATAATAATAATAATAATAACAATAATAATAATGATAATAATACTAATAATAATAATAATAATAATAATAATAATGATAATAATACTAATAATAATAATAATAATAATAATAATAATAATAAAGTTCAGGGGCCATTTTGTCATTTCTGAAACTTCAAAAAGAAGTTTATAGCATAAAATATCAAAGATGAAACCGCAGGGACCATTTGTGTAAATATTTTAAAAAAACCAACAGCTTTCTCTCTCCCCCTCTCGTTTTTCCGGCGAGAAATTCCGGCCACCGCCGGCGAGCTCCGGCGAGCCCCAAACACCCCATTTCACGCGGTTTTAACTCAAATCAAAGGCCCCGACACCCTCACGACCAAGATTCGAACCTAACCCACCTAAACAATTTAAAAATCAAAACGATTTAGTGCGATCTAGATCCAAGAATCACTTTCGGCCACTTTACACGACACAATCGCACTAAAACGCTTACAATAATTCAACTAAAGCAGCATGAACCATTGTATAACTATCACTAATCGATCCCCAGTTTCAATTTCATCCCAAACAAGTGTAAACACCACATTCGATTATCCCCTTGGTCGCGAACCTGCAACTCTATTGCAACCCCCTCTCCGATCAATTTTAACTGAAATTGATAAGGGGCTTTCGATCCTTATCATCAAGTGAAGCTAACCCCAAGTTTAATACGAATATAATCATCGTTGGAGCAACATTCAATCACAACAAGAGCCGCGACCTGTTTCATCTCTAGGTAATCTCCAAATCAATGCCATATATGAAATTAAACACACACACACTCTCGATTGATTATGGGGAACAAAAGCCCCATGATTCCAGTCACAATCGATATTGAATTGAACCCCAATTTCATTCGGGTTCGATCTAGGGTTCATTTGGAATTTGGGGATAAACAGGGTTGTGTTTAAATTAATTTGGAACAGGCTCTTAGCGCGGATTAGCCCTTGGTTTGCTGGTTCCTGCGCCTTATCCCATCCGGGAGTTCCCGGGTTCGACCCCGGCCACCTCCCATTTTTTTTAAAAAAAGGCTTTTTAAAGCCTTATAAAATCCGGAAAAAAATTCTAAAAAATTATAAAAAATGTTTTATAAACATTAAAATTTTTAAAACAACTTATTTGTTTTCTGGAAAGTATTTTTTAAAATTTCATCTACCTTATTAAATGTTTTAAATAAATAAAAATCACAAATAATACAAAATTTTTATACAAAAATGAACTTTTAATAATTTAAATTGTTAAATTATTATTTAACACCATATTACTTGTAAATTGTTATTGAACATTATATTACTCGAGATAATTACAATTATATATGTTTTTATAGAAATCCCCAGATTCCATCTAAAACCCTAGTTCGCGATTAAAACGTTAATCTTATAAATAAACTTAAAACTTGTAAAATGTATATATAGGTACCTTGTAAGGGAATTCGTTGAAACGACGCGCGTTATTATTTCTTGTTAATCATCCAATATATACTTAATCGTCATGTGAGTATTTCTATACCCATTTTATTATTTCACACACTTTTGGGTGAAACATGTTACCGTATAAACGTTACACTTGTAAATACGTTTGATTCTTGTAAACTTATGGCAATTTGCTTGTGTGTTGTGATTAGTTGAATCTTGTAGCTACCATGTAATGTCGAATATATGTACAATCATTAACTATTGCTAGCCTGGCGACGTCATAGATCTATGGGCCTGACAAGCCTGCTTGGTTGATCCAAGTACACTTAGCTAATCGTATATTCTTGTAAACGTTTGAGACTTGTAAAACTTTGTCAAGGTTTGATTGTGCATTCTGTCTTACATCCCTAGTTACCTTGTTCTCTAATTTACAACATGAATTGCCATCTTTTATATACTTATGTATGAAAAACTATAGAATGCTCACCAACAATATGTTGACCCTTTATTTTTAACATGTTTCAGGTTACTCTTTGAAGCTTATCACATTTAGGATTGGACTTAGAGAAATAAACGAATGTTCTGGATACTTTTATTCTGGATGTATCTTTGTTTGAACAATTACTTGTATTGTTACAATTGAATCTTGATTAATATATTTGGAACTAATAATAGCGTTATGTGGCTGTGAACAATCGTAACTCTTACGCCTCGACGATTCCGCCGTCAAGGTTGGGGTGTGACACCCCCGAACCCCCGCTGTCCCGCGGAGGGTCAGTTATCTGGTACATCTCTCATGATTGATGAAATGTGAATGCTTAGACTAAGAGTTTGCTTCTTATTATGTATTGTGTTGTGTTATATTATGTATAACTTAAACATGACAGTGAAACATAAAGAAAGGTTATGAGGCCCATAACATGTACCTTGATAAAGTGATAAAGTAAAGCCTTGCAAGCAATTGATAAAGGAGGGTTGCATTCGTTGTACCCTCACCAGTGATAAAGTGATAAAGTATGCTCGAACAGGCAGGTCAGTAAGTCCTAAACTGGCATGACAATAATGGCCCGATCGAGTACGACTGTAAGCCCTTAATTGGCGTGTCGGTAAAGTCCTAGGCGAGCCTAGGCACCGATAGTGACAGAGAATTGACGGATAAAGAAGAGTAATAAATAACGAGAAATGAAAAGCAATGATAAAGTATCGATAAAGTGATAGCCTGTATGTATTGATGCTTGATAGATGAGAACTATTTTTAACTGATAAAGCTAATATCTCTTACGAAAGTTATTTAGCAAAGTAAACCTAGAATTCACTCAGCGAAGCTGACTTTTGTATGTATATCAGTTGACAGGTAAGAGTTAGAGCTACGGAAATAGAGGCATGGGACTGAAGTTTCTTGGCACTAGAAGACTTGCATCCCTGATGAAGAAAAGATTAAGAGGACTTTAAATAGATTTTAAGAATTAAAGACAATGTTTATATTTCATTTGTAATGGATTGAAATTTACAGTATTTTCCGCTGCAATATATATTTATACACATATGAGCAAATGACTATTTTAAATCGATGTTTTGCTGTGAATGACCAACTGTGAGGCTTCCCTGAGAAAGGTGGGCCCTACAGTTTGACTAATTACAGGGATCTAGTTATTTCTCGAAAATAGATTTAAGATCTGGATATCATCAATTAAGAGTACAGGAAGACGATATTTCTAAAACTGCATTCAGAACTAGGTACGGACATTACGAATTCCTTGTAATGCCATTTGGGCTAACCAATGCTCCAGCAGTGTTTATGGATTTGATGAATAGAGTGTGTAAACCATATTTAGATAAATTTGTTATAGTCTTCATAGATGACATTCTGATCTATTCTAAAAATAAGGAAGACCACGAACAACACCTGAGGTTAACTTTGGAATTACTTCAAAAGGAAAGATTATATGCAAAATTCTCAAAATGTGAATTTTAGAAAAGAGAAGTACAATTTCTAGGACATATAGTTAACCAGAATGGGGTTCAGGTTGATCCAGCAAAGATCGAGACAGTTAAGAAATGGGAAGTTCCAAAAACCCCAACTGAAATACGACAATTCTTAGGTTTAGCAGGATATTACAGAAGATTTATAGAAAATTTCTCAAGGATAGCTCAACCGTTGACAGAATTGACCCAAAAAGATAAAAAGTATGTATGGGGAGAAAAACAAGATGAAGCATTTGAACTCCTCAAAAGTAAGTTATGCAGTGCACCCATATTAGCTTTACCAGAAGGAACAGATAATTTCATAGTGTATTGTGATGCATCTCGTCAAGGCTTTGGATGTGTTTTAATGCAAAAAGACAAAGTAATTGCATATGCATCCAGACAACTTAGACGTAGTGAAAAGAATTATACCACCCATGATTTAGAATTAGGAGCTGTAATATTTGTACTGAAAATTTGGAGACATTACTTATATGGGACTAAGTGTATAATATATACGGATCACAAAAGTTTGCAACACATCTTTAATCAGAAGATGTTAAATATGAGGCAAAGAAGATGGGTAGAATTACTAAGTGATTATGACTATGAAATTAAGTATCATCCCGGTAAGGCAAATGTAGTTGCTGATGCTTTAAGTAGGAAAGAAAGAACCAAGCCTTTATGGGTACGTGTGATGAAAATGGAACTACGTTCAGATCTGTTAAGTCAAATCCGGGAAGCTCAATAAAAAGATATGTTAAAACTAAAAGGGCAAATAAAAGACATGAAAGAAGAAGCAGATGGAATTCTAAGGTTTAAAGGAAGAATCTGGATACCCGACAATAACATGATTAGAACAACTATTCTGCAAGAAGCTCATAAGTCAAGATACTCTGTGCACCCAGGAAATAATAAAATGTACAAAGACTTGAAAAGCCAATACTGGTGGCCAGGCATGAAAAGATCAGTCGGAGAATTTGTAGAACAATGTGATGTCTGCTCAAGAATAAAAGCTGAATACCAAAAACCTTCAGGATACCTGCAACAACCAGAGATTCCAGAATGGAAATGGGATCAAATTACAATGGACTTCATAACTAAGTTACCAAGAACCAGAAATGGATACGACACAATTTGGGTTATAGTGGATAGATTAACTAAGTCGGCTTATTTCTTACCTATACGAGAAGATTATAAGATTGAGAGATTAGCAAGAATTTACATAAAAGAAATTGTGTCCAGACATGGAATACCTGTATTCATTATATCAGATAAAGATAGTAGATTTACTTCTAGGTTCTGGCAAACTTTACAAAAAGCCTTAGGAACCCAAGTAAATTTAAGTACAGCCTATCATCCACAGACTGATGGACAGAGTGAAAGAACAATACAAACTCTAGAAGATATGTTAAGGGCTTGTGCTATAGATTTTGGTGGAAGTTAGGACAGTCACTTACCATTAATAGAACTTTCATACAATAACAGTTATCATTCTAGTATTGGGTTGGCTCCATTTGAAGCTCTGTATGGAAGAAAATGTAGATCACCTCTATGTTGGAATGAAATAGGTGATAGACAACTCACAGGTCCTGAACTAATCCAAGAAACCACGGACAAGATCACTGAAATTAAAAATAGATTAAAAGCAGCTCGTGATCGACAGAAAAGTTATGCAGATAAGTGAAGGAAACCATTAGAATTTCAAATTGGAGACAGAGTTTATCTAAAAGATATATCCCTCTAAAGGAATCTTTCGATTTGGAAAATCCAGTAAGCTAAACCCTAGATACATTGGCCCATTCAAAATCATTGATAGAATTGGTCCTGTCGCCTATAAGTTAGAATTACCTCAAGAATTAAGTGAAGTACACAATACCTTTCATGTATCAAACCTCAAGAAATGCCTAACCAATGAAACCTTAGAAATGCCAATTCAAGAAATCAAAGTAGATAAGAAACTTCATTTTGTGGAAGAACCAATAGCCATTGTAGGGAAAGAAATAAAGAAGTTAAGAAGAAATAGAATTCCCATAGTGAAAATTAGGCTGCGTTTGGTTGGAAGAGTGGAATTGAATGGAATGGAATTGAGAAATTAGTATACTTTTCAAGTAAAATTATGTTTGAGTGGGTAATGAAATGTAAAACCCAAGGGAATGTTTCACCTCAAATTCCCTTGGTTGTGGAATTTCAAAATCCTTCCACCTAGAGAGGGAATTTGAAATCCCACAACCAAGGGAATTTGAGGTGAAACATTCCCTTGCGTTTTACATTTCATTACTCACTCAAACATAATTTTACTTGAAAATTATACTAGTTTTTTAATTCCATTCCATTCCATTCCATTCTTCTAACCAAACGCAGCCTTAAGTGGAATGCAAAAAGAGGAACGGAATACACATGGGAAAGAGAAGATGAGATCAGGAAGAAATACCCCCACCTATTCAGAGGTAATAATTATTTGAGTTTTCTAAATCACACTCCAATGAATTTCGGGATGAAATTCTTTTAATGGGGGGAGAATGTGACAACCCTAAAAATTTTATTATAAAATATTTATGTTATGATTAGATAAAGTACATTATTATTATGTCAACTGTGCGTACGCATGTTAACATGCAAATATAAATGAAAAATTTACGTATGCATGTTGTATTCATGTATATATATATATATATAGAATGTACGTATGTATGTTTGCATGCATGCATATATATTGGAATTGGTTACGTATTCCTACATGTATAATAATGAAAAATTTACGTGTGCATGCAAGTGAAAGTGAAGCATGCATGTTTGTATACGAACATATAATTCACTTATGATATATATACTTTATGTGTATGTACATATATATAAGGTAGACTTATAAACTATCTAAGTTATTCCGCGCATGTGTGTATCTATATATGTATATATCCTCTACTTATGCACATATATATATTAGTGAGTGTACCTATACTCATGATTTAAAGTAACAATTATCAATACTATCACAAACTTGATTATGTATACACATCAAAACAAACACCTAAACACTAAACCACAAAAACACTAACCCAAAACACCAACCCTAGCTTAAAAACTAATCACTTACACCTCTCGGTTTATGCTACCACAAACCCCAACCCAACCGACTTGCATCTTTCCATCAAAGCCATCATCATTAAACCAAGGAAAGGTGGCAAAATTTGAAGCAATCTCTCAGCCACCTTAGCACCAAACCTCACCTCCACTTGACACCTAGCAAACCTAGCATAGCTTATTCATCTAAGCTAGTAATAGAGGTCATGATGACACCCTTAGGTGTCCCTCGGTTGAAGTCCCATAAACACCCATACATCCGCTATTTGCAAACACAACCAAAGCCATTTCAAACTCTCTTTTATCTCTCAGGTTATAGGCTGCCACCCTCAAGATCGCGACAACCACCACCTTCATCTCCCAAAACACAACCATCTACCACCCGCAAGCACAACAACCACCACACCTTCTGTCCCTTCCTACCTCTCGGTTCCCACAAACAAACAACAACCACACCACCACCGCACACCATCACCAACACCTCCATCGAACCATAGCCAAAACATCATCTTCTAAACTATCATCCATAACCATGACCCTCACCACCTCCACGGCTCTTTCTCTCGGGTTCACAAAGCAGGAATATCATCAAGATCATCATCCATAAGGTTGTAATGTTTCTTTACATGTTTTAAAAAAATCCAATATTACATGTGTGTTATAAACACATATATAAACAAAGTCTTGGTAGATATATACCAAGACTAACCTTGAAACACCTTGAAATTTTTATTCTCACCAAGTATGAGGTATTAAAAATTCAGAAGTTGTGACATAGATAAAAGCTTTTGAAAATATAAGGTTAATTAAGAAAAATCTAGTAAAATATTAAAAAAATTCGATTGTGGGAATAAACATTAAAAAACCTTTATTTATATACTGAAATATTGTTCTAGAAATTTTGACAAAATTTTGATAAATAAAACAATTTATATAAATTATTTTAGATAGTGAAAAATAAAGAAAATATCAAAAATATAAATAAATTCAGAAAAATTCTTATAAATTCACAGAATGTCGCTTTTGAAGTATAAAAGTCTCTAGAATTATTTCAGAATTTATTTCCTTATTATAATTAAGAAACGAATTTTTATGTATTCTGATATAGTAAAATCAGAATAAGTACCTAAATTATATAATAAATTCTGAGAAAATCATGGATATAATATTAAATCTTAATCTACAGAATTTGTGTATCTCATAATTTTTGGAGTTAAATAACTATTTTTCCTAAATATTAAGATTATTGTAAAATTTACAGAATCTGATATCCTACAAGTTAGGCCTTGATATATTAATCTGATGTTCTACTCTATATAAGAAACTGTTTTAAAAGTTTTGAGAATTTATAAGCCACAGAAGCTATTTTTAATAAAATTTTGGAATATTATAAAAATTTCCGAAAACAATCTGTTAGGAGTTAGATGTTATAAAATTTATGGGATGTTACTAATTGTTGAAGTAATAGTCTGTAAAATTTTGGTGATTTTGGATAACCGTAGGTGATTTTGGTGATTTATGGAGACTTTGGACTAATTATAAGTAATTATGTATAATAAATTAATTGTTGGGAAATTTTGTGATAACCTCATTTGACTACCTTACAGTAGAACTCTCAAAAGTTAAGTAAATCTGAGGTTCTAAAAATTTTAAAGAAAATTTTGTCTGATATTGTGAATTATTTTATAGGTTCAAGTTTGGAGACACGGTGAGTTTCATAGCCCCATTTTTGACCCATTTGGTATTTGTAAAGTTTTTGGGGGAAAAAGCATACTGGTTACGTTGATGTATTATTTTTAAAATATTTTGATGCTTACTGTCATTTGCGATACAACTATTAATTCGAATGAGGAACCCTCTGATAATATTAGTAGCGCTACTTAGGAGAATATTTGCACCAACAGGATGAGTGTTGCTGTTATTTTCCTGTACCTAACCGAATGAGGGTTGAGATGTAATATTATCTGATTTTTGTGAATTATTTCGTGACAGTATGATTATGTTGTGAGCAGGTTTGGTTGTAATTGGTGCATCAACAAAATATTTTATTTGGGTATAAACCTATGTTCTCACCAACTTTTTGTTGACTATTTTGAGTATGCTTTTTCAGGAAACAATGAGTAATTCCTTTGATTTTAGCTTCGAAGTTCATAATGGTTGGGGAGAAATTATTGGAAGGGTTTGTATTACACTAACAGTCAACATAGTTGACTATAGTGTGTATGTTGATGCACACTTCCACCGTATCTGAAGACATGCAGTAGTTTAACCAAGTTGTAGAAAGATTATATCTAATTTTGGAAACTTATGTATAAGATGTAATCTCGAATATTATGAATAAATGCATATCCTACTTTATTAATTTAAGTGTGTATGTTTATTATTTACTCCGCTATAATTAATGCACTCTGATAAAGCAAGTCACACCCCACCTGCACCTTTCACGCTTCCGCCGGGATATGACAACCAAAACCACCAAGATCTGAAATTGTTGTTCTAGAACATGATCTAGTGGTGGAAGGGTGAAAAATCATAGATCTGGTAGTGATGGGAGGCTATGGTGGTGGAAATAGGGGTTTTGATGGTAATGATGGGTGGCTGTGATGGGGGCTGTAGTGGTAGTGAGAGTGGATATGGTGTTGGTGATAGTGGTTGCGGTGGTATGTGGTAGTGGTGGTGATGGGTGGCTACGATATTGGTGGTGGGGGCTGTGGTGGTGATGGTGGTGGGTGGCTGTGAAAGCGGTGATGGGTGGTTGCGGTGGTGGTGATGGGTGGCTACGGTGGTGGTGATGGGGGTTGTGGTGGTAGTGATGGGGTTGCGGTGGTGGTGATACTGGCTGCAGTGGTGGTGCTGGGCGGCAGCGGTCGTGCTGATAAGGGTTGCGATGGTGGTGATGGAGTTGCATTGGTGGTCATACTGGTTGCAGTGGTGGTGTTGGTGGCTGCGACGGTGGTGCTGATAGGGGCTGTGGTGGTGTGATGGGTGGCTACGACGATGGTGATGGGGGCTGCGGTGGTGATGAGGCTACGATGGTGGTGATACTGGCTGTAGTGGTGGTGCTGGGCGACTGCGGTAGTGGTGGTGATAAGGGTTGCAATAGTGGTGGTGATAAGGGTTGTGATAGTGGTGGTGATAGGGGTTGCGGTGGTGGTGGTGATAGGGGCTGCGGTGGTGGTGATGGGGACTACGGTGGTGGTGATAAGGAATACGGTGGTGGTGATGGGTGGCTGTGAAGGTTGTGATGGGTGGTTGTTATGGTGTGAAGGTGGTGATGGACAGTTGTCATGGTGATGACCGGGTGGTTGTGGTGGGGGTGATAGGGGTGGTTATGGTGGTGGTGGTTTGAAGAAGATGATGTTGATGGATGGGACCCACGAGGGTTTTTATGTTATTATTTAATTTGAATGGTAGTTTCGTCTTTTTAATAATAATTTTACCAGAAACATTAACAGTGCTAATAATTTGAACTCAAATGAAGATAAAAATGAAACGTATAGACTCAAATGAATATAACACGAAACGTCAGGGGGCGGATGACAATTTTGAAACCGCAAGGATGCAACTGGTTAAACTGAACAAACGTCAGGGATGCAAATGGTAATTTACTCAAATATAAAAGAGAAATACAATAACCTATTGACAAATGTCATTTCTAAATTTAAATGTTTTTTTTAAGTAAATTATAACTTGTGTCTTTTTTTAATATATAAAATTATATAGCAGGTCTTTTAGTTTTAATAAGTATATGTAATGCTTTTTAACAAACTTGCACACCCCTCGTCTTTTACACCAACTCCCATCCAAAGGTATATTTAAGTTCAATCATTTGTTTTTATATGCGAGTAGTTTTGTCATTTGTTTTTTTACATCTAATATAATAAAAAATTAATATAAACAATCGTTGCACCACATTGAATGTCCAAAATAAAGTACACACTTTGTTATTGGGCTTCTATTCTTGATCAACTAGCTGAAATATCAAATAAAAAGCAATATTAAATAGATGATATTTGTTTATAAATCACAAATAATAATGTTTCACATCCAAAAAAAATAATGATAAAAGGAATCAAGACATCAAAATTACAGTACAATTACTGCATCTGGTCACCGGTTTTTTCACCTGAAGATTTCACATGACACGTTTCTAGGTGGCATACATGACCGCGAGTTTCACTCTCCTACGTACACATGATAGCCGACACATACATGGTTATTTTTGTAAACGAAAAGCTCACGTTTATTTTGTCAACTTTAACCGTAAAATGTTCATTTGATATTTTTCCGATTCTTTTTATTGTAATATACGCTTGTAAAACAACATTATGCTACAATTCCCTTTTTTCAATTTCTTAAAACCAAAAAAAAAATTAGTTTTTTGCAAATAGAAAAAACTTCATGAGCATTATGTGACTTAACTTCTCATACCACCATGTGAAACGTTGTGGCCACCTGCTGCATCTTTATATGTGTTAGAATGTCACACCATTTGGCATCTGAGAAATTATGGATCATGGCACTGTTTGTGTCACTGGTGCATCGGGTTTCCTGGCTTCTTGGCTTATCAAACGACTCCTGTTATCCGGTTATCATGTCATTGGCACCGTTAGAGACCCTGGTATGTGTCATCGTGCTCAATTTGTGCATTTATAACATGTTCGTGACGATCTACTGTTATTTTTTATTTCTAACGAGTCAACATGAAAAACAAAAAAAGATTAGCTACAGGGTGTTACTAAGATAATATAATTTCTATTATCGTATTTACCTCACCAAAAGACTTGTTTAAATATTCAGTAAAAAGGTGTTCTGATCAACCCAAGCCTTTTCTAATTATGAAAAACTACTTGTTTTGACCCATTCATCCTCAACCCGTCCTTTTTGCTAGATGTCTTTTTGTGCTTAAATATGTAGGAAATGAAAGAAAACTAGCTCACCTATGGAACCTACAAGGGGCGAAAGAGAGACTCCGCCTTGTGAAAGCCGAACTAACAGAAGAAGGAAGCTTTGACGACGCGATCATGGGGTGCGCGGGTGTATTTCACATGGCTTCACCTGTCATTGGACATATTAATGACCCAAGGGTATGTTTGTGCTTTCATTAACTCTAATCATGACACATCCTTTTTTTAATACATATTTTGCAGGAAGAGATCATAAATCCTGCTGTCAACGGGACACTGAACGTGTTACATTCATGTAAAAAGAACCCCTCGCTAAGGCGAGTGGTTCTCACGTCATCATCTTCCACAGTCAGAGTAAAAGACAAGTTTGACCCTCAAATACCATTGGATGAATCATCTTGGAGCTCTGTTGAACTATGTGAAAAACTCAAAATTTGGTATGTGTTGTCAAAAACCATGGCTGAAAAAGCAGCATGGGACTTTTGCAATGAAAATGGGATCAATTTAGTTACTGTTATTCCATCATTTGTGGTGGGACCCAGCCTACCTCCTACTTTATGCTCTACAGCATCAGATATCTTGGGCTTGCTTCAAGGTGAGTCATAAATGTGGTAATTTCAATCCATTTATTTATTAACGGGTCGATCTGTCTGATAGATTATTTAGATTATAAGTATGATAACGTAACTTTTGTAAAAGGGTTGTGATTTTGAATGAAAACAGGGGAAACAGAGAGGTTTTATTGGCATGGAAGGATGGGATATGTTCATATAGATGATGTCGCTCTCGGTCATATTCTAGTTTATGAACATGAAAACACCGAAGGACGATATTTATGCAGCTCAACTGTGATGGATAACAATGAACTCGTGTCAATTCTGTCAGCGTGCTATCCCACTCTACCAATTCCAAAGAGGTACTAAAGTTATAATCTTACGGTTTAACTTAAGGTTAACTTAACATGTTATTATAGTTATGAATGACTGAATGAATATTATTTTCCAGGTTTGAGCAGCATGAACGACCGTATTATGAGTTTAACACGACAAAGATTAAGAGTTTAGGTTTGAAGTTCAAGTCGATTCAAGAGATGTTTGATGATTGTATCTCGTCGCTTGTGGCACAAGGCCATCTTTCTATACCTTAGTTAAGCTGAATCCTGTCTAGTTTGTTACATACCAAGTCTTTTAATAAAAACCCAAGATGGGAAACCGAATAATTACAAGAATGTAGCATCAAGTTGGTGTCTGTATGTATCTGCAGCTAATGTTAACTAATATAAATATGGTACTAAAGACTTGGAAAATATGTATTTGGGTGTTAATAAACTCCAAACTGAATAAACTCGGGCGATTTGGCTAGGTTATAATATTTACATCCCGTTCACAGTTCAATTTTGATGGTTTGACAGCTTATGATTTAGAAGTCGGAACTGGTTGTTTAACATGTATTATTTATTTGTTTTTATTTTTAAAATAAAAATAAAAAGTTATGTATATACCAAAGGTCTTTTGGCCTAGTGATACACTGGTTGTGGTATTTGTATGTGTTGCATGATGTCTCTCTTAAGATGTTAATAGTTAAAGTCCCGTTGTGAAAAATAAGTGGGGATTTATAAGTAGATTTAAAAGTGTAAGGCCATGTTTGGCTTTCAATTTCAAAAGGGCTTTTTAACTTTTAGAGGGGTGAAATGACAAAAATGTCCCTCCAAATAAGTCAACAAGTTAAAATTTCTAGCTTATTGACTTATTTGAAGAGGTATTTTTGTCTTTTTACCCCTCAAATAAGTCAAAAGGAGATTACAAATGGAATCCCAAACATCACTTAAGTTAGTATTTTAAAACAATATAACACCATATTCATGATCAATCCTTATCATTTAAAATATAATATTATAATATTATGTGTTTTTTATATTTTATTTTGTCTAAACTTTAAACCGACAACACCAAACTATCATACCATGTCCAGCCGTCCCAACTAGTCTGGGTGATTCGGTTTGTACTTTTCAGAAACTGTAGTTATGGATTCAAACCAATTTTTATTATTTTTTTTTGTCAAAACTGGTCGTAATGGGCCTTAAACACCCCAACTATTTACGGATTTAGACCAGTTTTCACTTGTTGTAATATACTCCAAATGGGTTAGAGATTTTACCATAATTAGCCTTTGGGTGTTGGTTTCCCCTGTAATGATGGTCGGACTGAGCCGCCAGAGCGGTCTATATTCACAAGCGTGTATAACCTTTCGTCATAAATTTACCCCGCTGATTGAACTCAGAGAATTAGTTGGCTGTTAAAAAAATTATACAATACATCAACAAACACCTTGATACACGTGGAATATATTGATCAATAGTTATATTTTAAAAGTGATCCAAAATGTTATGAGAGAAGGAGAGAGTCAAAATGGGTTATAAGGTGGTCAGCACGGCACGACGCCACGAAGCACCCATCAACCATTTCATCGGATCTTTATTCGTCAACAACAGGGGAAACAATTCCCATAATCCACATCCAAATTAATCATAGCATTCAATCTTCTTCATCTTCATTCCACCTGCAGGTTATTCATCTATATATACATATTAACGCCATTGTTGCTTTACACGTACGTACATTCTAATTCCTCAATTTTCAACTTTCTTTATTCGTTTAAAGATTTTCCATGTGGGGTTTCTACCAAATCAGCAAATTTCAACTCTTTTTGTCCTCTTCGATAATTGTTTGTTCATACGGGTATTGTCTCAATCACAAACAAACACCTAATCTGTTTATTTAATGATGCATTTATGATGCATTCACCATCATTGCTCCGATCTTTAACATGTTTCTGTTGCTTTCCATGAATGTTATTCTTGCATACAGCTTTATTTTGGTTCAGGCATTTACGCAAACAGATAATGTGCATATTGATTCATATGATTGTTGACAGAATCTTGATTGCTTTTATGGGATTACAAGACGTTAAAAGCTTCAATTAACCTGAATGCTGATAGATTATCAACAGCTAGAACTCTCAAAAGATTACATTCCCCAAATTGTTTGAAGAAAGATTACACCATGAATCGCCATGGCAGTGCAAATCAATCTTTCTATGTTATCGGTCATAAGACCGAAAACATCCGTGATCTTTACACATTGGGTCAAAAGCTAGGCCAGGGTCAATTTGGTACAACGTATCTATGCACCGAGAATTCGACTGGTATACAATATGCTTGTAAATCAATCTCGAAGAGGAAATTGATTTCGAAAGAGGATGTGGAGGATGTGAGGAGGGAGATTCAGATCATGCACCATTTGGCGGGGCACCAGCATATTGTCACCATTAAGGGTGCATATGAAGATCATTTGTATGTTCATATTGTCATGGAGCTCTGCAATGGTGGAGAGTTGTTTGATAGGATCATTGAAAAGGGAAATTACAGTGAGAGGAAAGCAGCTAAATTGATCAAGATCATCATTGATGTTGTTCAGGCGTGTCATTCGCTTGGAGTTATGCATCGCGATTTAAAGCCTGAGAATTTCTTGTTGGTTAACAAGGATGACGATTTTTCTCTAAAAGCGATTGATTTTGGACTCTCTGTGTTCTTCAAGCCAGGTATACACAGTTGGTATGAACTATCAGAAGTTCATCTTTGTTTTATACTTTATTTCTAATTTGTAATTTGATTTAATTTATGGTTAGGTCAAATGTTTACTGATGTCGTTGGAAGCCCTTATTATGTTGCTCCTGAGGTGTTGTTGAAGCGTTATGGACAAGAAGCAGATGTATGGACCGCTGGGGTGATACTTTACATACTTTTAAGCGGCGTACCTCCTTTCTGGGCTGGTATGTATGTGTTATAAGCTATGTGTTAATGATTCATAATAATAAGTTTTATGGATGCTTATTATACTGTTTTGCGTAGAATCACAACAGGGAATATTTGATGCGGTTTTGAAGGGGGATTTAGACTTTGATTCAGACCCATGGCCGCTTATATCTGACAGCGCAAAAGATCTTATTAGAAAGATGTTATGTTCTCATCCTTCAGATCGGTTAACTGCCCATCAAGTTCTCTGTATGCTCTCTTTTAACCATCATAAATCATTTTGAATATCTGTTGTGCGTTGTTCCAGTGTTGATGCGCAAGCATTGCATCCCAATGGGTTTCAGTTCAATAAAGAATATACATGATATTAGTACCTATTAACATCTTATGTTGTAAATATCATCATCTTCATCATCATTCATCATCATCACATTGGGACGAGTTTTCTCTATAATCAATGTGCAGGTCATCCTTGGATATGTGAAAATGGAGTTGCTCCTGACAGTGAACTGGATCCAGCAGTTCTTTCTCGCCTGAAGCAATTCTCAGCAATGAACAAGTTAAAGAAGATGGCCTTGCGGGTATACATGTCGATGTTATTTAAATACATATATATATATGTGTATGCATTATTCAACTGAAAATACCATAGAAGTGTATGTGGGACAATTTCATTAAATCAAAAGACAATTTTTTTCTTGTTTTGATTTAGGTTATAGGAGAGAGTTTGTCAGAAGAGGAGATTGCTGGTTTGAGGGAAATGTTTAAGGCCATGGATACAGATAACAGTGGTGCAATTACCTTTGATGAACTAAAAGTCGGTTTAAGGAAGTTTGGTTCTACGTTAAAGGATACAGAAATACAAGACCTTATGGATGCAGTAAGACTGTTATAAGAAACTTTATTCTGTACCCAAAATTTGTGAGAAAGAAAAAACAGTTAACTGACTTCAGTTTTCAGGCTGACGTGGACAACAGTGGGACAATCGACTATGCAGAATTTGTAGCAGCTACACTTCATCTGAACAAACTGGAACGCGAGGAACATCTGGTTGCTGCATTTCAGTATTTTGACAAGGATGGAAGTGGTTATATTACAGTTGATGAGCTTCAGCAGGCGTGTGCAGATCACCACATGACCGATTTTCTTGTTGAGGATATTATTAAAGAAGTTGATCAAGATAATGTCAGTAGAAAATATATTATGTAATGTGTATATATCATGTACACATGATTTGTTTTTGATGGATTTATGATGTATATTTACAGGATGGAAGGATCGATTATGGGGAATTTGTGGCTATGATGACAAAAGGAAATGGAGGAATCGGTAGAAGAACGATGAGGAATAGTGTGAATATTAGCATGAGAGATTCACCAAGGGCTGCCATGAGAGATTCACCAAGGGCTGTCATGAGAGATTCACCAAGGGCAGTCTAGTGTTATTATATATTGATAATCATTTTGTTGTTGTTAAATTGATTAATTGTATGTTGTGGGATGATTTCCATTTTGTTTGGGTGAAGTAGAAAATAGAGTTATGATCAACTTGCAGTTGAGAATGGTTGCTTGGGGCTGAAGGAGGTGCTGTGAAGTGGTACTGTGAACTGCAAGAATGGTTTGATGCAGTTGGAAAATTGTGACAGTAATAGATATGATTTCGTTATCCTATAATTATATTTAACAGCAATTTCATCATCAATTTGAAATTGGTTCTTATGTTCAATACAAAATGTTTATAGAAATGTTTGTAATTTATTTGCTTCTAATAATCTTTTTTCAATTGATAATATTCAATCCACTAATCTGCTTTTCTTCCAATATTATGCACGTTAGGTAGTTTTTACCAATTTTAATTTATATAGACATCAATTTACTTGAGGGTTATAGAATGCAAACTTCATACACTAAAAAAAAATTGCAAATACAAGTTGACTAAATAAGCTAAGGCCACCAAAAGATTGTTTCAAAAAAATGTTAGATTGGGGTCCATGTATTTTGTTAGGAATGTGGCTGGATAGGTATCTACCAAGTTTTTGCATCACATACAAATACAAAAGAAGTATGAAACATACACAAGTTTCATATTTTAAACCTCATTAAATATACTACTCATAAACATGGACTGCACACCTACAGATTCTACAACTAAAACCTTCTGCACATCTTCTGCAACTGTTAAGTCATCAACAAATGTTCTAAACGGCTGGCTGCTCAAATGGCACTCTCACAAACAGTTGACCATGTAGGGTTACGACAGCTGAGGTTTGATGAGGATCAATTCTAGATGGCAAGCTCACAACCTTGAGAACAAAAAGTTTTTAAATCGTTTACGATCTCAGCTAATTATTTTCAAATATCTATAAATATGTTACATGGGTTGGGTGGTCATACCTTTTTAAAAGGAGAAACGCCCCAAGGATTGTCGAGTTGTTCTGGTTGACCAGATATAACCAAGCGACCAGCTGGATCAGACTGTACCCGCACCTAATTCCATACACAAAATATGTGAATTTTTATAGACTTTTAATAGTGCGAGGGAGTTTATCAAAGAAATTGAAAAAGAAAATGAATCTGTAACCTCTTCACGCAAAAGCCCAGGGACCAAAGCATACACCTCAAAGCAATCCTTCTGTAAAATCGATTTTCAAACTCCAGTTAAATAAATCAAAAGACTAATATAATCCATTCAACTTCGTCTAGTTTATAAACTAAAGGCTAAAGCAGTTTCCATAACTGACAAAATATTATAGAAACAAAAAAAGGGAATAAAAAGTACAAACAAACTTACAGTTCTCTGCACATTGATCTTCACCCAATCAGCAGGGGGGCCCACATCCACAACTGTTGAGTCCAATCTGAGAAAATTATTGCAACAGCATGAGTAAGTCAATGCATCAGGATTTTGAGGAATCTTACCATTCTTAGCATAATCATTCTCCTTAGCAGTGAAATAGTTTTTCATCAAAAAAATATTCGTATAAACTTATGTGGCATATTTTCATACGCATAAACTAAAATCACAAATAGATAGGATATCTCGATTCTCAACTGTGATTTTGATGCTTTCATGCGTGCAACTTTGACTGCACGTTCAACCGAGGATGGCTTTTTACGCTTCAGCAAACCTATATAGTCAAAACACAATAGTAAAGGTCAAAGGGAAGTATAGACAACTAAAGATGTCCATGCTATAACTCAAAGCAAATTGTACCAATGCTTTGCTTTTCTCGCTTTACAGTCGTACTTGAAGTTTTATCCTACAAAACAGAGGTTATGATGTAAGTTTAAATATTACAAAAGCTACACATAAATTTATAGATATATAAAACTCAACAAAAGAAATAAATTAAAGAATACAAGAATATACCTTGATGACGGGATCCCCAACCTCACCATTACCAAGACGTTGAGAATGCCAACCCTGCATAGCTCGAGCTGCTGCATCTCTCCTGGCCCTTCCTGATCCAGGTGTTTGATTTATACTAATCTACAAACAAGATGATCAAGCAGTTAGAAACCATAATAAAGACCATGCTGAGACTTGATATTAAATGTGTTAACTGGCCCATTCAATTTTATATTGCCACATCAGCATTCATTGGACTCTGAGGTCTAATAAGGTTGCAATCACATTCACCTAGAATAAACTAGAAGGAAAGTACTTCAATAGGCACATTCCAAACATATTTAGTTTTTGGAGGCAGTGGTGTGTAAGGAAGGAGCGCTTAAACTTTACAGATTTTTTCTAATAAACGATTAAGATAATACCTGTTTTGCACCAGAAACAGGTTCTGCAGAAGAGACATCTGTAAATGGTAACTCTCCAATGCTACTTTTATATTTCTCGTATTCAAGCAATGCCTGCAAACTTTTGTGTCAGCAATTTATATATATATAATAAATAGGTCAACCAGTAGACCCACCAGGTTGACCAGAACCCGACCCAGTTAGCTAAACCACTTTTTTGGGTTCAACCTGCACCCTTTTAGACTAGATCCAAACCGCTGAGATAGTGGTGTTAGAAATTCACACCCCTACCATAATGGTGTATGCATAAACAGACTGGAGTAATTATGTACCTTCTCATAAAAACATCGAAATGTCCATGAAACAGTAGTACAAGTCCTGTCCAAAATAAATCACAAGTGTCAGGCTGGTCTTCGAAAAACTTAAGTAATTAGACGTCACAAGTGAAATGAAAATAATATGAGAGAGAGGGGCAATGTGAAGTTCAGATCAGTCTTCATTGCCACGTCTTTTTCCTGAAAGCAAAGAGAGCCAAATGCAAACCTTTGGTAATAGTTATGCTAATCAGAAAGCATGTCTTACTATATTGACATGAGCACACATTGTTCAGAGTTCAGACTTTTTCTTCTCACGAGCACACCACTTCAAATATATGCATAGTTTTTATTTGATTGATCACGGTGGACATAAGACAAGTAGTGATTTGACAACTATAATTAACATCATAAAAGACATAGGATGTTATTTGCACATCACCATTTACCTCCATCCTACATACTCTTTTCGGTGGACCTCATTTTGATTCTACTAACATTAAGTAATAAAACCCATAATTCAGTTCCATTTTTCCATACAATATAAGATAGTGACGATGCTACAAATTTTTATTGACTCAAAAAAGAAAAACTTCAAGTAACTTGTCTTGAATTCGAATAAAATCAACCAGTAGAAAAAGCAAATGTGAGCAACATCTACAAGATTACTTATTTGATTCATGTTCTTTGATATATCTCTTTGCTCAAATCTAAGTCGTTCACCAGGTATGCTTTTTTGAAATACCAAAGCCTCAATTAAGCTATAGACCAATGACCACAAAATTTAAAAAAATTTGTAGGCCACATTAGCATAAAGGACCAAGCCACTTAGGTAACATATAGGTTTGGTAGCACCGGATCATGACTGAGTCGTGGAAAACAAGGTTTTTTGGTTAAATTATTTAAAGTCATACAAGGTGAATAAATACAAAAACCAAACAAGAGCATTTGATGATTACTTTGGGGGTTTAAATGATTCTCCAACTTGTCGCCAGTACTTGCATGAGGTCACCTACAAGTGCAAAAACGAATAAAGATGGTTGAAATCTCCATATCACGATTGAATAAGATCATAGAATATGACTTCTTCCCCTAATAAAAATTGCAAATGGCCTTAAAATCATATAAATTCATGTCATAATTAACATTCAATTTCCATGCCTCATTAATTATTACAAGAATCATCTAAACTAAGGCATGGTAAGAAGCAAAATGAGCATATCTATAGTTGACTAATTATGAAAAAGCTAGAAAAAAACACTTAGGAGAATAAGCATGGAAGTAGAATATTATGGTACTCAACTTCATTAGATCATTTATCTTTTAATTAAACTTCCAGTTAATCAAATAAATTCTAAGAAAACCATAGAGACGCGCATCTTCTGCAGTCTGCTATGGAAAGCCAGTACCAAACGCTTGTAGCATTGATACAACTTACAAGTCATATATAAGAATAATCGATTGTGAGGAGTCGATATTATCATGTTGTAATTATTGACAAAGTTTTCCACGTTTGTTTAATTAGCCGGTTATGCTAAGCCCCTTATTTCAAAGCATAAACTTAAGCACACAAAATGCATTCTTAAGACCTTAACTGTTATACACGTGTCTTGCAGAGTCTTGCAGCAAACACACAACCACCCTTATACTCTGCGACAAGTTAATGGCATGGTAATATATAAATGCAGAATAAAGATTGCTTCCTGTAGTCTACACTACAAAAGTTCTTGGGAATTCAGAGATAAGAGAAAAACTGTTCACCCAGAAACTAATCTACACAGTTTTCCAGCATGTTTATGCCAATGCAATAAAAAGGTACGCTGTAGGCACTTATGTGCTAAACAAGTATTATCTACAACAAATTGCTAATAGACTAAAACATATACAGCATATAAAAAGATTTGTGAGGCTGAGAAACCTGTTCATAGCCACCAAGCCTGATCACTGATCTCCACAACCTGACATAAAAATAGTTCAAAAATTATCAACTGATAAACAAAATTATCTTAAGAAAAGAAAAAAACTTCAAGCAAGATGAACTGTTAGAACTATGGAAGGAGGATCTCACTTGAGGCAATTCAGAGGCTCTCCATAAAACCTTGGAGGCTTAAACTCCAAGCACCTCTCTTTGTGAAAAGTTTCAAGCTCCTTCATAAATGCAGCTTGCTCGTCCTCTGTTCCAGACTCATCTTCAACAGCCGAATTCGGTTCTAACAGGAATGACTTCTGGTTTTCTAGGGTTTTAACCCCCTCCCCCTCCTCAAACACCTCATCCAACGCCTGTAGTGGCCGCTCATCATCCTCCATCGCATCATCTTCCCTAATTTCCCCCTCCATCGGAATCAACTCCGATTCCGTCTTAGGGATCAAAACTTCTTCACTGTTTACCTTCTCCTCCATCACGTCCTCTGCATCGTCGTCGTCTTTATTCCCACCGTCGCCACTACCACTGCCTGTTGGAGATGCTGACGGAGACGAAAAACGGTGTTCTTCACCGTTCTCCATTAGCTCTTCTTTCTCAACTACTACCTCTGCGTCTACAGCTTTGACATCATCGTTTGAGCCTACTGCAACCGTTTCAGACTGATTCATTACACCATCGATTTCACTCATCGTACCCTCATGCTCTGCATTACTCGCAACATCTGTGCTTTCAACAGCTAACCCTTGTTCGTCTGATGTGTTGTCTCCCGGTGATTTCAATCCACTGTGATTAGGTTTTTCTTGCTCTTGATCTTCTTCCATCACCATTGCGTCTTCTTATCAGTAGCAATCAGTGAATTTGGTGTTTAGAATTGAGTATCGTTTTGCAAACCCTAGAAAAGTTTCCGATGGTGTCTCCCTCCCAAAATCAAATTATACCCAGAATTATTTGCCTATGATTAAAACATGGATACACCCAAATACGTTTTATATACCAATGAATGAATGAAAAGTTAAGTTTACAAAAGTTCGACCCTTGAAAATTATTATTATTTTTTTAACATTTTAATTTTAAATTACACCAATATACATTCGTATAAAAAACCTTTGCTCTTGATGATGCTCAAGGAACTATCTTTCTATGATCAAATCATTTTAATTTTTTTGTTTATTTAGGATGAGGGTTAGGCCTAATATAAAGTTATTTAAAGTTAAACTTGTAAAGTTTTTTTAGTTAGCTTTTTGAATCTCGTTTATGATGGATTGGTGCAAATAAGTTGTAATGTAGAATTAAACGTTCATTCGATAAGTTTGTGATTTGTTGTTCTAGAAAGAATTCTATTAAGGTTAAACTCATGATGTTCTGGTTGAGATCATACCTAGAGTCGTTTGTTTGGTAAGATACCTTAGATATATTTAAGGATAAAGACTTTTAATCATAAACGTTAAAGTCTAGAAAATAAAATAAAAACTTATGGAGAGATCCATTGTCATTCGATTGATGATCACATATATATATCCGAGGAAAACCTTAAGAAAGTAAACAATGAAAAAATTATAAATCAAAATCGAATCAACAACTAAAGATGAAAAATTCTGTTAAAATTTCAATAATTTTTTTAGAATAAATACGTTTTTGTATTTTGACTTATATTGTATGGATCATATTTTAGAGAGATCGTAGTTATTCTTTGGTATCCATGCAAATTAACTTACATTGTTTGGATATGATTATGGTTTAGGGTTATTAAAAATTAATCACTTTAATCTCATCTATAATAAAATATGTCATTTAAAAAAAACAGCAACAACAACAAACTCAAATCAAGATAATACTTTTCTTACTATTTCTGACTCTAATGTAAAGAATTAAACAATTGGAATGCAGTTGGAATTTTCATAAAATAATCTAGAAACAAGAAATTGTTATAATATATATGTCCTTATGGTTGATTAAAAATATATATTTAAAAGCCAAAAACAGTCTGCAGAAATTATTCTATTTTATAAAAACCAACTAATGATGGCTATGATAATGTATAGATGTATGTATAAATTTTCTGTTTACATAAACCTATAAGAATATTTTTAGTTTAAATATAAATACAAAAGAGCGATCTTGAAAACTAGTCAGTAAAGATACGAATAGTTTTGGCCGTATTATTTTTGTGCAAAAGAGCGTAGTTATTGTTTGACTTAACTACTACTTTATATAGAGCCAGTGAGAGAACAAGAGCATTTTATAATCTGATATACACTACATTTATGCAGTAGTCTGTTTTCACGATCTGAATACAAGATAAAGAGTCATGATATTTTTATAATAGTAATAATTATTATAGTTATATCATGAAGAAAAAGTACACCCCTTAACGATGTAGCTATAAATAGGGTAGTTAAAAGAAACCAAAACGTGTGTGGCCTGGCCTTTTCTTCACCTCGCCATCTTCATCAATATCATCAGCAGCTAGATCTGCATTTCGTGCCCCCATCAAATCATCACTACTTTACAAATACAAGGTTTTAATTTAATTCAACTCTACATATACGATCCACCACAATCACACACACACACACACACTCATGATTTCGTTGTTAAATTTCACCTTTTCAAGACAAATCTTCACCTGATTTATGTTTATGTACGTCGAAAAAGTTCCGCTTGCTTGCTTCATCATTTTGCTGTCTAGATTTTCCATCGTCCATCGACATATTGTTCTGAATATGATATGATCTGTCGACCGATGAATATGTATGTTCCATGAAATAGATTATATGATTTAGTTTGCTTTCTTTTCGCACTCAGGTTGTTATTGTCTATTCGTTCGTAGAAGATCGACATGGCAGAAGATTTATGCAACAACGCCATTGAAGGACTGAAAAAGCTTCTCAGGTAGATATCTGCATATGTGTGCAATTTATCAATGTACTATATGTACTAATGTACTATGTATGTTTCAAGCGTATTATTGGTTCTAAAACTAACGCGTTAAGTACTTATATATAACTTTTTCTCGGTATATTATGTTTATGTGTAAGAGCCACACGCAAGTATAATCCATTTATATGTTTTACTGGTATTTATGTTATAATGTCTAATGGTTTTGCAGTGAGAGAAGCGATCTTGAATCTGTCGCAGCCGCGAAGATCACACAACTTACAGCAAATTTGGAGCTGGCATCTTCCATCGAGAGGATCAAGACCGGATTTGCTCACTTTAAGACGGAGAAATACAAGTGTGTTTTCAGTTTTATACCCAAATCGATCATTATCATTTTATGTGCATGTTTCTGAAATAAGTTAGATTGTGAGTGTTTTTTCTTTTTATTTTCTCCCATTCGTGCAGAAAGAACCCGAGTTTATACGAAGAGCTCGCAAAAGAACAACACCCCAAGGTCATCTATCTCCCACCCTTCTCAAACTGCAAAACTTTCTGGTGTTTTATTAAATTCATGACTTGAAGTTTAAATGCAGTTCTTGGTTTTTGCGTGCTCGGACTCGCGTGTTTGTCCATCGCACGTACTGGATTTTCAGCCAGGTGAGGCGTTTATGGTCCGTAACATCGCAGGCATGGTCCCTCCATATGACAAGGTGATTATTTTCTTTTAATGTATATAACTCGACGTTTATCTGAAGTACTAATAGTGACACAACATATGATTTAACTGAATATTTGTTCCTTGTGTAGATTAAGTATTCTGGAGTAGGGGCCGCTATTGAATATGCAGTGCTCCATCTGAAGGTGAGTTTAGAATTTACACGATCCGTTTTTTATTTTATTTTTCTTAACTATAACCAATGTTTTCATATCTGGACACGTCATCTTTCTGGCCATATTGTGGATTTACAGTTTTAACATGAATTAGAGTCCATAAAACATAAAATATGAAGCTTGAAATGTTACATAGATGAGCTCTTAGAAGAAAAAAAAATTAAAATGACTTTGAAAATCTTTTATGTCCAACCATGGGTTCGGTTCGCCTGTTCAAAGGGGCCTAAGCATAACTAGCCGGTTGGCTCAGTCCAAATTAAGTCAGCACTCAAGAGTACTCAACCGGACCAATTATGTAACCAGTTACAGACTCGACCAATCAAGTTACGAGAACAATGGTTATAACCTTTCATGTTTGTAAATTTTATAGCATACTCCTTGATCTACTGTCACATTTATTGAATAATCAGGTGGAAAATATTTTAGTCATTGGACATAGCTGTTGTGGTGGGATTAAAGGGCTCATGTCTATCCCCGATGACGGGACAACTTCTTCGTAAGTATTACTATGAATTGATATTTACCTTGCAACTTTGTGTCACTAGTAAAGCTGACTGGATTGAAATAAAATCATGTCAAAATTTAAAAAGTTGAATACTTGAATGGTCATTTTCATATCACATATGGCAGTGATTTCATAGAGGATTGGGTAAAAATATGTTCAACTGCTAGAAGCAAGGTGAAAGCGGAATTCAAGGATTTAGATTTTGCAGAACAATGTACCAAGTGTGAGATGGTAAGCTTGACAGCAAGTTACACTCTCTATACCTCTAATTGCACTTTTCATTATCACATTTGAAGTCAAAGCTTTTGTTTTCTGATCATAAAAGTCAAACTACTCGTATTTCATGATACAAGTGGATTAATTTATGCTATTGTGCAAAATTAATTTTGCAATGCAGGAAGCTGTGAATGTGTCTCTTGGGAACCTATTGACTTACCCTTTTGTTAAAGCAGCAGTGATGAATAGATCAATTTCCATAAAGGGAGGATACTACAACTTTGTCAAGGCTACTTTTGACATTTGGTGTCATGATCATGGTGTTTCACCTTCTCTTACAGTATGAGTTGTTCCTATGTTCGAATAATACGCGTTACGTGTTTGACATTTAAGGGCAGACTAGACTAGGATCTTTTTAAGCTACATGTTTGATGGTTTGAATAAGCTGTAGTAGGAGAAAGATAATGTTTTTGTAAGCCTTATATATTTTTCTGACAGCAAACTTACATGGCGAATAATCTACCTAAACTATACCACTTGTCTACATATCTCCACCATGACTTGAACCCTCGTCATTTAAAAGAACCACAACTAACACCATAGCACCATTTAGTCGGATCCCTTTAGTTGTATGCATTGTATTAAATATGTAAATTTTTGTTAATGTATTATTTCAGACGTCTTCTAAAATAAACCAGTAAACCACCGAATCAACATTATATTTAAGGACAGTCTTGCAGTGAATAACAAAAACTCAATTCAAATTATTTGAATTGGAAAACAAGCCAAAAGCACAAATAATCGCACTCGAGGAACAATGATTTATAGATTATGACATTATCACAAAGAATTAATGTGTTATTTATACTTATTCAAAAATACATGTACATATATATTGTCAACCTTCTACTATACTAAGTTTATGGAGGATAAAAAAACCGATCAAATATTTGTGATTTGTGAGCTATACAAATTATCTAATATGAAAAAAGCAACGTCTGATGAATAGTAACTTCTGATAAATAGTATAACAGTGCCCCCCCCTTCCCCCTTCCTCTTCCTTCCTTTTCTTCATATCATTCTTCTCAAATCATCGAGGTCCACTTCGATTCCACACCAACGCCGTTGTTCTCCACATCTCCGGTGGCGTCCACGGCGTCTCCGCCTACCTCCGGTGGTGATTACACACTAAATCATGGATTCGATACTGGCGAGGGCGCTGGAGTACACTCTCAAGTACTGGCTCAAATCGTTCACCAGAGATCAATTCAAGTCCGATCGGCGCGGGTGATGTGTTGAATGTGTGTTTTGATTTGGGTATTGGTTTGATTTGAGTTTGATTTGAGTTTTTGTTGAATTTGTGGTGCAGGGGAGTGGGGGTGGAGGGTTGTCTCCGGCGAAATTGAGGAATATGTTGAAGAAGAAGAAGAAGCAAGAGGAAGATGAGCTTGAGTCTGCTAATTTCTCTTTGGGATCTCAAGTTTCTGAGATTGATGATTCTGGTATTTCACATTTCATAGAGATCGATTTTGTAGATTTCGTTTCTTGATCATGAGTACATTTCATTTCTGCTGAATTTATGTTGATTAGTAAGTGATGATTGTTTGATTTGTAATTTGTTGTGTGAATTAGGTGATTGTATAGAGAGTTACAAAGATGTTGATGTTGTTAGTGTACTTCCCGAAAGCCATACATTAGCAATTTATGATAGTAACTACAGATCAAAGGATGATTCGTTGCTAAATTCAAGAATCGGGTCACAAGAAGACGGATATGTGGTGTAACATCGCGTATTTGTGTTAAATAAAAAAATAAATTTCGTTGAATACGTTGATGTTGAATTCAAAATTTCAATAATCGTAATAACAATAATAATAATAATAATAATAATAATAATAATAATAATAATAATAATAATAATAAAATAATACTACTATTGATAATAAGTAAGGATTATTAAATATATATATATATATATATATATATATATATAAAAACATGTATTAAAAATATTGATTTATAAGTCCAGGGGGTGAATATACAATTTATGAAACTTAAAACCAAGTTTGAACATAAAATAACAAGTTTGAAATCGCAGGGACCATTTCTGTAATTTTTTAAAAAAAACCGTCTCCCACCCCGTTTTTCCGGCGAGTCGCCGGCGAGGCTCCGGCCGAACTCCGGCGAGCCAAAAATGGTAAAAATACACCATTTCAACCCACAAAACCGGTCCCAATGTGTTCGTGGATGAGTTTCGAACTCAATGTAACCATTAAACACCATTAATTGTCGGTAATAATCGAATCCGAAGCTCCACAATCGAACTCACAATATCCCCGACCAAAATCAGTCAAATTATTCCAATTTGAACCCACAATCACACCGAAAGTATCCTTGGATCCAATCTAGATTGAATTCCAACACAAAACGTGTTGAATAAGTCAAATTAACGGCTAAAAATCTTACTTTTATCTCGGATTCTAAACCGACAAAGAAACCCACTCAAACACTTGTAATAAACAAATTGAATTCATATAATCAAACATTTCTCAGTTCCGAACCTACCTGTACTCTCAAATTCATCTGAAAACACACACACACATCGAATTGATCATCATCTTCATCGCGACCTGCAACTCACTCGAACACTACCTTCGGAGTTTCAAAACCTGAAATTGATTTGGGGCTTTCACTCTCGATCATCATCCAAAGCTTCATACAAATTTAATTTGATTATCATCACGGGTTGAGCAACATTCGATCGACACCTATTCTCGGACCTATCTCGAACTCAAACTCATCGAATACACTATCTCAACAGGTAATTAATACCCCTATGAACTCGGTTTTTCATGGGGAATAAAAGCCCCATGATTTCAGTAGCAATAATAATCGAATCAAGGTTCAATTTGAAGAGATTCGAACCTAGGGTTCAAATGAATTTGGGGGTTCAATTTATTCATGTTTAAATTCATTTGGAACCAAATACATACGCGGTTGTGACCATGGTTCACTGGTCCCTGCACCCCTTTGCAATCCATGAGGTCCCGGGTTCGACCCCGGGCTACCTCAACCATTTTTTTTGGGGCTTTTTAAGTCTCTAAAAATTATAAAAAAAATTTGTAAAAATTATAAACATGTTTTTACAAACATTAAAATTTTTAAAACCACTTAATTACTTTCTGAAATTATTTTTATATTTTATCCATTTATTTTATTTGTTTTAAATAAATAAAATAAATAATTATTTCTTTCTACCAAATAATAATTAGTGTATAATATGTAATTATACAATAAATAGATTGAATCCAATATATATACATAGGTATATATTATCCAATTATCAAAACAATTTTTATTTGATTAAATTACATGTATATAATTTTATATAATCGTATACAATTTATAACTCGTGTATATACTTAACATACAATACATAGTTATGTTCACTTATGTATAAATGTATTATATACATATAATCATGTATATAATTATACATAAAATTATATATAATTATTTGATTATATATGATTATGAATATAATTATACATATACAATTTATTAATAAATTGTATAAACGTATAACTTACACGTATAAATTTTATAAAAATTCTTGACATAATCACTTTCAATAAATTCGTTTATTTCAAGACATTTCAAACCAAATAAAATTTATCAACTTAAACTACCATAGAAATCCTAATACATTCCCGAATTCCCAAATCGTTATTATTCTAACTCGAGACACCGTTCCTTAGGTTAATTATAAGGAAATCGTTGGTGTCTAAACTATCACGTCCAAATTCCAATCTCATCAATCAAGTGAGTATTCATATCCCCTTTTTATATCATTTCCTATTTGGGGGAAATCATGTGATACAATATATTCTATCATGATATTCTATTGTTATTTCATTTTCAATTCAATTCAAGACAGGTTATGTTATTACTTGCAATTACGTGAATATACTGTGATAAACTGGACGACAGTAGAACCCTAATTCAATCAATCAATCAAACCTGGCAACAATGTAGATCTACTGGTTTGGATAACCCACCCCATATGGCTTACGAGTGGTGATTGTGCCAGAGGCAATTAGTCAATCTATGGTGTTTGTGTGGAGTCTATTATATGCAAGTGTCAAGTCAAGGGGTTTATATTGTGTCGGTTTATCTATATGCTTCGCGGTTGCCATATAAGTCTTAATATTACCTTGTGAATTGAATTACAATCGATGGATCAATCAATCAATCTATATGTATATTCAAAACTGTGATTACTCACCAGCTAACTCGTTAGCTGACTTTATTTTCTCACATGATTTCAGGTTAAGCAAGATAGTGGACTTCTACGTGCTCATCTAAGACACGGACCTAGTTAAAATAAAAGACGATTATTATTTGTGGTTTCGATTGTTGTATTTGTGTATGTTGAACTTATTTTATCTTGTAATCTGATTGTAATATTATTTCCACTATTAGACAACCATGTGTTATGAACAATCCATCATTCCCTCGTCCGCTCCGATGATTCCGCCGTCGGTCGGGGTGTGACAGATTGGTATCAAAGCCATGGTTATAGGGAATTAGGTTATTAGAAATGGAATGACCTAGACTATAACTAAGTACCTTTACACATGAGTCCTTTCATGTATTTTATATGCTTAGACAGGATTTTATGTGCCTTACATGTTTATACTTGATTATGTGATTATCTGTTTATGTGATTCTTCTTATACTATGAATCTATCAATATACACACGAAACTTAACTCATATTCTAAGGCATTGTGTGCCTAATTCAAGTGATTTCAAACTCCAAAACTCGATTGTTATTCATGGTTTTCAAATCTCGTCAAAGTCCGTGTCACACGACCGAGAACATGCAATGCTGGAAGAGTGGGATACCTGTATCTTAAGGTGTTCTGTCTAGGCAAGGTATTTCATACAACTTGATTACCTTACCTGGGAACCCTCGAGATGAGTATTCGCTTATAGGTACGCATGTCCTCGTGCTGGACACAAATACTTTGATAAGTCAACGTATTCGTTTTGGTTTGCGAACCGAACGTTTACACTCCTAACCTCTCATTGTTGTTTTAAACAATCTCATTAATGATTTTATTATTTTGAAAAGTTTTAAAAACCAATTACCCGTTACTCATAAAGGTTTCTTCGTTCCTTATTATACAGCATGTCTTCTCGTCAAAACCGCTCCCGATCTAGAAGCTCTGGCCGCAAGATTGCTGCTATGGTGGCACGTGAAGTTGCTGCGGTTATCCCAACACTGCTTACTCATTTGAATCAAGGCAACAATGCTGTCCAAAACACAACTGCACCAAACACTGTTCAAAACCCAACTGCACCAAACCCTCCCAAAACTTGTACTTACAAGCATTTCAATTCCTGCAATCTCACTAAGTTTAGTGGAGCCGAAGGTGCCACCGGTCTTCTGCAATGGTTCGAGAGTATTGAAAACACGTTTCTTAACAGCGAATGTCCTGAAAATCTCAAAGTTCGCTACGCTACCAGTGTTTTCCAGAAGAGAGCTTTAACTTGGTGGAACGGGGAGAAACGAACCCGTGGCACTGATGCTGCCCTGGCATTGACGTGGGTCGAAGTAAAGGAACTCATGACACGAGAATTCTGCCCACGAAATGAAATCAAAAGACTAGAAGCTGAATTCTGGGATTTGGCTCAGGAAAGCGGCGAGAATCTGGTTTACACTAACCGTTTTCACGAGTTGAGTCTTCTGGTTCCTCATCTAGTTACTCCCTCATCTCGAGCTATCGAGAAGTACATAGGTGGTCTCCCTATGCAAATTCAGGATACCGTGTGGGGTAGGAACCCTACTAACTTGGCAGATGCTATCCGTCTAGCAGCTCAGTTAACCGACAACCATGTTAAGGCCGGTACCTTGACCAGGAAGGGTGACAAGAAGAAAATGGAGAAGTCTTCTACTGAAACAACCAAGGAAGACAAGCCTGAAACTTCCAGGAACCGGAAGAGGAAGGCTAACTCTCAAAACTTTGCTGTAATTACCCCTGCTGTTCCAATCAACCAAGTCGCACCGATCTATCAACCAACCATGAATAATCAAGCCCCAACAAAGAAACCTTACACCGGGCCATTTCCACAATGCAACATCTGCAAGTATCATCATCCTACTGGTGCTAAGTGTCGTCAGTGCACCAGTTGTGGTCGTTTTGGCCATACATTCAACATATGCAGGAATGCTGCTAAGGCATTGGTAAATGCGCCAGTCCAACAAAACCCTTCTGCAATTGCTCAATTTCGTGCCTGTTATCAATGCGGTGATCCAACTCATTTCCGTAACCGATGTCCTCAGCTCGTTAATGCCGTACCCGCAGCACAAGGGCGTGCTTTTAACATCAATGCCCAACAAGCTCAGGCTGCCAATGATGTGGTGAATGGTACGTTCCTAATCGATCATCAATATGCTTCAATTTTATTTGATACCGGTGCCGATAAAAGTTTTGTATCCTTAGAATTTGAACCTTTGCTTGTTAATACCCGAACTAAGTTAGGGAAACCGTTTACAGTAGAATTAGCTGATGGAAATCCGTCACAATTGATTCTGTCATCCAAAATTGTACCCTTAAACTTAGTGAACACGAATTCCCTGTCGATCTTATACCGATGCCACTTGGAAGTTTTGACGTCATTATAGGCATGGATTGGTTGTCAAAGAACCATGCTGAAGTCGTCTGTTTCGAGAAAATCATCCGGATCCCTCGCGCATCTGGAAGTGTCTTAAATATTTACGGGGAAAAGCTTTCCAAGGGATTAAAACTCATGTCCTGCACCAAAGCTCAAAAGTACCTCCGCAAACATTACGTGGCTTTCTTAGCCCATATTGTGAAGACGGATGGTAAATCTAGGAAAATTGAAGACATTCCGGTTGTTCGTGAATTTCCTGAAGTCTTTCCCGAAGACTTAACCGGACTTCCTCCTGTTCGTCAAGTCGAATTCCGTATTGACCTTGTGCCTGGCGCAACTCCAGTAGCAAAATCTCCCTATCGACTTGCACCATCTGAGATGCAAGAGCTTGCTAGTCAACTTCAAGAGCTCTCTGATAAAGGCTTCATTCGACCAAGTTCCTCGCCCTGGGGAGCCCCAGTTTTGTTTGTGAAGAAGAAGGACGGTTCTTTTCGAATGTGCATCGACTACCGGGAGCTTAATAAGCTTACTATCAAAAACCGGTATCCTCTACCCAGGATCGACGATTTATTTGATCAGCTTCAAGGAGCCTCTCATTTTTCCAAAATCGATCTCCGCTCAGGTTATCATCAATTACGAGTGCACGATGATGATATTCCCAAGACAGCTTTTCGCACAAGATATGGCCATTACGAGTTTACAGTAATGCCATTCGGGTTAACCAATGCACCTGCTGTGTTCATGGATTTAATGAACCGCGTGTGTAAACCATATCTGGACAAATTCGTGATCGTTTTCATTGACGACATTCTCATTTATTCAAAATCAAAATCCGATCACGAACATCATCTCCGTTCGATCCTTGAACTTCTGAAACAGGAAAAGCTTTATGCAAAATTCTCAAAGTGTGAATTTTGGCTTAAAGAAGTCCAATTCCTTGGTCACATCGTAAACGACAAAGGTATTCACGTGGATCCTGCAAAGATTGAGGCAGTGAAGAATTGGGTAGAACCCAAAACTCCTACCGAGATTCGTTCATTCCTTGGCTTAGCCGGTTACTACCGTCGCTTTATTCCAAACTTCTCAAAGATTGCTGTGCCTCTCACCGCCTTGACACATAAGGACAAGAGTTTCGTGTGGGGACCAGATCAGGAGAAAGCTTTTCAAACCCTCAAGCAGAAGTTGTGTGATGCCCCAGTCTTGACTCTCCCCGATGGGAATGACGATTTCGTTGTCTACTGTGATGCTTCGAAGCAAGGTCTTGGTTGTGTTCTCATGCAACGAGGCAAAGTCATAGCTTATGCCTCAAGACAACTCAAAATTCATGAGAAAAATTACACAATCCATGATCTCGAGCTAGGAGCTGTGGTATTCGCACTTAAAATTTGGAGGCACTACCTTTACGGCACCAAGTGTATTGTATTTACCGATCATAAAAGCCTTCAGCACATATTCAATCAGAAGGAATTAAACATGAGACAACGACGATGGGTTGAATTACTTAATGACTACGATTGTGAAATTCGCTACCATCCAGGAAAGGCGAATGTCGTAGCCGACGCATTAAGTCGAAAGGGTCAAGTTATGCTTCAAAGTATTACCATTCAAACCGACCTCCTAACCCGTATACTCGAAGCTCAACACGAATCAGTCACCGAGGGCAACATGTATGAGGAAATGTCATGCGGTGCTGAACTCCAATTGGAAACCAAGTCGGACGGACTATTGTATTTTCTAAATCGACTTTGGATCCCGAATCGCGATAATCTTCGAACAACCATTCTGGATGAGGCTCACAAGGCTCGCTATTCTATTCATCCGGGGGCAGATAAGATGTTCATGAATCTTCGGAACCAATATCGGTGGCCCGGCATGAAGAAGGATATAGCCTTGTATGTATCTAAATGCCTTACATGTTCCAAAGTCAAAGCCGAGCATCAACGTCCCTCTGGATTACTCGTACAACCCGAGGTTCCATTATGGAAATGGGAGAGCATATCCATGGATTTCATTACCAAGCTACCTCGTACCGCTAGTGGTCACGATAGTATCTGGGTTATCATTGATCGATTGACTAAGTCGGCTCATTTCATTCCAATTCGGGAAGATTATCGAGTCGAGAAATTGGCTCGTATTTACATTAATGAAATAGTCAGTCGGCATGGTGTACCTTTAGATATTATTTCTGATCGCGATGGTCGTTTATCACTCGTTTCTGGCAAAGTCTTCAATCGTCTTTGGGAACTCAACTGAATCTCAGCACAGCCTATCACCCCCAAACCGATGGTCAAACTGAAAGAACGATACAAACCCTCGAGGATATGCTCCGGGCTTGTGTCATTGATTTCAGTGGATCGTGGGATTCTCATCTTCCGTTGATCGAATTCTCATACAATAACAGTTATCATACCAGCATCCAGATGGCACCATTTGAGGCCTTGTATGGTCGAAAGTGTCGATCTCCCATCTGTTGGTCTGAAGTTGGTGAATCACAGATTACTGGTCCGGAATTGATACAAGAAACAACCGACAAAATTCATAAGATCCGTGATAACTTGGTCGCTGCTAGAAACCGTCAAAAGCATTATGCTGACAAAAGACGTAAGCCCATGGAATACAATGTCGGTGATCTCGTACTTCTTAAGGTATCACCTTGGAAGGGAGTGATTCGCTTTGGAAAGAAAGGGAAGCTAGCACCTCGTTACGTGGGTCCATTCAAAGTGCTCGAGCGAATTGGGAAAGTGGCCTACAAGCTTGAACTACCTCAAGAACTTAGCAATATACCCGACGTTTCATGTTTCAAATCTCAAGAAATGTCTTGCCGATGAAAATCTCCACATTCCACTCGACGAAGTCCAGATTGATGAATCTATGCACTTTATTGAGAAACCTGTGGAAATTATGGATCGGGAAGTTAAACAACTCAAACGCAGTCGGATACCCATTGTCAAAGTTCGTTGGGAGTCTAAACGTGAGCCAGAGTACACCTGGGAACGCGAAGACCAAATGAAATCCAAGTATCCTCATCTCTTTCAGCCTCCTTGTGATTAAAATTTCGGGACGAAATTTCCTAAAGCAGGGGAGACTGTAACATCGTATTTGTGCGTTATTGATGTTGTTAATAATAATAATAATAATAATAATAATAATAATAATAATAATAATAATAATAATAATAATAATAATAATAAAATAATACTACTATTGATAATAAGTAAGGATTATTAATATATATATATATATATATATATATATATATATATATAAAACATGTATTAAAAATATTGATTTATAAGTCCAGGGGGTGAATATACAATTTATGAAACTTAAAACCAAAGTTTGAACATAAAATAACAAGTTTGAAATCGCAGGGACCATTTCTGTAATTTTTTAAAAAAACCGTCTCCCACCCCGTTTTTCCGGCGAGTCGCCGGCGAGGCTCCGGCCGAACTCCGGCGAGCCAAAAATGGTAAAAATACACCATTTCAACCCACAAAACCGGTCCCAATGTGTTCGTGGATGAGTTTCGAACTCAATGTAACCATTAAACACCATTAATTGTCGGTAATAATCGAATCCGAAGCTCCACAATCGAACTCACAATATCCCCGACCAAAATCAGTCAAATTATTCCAATTTGAACCCACAATCACACCGAAAGTATCCTTGGATCCAATCTAGATTGAATTCCAACACAAAACGTGTTGAATAAGTCAAATTAACGGCTAAAAATCTTACTTTTATCTCGGATTCTAAACCGACAAAGAAACCCACTCAAACACTTGTAATAAACAAATTGAATTCATATAATCAAACATTTCTCAGTTCCGAACCTACCTGTACTCTCAAATTCATCTGAAAACACACACACACATCGAATTGATCATCATCTTCATCGCGACCTGCAACTCACTCGAACACTACCTTCGGAGTTTCAAAACCTGAAATTGATTTGGGGCTTTCACTCTCGATCATCATCCAAAGCTTCATACAAATCTAATTTGATTATCATCACGGGTTGAGCAACATTCGATCGACACCTATTCTCGGACCTATCTCGAACTCAAACTCATCGAATACACTATCTCAACAGGTAATTAATACCCTATGAACTCGGTTTTTCATGGGGAATAAAAGCCCCATGATTTCAGTAGCAATAATAATCGAATCAAGGTTCAATTTGAAGAGATTCGAACCTAGGGTTCAAATGAATTTGGGGGTTCAATTTATTCATGTTTAAATTCATTTGGAACCAAATACATACGCGGTTGTGACCATGGTTCACTGGGCCCTGCACCCCTTTGCAATCCATGAGGTCCCGGGTTCGACCCCGGGCTACCTCAACCATTTTTTTTGGGGCTTTTTAAGTCTCTAAAAATTATAAAAAAAATTTGTAAAAATTATAAACATGTTTTTACAAACATTAAAATTTTTAAAACCACTTAATTACTTTCTGAAATTTATTTTTATATTTTATCCATTTATTTTATTTGTTTTAAATAAATAAAATAAATAATTATTTCTTTCTACCAAATAATAATTAGTGTATAATATGTAATTATACAATAAATAGATTGAATCCAATATATATACATAGGTATATATTATCCAATTATCAAAACAATTTTTATTTGATTAAATTACATGTATATAATTTTATATAATCGTATACAATTTATAACTCGTGTATATACTTAACATACAATACATAGTTATGTTCACTTATGTATAAATGTATTATATACATATAATCATGTATATAATTATACATAAAATTATATATAATTATTTGATTATATATGATTATGAATATAATTATACATATACAATTTATTAATAAATTGTATAAACGTATAACTTACACGTATAAATTTTATTAAAATTCTTGACATAATCACTTTCAATAAATTCGTTTATTTCAAGACATTTCAAACCAAATAAAATTTATCAACTTAAACTACCATAGAAATCCTAATACATTCCCGAATTCCCAAATCGTTATTATTCTAACTCGAGACACCGTTCCTTAGGTTAATTATAAGGAAATCGTTGGTGTCTAAACTATCACGTCCAAATTCCAATCTCATCAATCAAGTGAGTATTCATATCCCCTTTTTATATCATTTCCTATTTGGGGGAAATCATGTGATACAATATATTCTATCATGATATTCTATTGTTATTTCATTTTCAATTCAATTCAAGACAGGTTATGTTATTACTTGCAATTACGTGAACATACTGTGATAAACTGGACGACAGTAGAACCCTAATTCAATCAATCAATCAAACCTGGCAACAATGTAGATCTACTGGTTTGGATAACCCACCCCATATGGCTTACGAGTGGTGATTGTGCCAGAGGCAATTAGTCAATCTATGGTGTTTGTGTGGAGTCTATTATATGCAAGTGTCAAGTCAAGGGGTTTATATTGTGTCGGTTTATCTATATGCTTCGCGGTTGCCATATAAGTCTTAATATTACCTTGTGAATTGAATTACAATCGATGGATCAATCAATCAATCTATATGTATATTCAAAACTGTGATTACTCACCAGCTAACTCGTTAGCTGACTTTATTTTCTCACATGATTTCAGGTTAAGCAAGATAGTGGACTTCTACGTGCTCATCTAAGACACGGACCTAGTTAAAATAAAAGACGATTATTATTTGTGGTTTCGATTGTTGTATTTGTGTATGTTGAACTTATTTTATCTTGTAATCTGATTGTAATATTATTTCCACTATTAGACAACCATGTGTTATGAACAATCCATCATTCCCTCGTCCGCTCCGATGATTCCGCCGTCGGTCGGGGTGTGACATGTGGACTATGAGAGTGGTGTTGATAAGATAACCACATCGCCCTTTGAGTTTCAGAAGACCGAACGGGCCTCACATAGGAAGCCAGTGGCTCCATTTTCAAAACAAGCACCGTCGAAATGGGATGATGCCTAGAAATGGATAGCTAGCCCTACATCTAGCCGTGTGAAAACCGAGCCATCTGTGAAGAAAGTTAGCCATGGGAGTCGTCAACCAATCACCAAAACGGTGGTTGAGGTTTGTGATCAAAGGTTGGTTCCTTATGAGGAGCCTGATACCAAACAGATTGATTTGAGTCATGCTAAGGATACTAATTTGCAAGATTGGAATTGGGAGGGAGATGGTGTTTCTTCCAAGATGGTTGATTCGTATAGCAAAGCGGTAGTGATGATGGAAGATTCTGTTGGTGATTCAGAAAGTAAGACCTTTATCCGTTCATTTTTTATCGTAATGCACAATGTTTTATAAGTTAATTAGTTGCTAAAAGTCAAATCACCTAAAGCCTTTATTCAATTTATTCACTAATGGAGCATTTGAATTTATCTTATAATAAGTATAGTTAGACAAAAAAAGAAGCAACTTGGACAAAAAGAAACGAATCTGATCCTTCGATAAAAAGATTCATTCTCTTCATACTTCTTTTTTGTGAAAAAGAAAAGAGAAGGGGGTCATAAAATCCATTTGATTATCATTATTCAATGAGTTTATATGGTTAGCCCTTTCTAAAGCCACATCCTTTTATTGTATTTATGGTTTATATAAAAGCAAGGTTTATGAGGTCGACGCACATACTCTGATACACATTCGAGACGAAAAATTTGTTTACAAAAGAACTAAATGATATTATGGGTTAATTTACAGTCTGAGGCTGTGAGGCTGTGGTTACATAATGGTCGGTTGCAGGCAAGCAGAAAACCAAGGTAATATTTTTCATCATGATCCACCATACCAGTTTATGCTATGTTTTTGCTGTGTTTGATTAATGTTTATTAAAAGTGGGCAGTGTCGTTGAGTTGGTATTACAAATCTCCTCTATAGCCGGACCACATTTTGTACAAAAAACTTTTCAACTTGAACAACATGGTATAGTATGCTTATGCATTTTATGTTCTTTGACTGAATATGGTTTTAATTCCATAAATTTATATTGTTGTGAAGACTGGTTTTGTGTGTATGGCTGTGTGCTTGCCGGGCGTCTTGCCGTTTGTGTCATTTGCATCAACACTATATGTGCAGGTTGGAAAACAAAAAAAACCATTCCCGTCAACATTTCGGGCAACGCGCGATAAGGAATTCAACTAGTTAAGTAAATAAACAAACTTAATTACCTAGTAAAATCTTGCAAGTAACAAGTTATTGATTTAGTCTAGATACTGAGAGATACTGAGATGAAAAGAAAACTTGGTCAATTCATATCGGTTGAATCTAACACCAACAATAACATTCTCAATCAATCCCATATCTTCAACCCCATAACTTCAACCCCATCCATATATGGCTATATTTCTACAAAAAATCATTTAATAAAATCAACTTCTCCCATCCCCCGTCCTCATATTTTTAAGGGAAACTAAACACATTCATTATATCTGGGGGCTTCCATTCATCCTCCATGTCTACTTTTTGTATTTTATTATGGGTGAATATAAATGAGAGAAAAATAATAATAATTAAAAGAGAATAAATAAGCATTATTATTTGAATGAAGATAGATATGAGGAATGAGATGTAAGAGAGTTCTAGAAAATAGAGATAATTTGAAAAATGATGTTTATTAGTTAAATTAATGTTAGGGATTGAAGATGAGTTGTGAATGTTATAACAACAACAACAACAGCAGCAGAAGGTGTAGCAATTAACAACAACAACAATAGTTAACTAGTATGTTTCCCTGGCACGCGTTCCACGCTTGACGGATGAATAAGACGATCTACTATTATAGTCGGGCTCAGAACCCGGCTCAGAACGGGGGGTGGTCGCTAATTGTAAACAGTATCCATGCCAAAACAACGGCAACCGCTCTGGTAACATCATCACGACCCTCAAATCTCGTCATAACTAAACAAGCATACCAAACAGAGCCATATTGTTAGTCTCAGGTGAGCAACAATCTATCATCATCGACGGACCAACGATGAACATCAAATGATGTGTTCCTTATCATCATGAATACCATTAGGGAAATATAAGATGAAAATCCCACCGGGCTGCAATGAAGCCTTCATCATCTCCATCTACAATCATTGTTAGATCTAAACACATCCCAAAGGAAGTCACCGATGAAGTGGTACTCATCATCGATAGCATCTAGTGTTCACCAAAAGGTAATAATGGTCATTATAGCACCACTACTGCTACCTTTCACCAAAGGACCGGCTCCACCTCAACTCCATGGAGGAGGTGGAGGCGTCATCACTGTAACCGTGACACCACCATCACCAATGCAAGTAGCCAAATCCAGTCACCACGAATCTAACCAACCCAACAACCCTGAAGACCATCAATGTTTCAAACACCAACATCACGGCGACGGCGACGGCGACGAACCTACTAGAGTTATGTGGTGGTTGTCGGCAAAGACACAACAGTCGTTGCCAAAACCAAGAAACCCAAGTTGAACTCCAGACCACAGAGACGTCGAACAACAACACAAGGCGATTGAGGGGTAGGCAAATGACTAACCAAACCTTAAGGCACACAACCACCAAAATGTCGTAGCACAGCACAACCGGAAGCAACGGTAGCCATATTGATGGTGTTTTTTGTTTAGATCTGAGGTTGTCGTAACTGTGAAACGGTGTGTCAGATGGAAGTGGACCACCGTAGACGGTGATGGAGTCATGGTTATCGCTATGTTCCCGAGTCTTATTTAAGAAGAGTCAAGAAAGGAAGTGGAAGGAAAGAAAAAATAGTTGTGTTTCAAAGTTTTTTTAATGGAAGAAAATGAAATGATTGTTAGAAATTTATGTTCCCGAATTTACTTAAGGAGGAAAATGAAAGGATATGGAAGGAAAATGAAGGTTAAAACCAATTCTTTCATAATGAAAAGAAATGGAGAGAAAGGAAAAAAAATAAAAGAAGAGAAAAGAAGAAAAAAAGAAGAGAAAGGAAAAGAAAGCGACTACTTTCTTTTCTTTTGTCAAGTAAATTCAGAAACAAGACGACACCTCCACCGAGAAGGAGTGGGGACGGTGAAGGTTCACAGTTATTATAGAAAAAAGATGACACCTCCACCGATGATTTTAGAGGGAAACAAAGGGCAATGGGCCAGTGGGATTAAAACTTTAATCAGGTTTTGAAATTATTCTAATTAGGTTACTCATAATTTTTTGTCTCAATCAGATTACTTTGTAATTTTTTTTGTCCCAATAACATCACTAAAATTTCAAGATTATTTTAATCAGATTATTAATAAATTTCAAAATATTTTTTAAAAAAATTAACAATGTTTATAAACACACCGATTAAAAATTTATAAAAAATATGACTATCTAATTAGAACCCTCTTAAAACTTTAGTGACTTGTTAAAACAAATATAAAATATTAATGGTCTAATTGAAACGAATAAAAATATAATGATTTGATTGAACCAAATAAAAATACGAGTGATGTAATAGAAACACTTGCTTATTCTTGATGTTTTTTATTTAATATAAAGATAAATTATATACACGATTCATGATTTTATGTTCCTGGATAATGTATTAAGTTTAAGTCAAAGAAAACATACTTAAATCCCAATCGTAAGATCTATACATACATCGCGGTGTCGAGAACTATCAGAGATTCAAATTCTAGGGTTTCTGCAACTCACTTTCGCACAGTCATGGACCTCTTACAGGCATACAAAGAAGCCGACGACGGTGGCGACCACCAGATGTCCGATAACTCATCACCGGACTCATCGCCGGGACGACTCTCTATTGTCCCCAAATCATCAGCCCCAAAAGTCGACGACACCATGCTTTCACTTACCGTTGCCGATGCCATAGCCAACAAATCGCTAACGAAACCCCTCGATCCCACACAACACGTTGTTGAGTTCAATCCGACGTACGATCAGCTCTGGGCCCCGATCCAAGGGCCCGCACATCCGTACGCGAAAGACGGCATTGCTCAAGGTATGCGAAATCACAAATTAGGGTTTGTGGAGAACGCGTCGATTGAACCGTTTGTGTTTGATGAACAGTATAATACTTTTTATAAATATGGTTATGCTGCTGATCCCTCGGCTTCGGCTGGGTGTAATTACGTTGGGGATTTGGACGCTTTGAAGCAAAACGATGCGATTTCGGTGTATAATATCCCGCAGCATGAGCAGAAGAAGAGGAAGCTTGAGAAGAAGAAGGAGGCTTTGGAGAAGGATGGTGGCGGTGGTGAAGGGGAGGAGGTGGATAAGGAGGAGGTGGAGAATCCGTCGACGGATGCGTGGTTGATGAAGAATCGAAAGAGTCCTTGGGCTGGGAAGAAGGAGGGGTTGCAGGATGAGTTGAGTGAAGAACAGAAGAAGTATGCTGAAGAGTACGCGAAAAAGAAAGGCGAGGAACGAGATGGGAGTAAAGATAAGGGTGAGGCTGTTTCGGATAAGAGTACGTTTCATGGGAAAGAGGAGAAGGATTATCAAGGGAGGTCGTGGATTGCGCCCCCGAAAGATGCGAAGGCTACAAATGATCATTGCTATATACCAAAGAGATTGGTGCATACGTGGAGTGGTCACACGAAGGGTGTTTCAGCGATTAGGTTCTTCCCTAAGCATGGTCATTTGATATTGTCAGCTGGGATGGATAACAAGGTAAAGATTTGGGATGTGTACAATTCGGGCAAGTGTATGAGGACTTATATGGGGCACTCGAAGGCGGTTCGTGATATATCTTTTTGTAATGATGGGTCAAAGTTTCTTACTGCTGGGTATGATAAGAATATTAAGTATTGGGATACTGAAACAGGGCAGGTGATATCCACGTTCTCGACAGGGAAGATACCGTATGTGGTTAAGTTGAATCCAGATGATGATAAGCAGAATATTCTTTTGGCGGGTATGAGTGATAAGAAGATTGTTCAGTGGGACGTGAATACAGGGCAGATTACTCAGGAGTATGACCAGCATCTTGGTGCGGTGAATACAATAACATTTGTTGATAATAACAGAAGATTTGTCACTTCAAGCGATGATAAGTCTCTTCGTGTGTGGGAGTTTGGTATTCCTGTTGTTATCAAGTATATAAGCGAACCTCATATGCATTCGATGCCAGCAATTTCACTTCATCCTAATGGAAATTGGTTGGCAGCACAGAGTTTGGATAATCAAATTCTGATCTATAGCACGAGGGAGAGATTTCAGCTCAATAAGAAAAAGAGGTTTGCTGGGCATATTGTTGCTGGTTATGCTTGTCAAGTGAATTTTTCACCTGATGGTAGGTTTGTAATGTCTGGGGATGGTGAAGGTAAATGCTGGTTTTGGGACTGGAAAAGTTGCAAAGTCTTTAGAACATTGAAGTGTCATAATGGAGTGTGCATTGGTGCTGAGTGGCATCCTTGGAGCAAAGTAAAGTTGCAACATGTGGTTGGGATGGATTAATCAAGTACTGGTAAGTATCTTGTTATTTCTTATGAATCTTACTGATGCTTATTAAGTTTATGAACTTACAGTATATAAATTTAACATACATGTGGGTAGTAGCTGCTAACTTCCTATGGCCATAAAGGCCAAAGTGGCAAGACCATTAGCTGCTAACTTCCTAGGGATCATATATTGGATTCAAAATGTTTTTTGATGCCATTTTATTCTTTAATACACAATGATTGTAAAACTCTAAAGCATCATATGGTCTGTCCAAATATAATCTTTTCTGCCACAGAACTCCAAATTTCAAATCACTCAGGTTACTTTTCTTTGTTCTTGAACCTTTTTCTTGAGGAAACTTGCAACTAACCATTATTAAGTCAAAATAGCTGTCAAAGTTTGTTTCTACATCATGCAATAAAAATCTAACTCTTAAACTATTCATGGTTTGCAGGGACTAGAACTTGGCCAATCTACTGCTAGCAAATATCATGGCCCTAGACCTATAGTGTAGGATGGTTAGAGATTACAAACTTACTGGCATATGAGGAAATCCAGAGTATCCTGAGGATGATGACGTCTTTGCTGCAAAACGGTGATGGTCATGAATGTCTTATGCATCCAAGTGGCATGTTATCATGTGTATTATGAAGATCTTATGTTATCATGTGTATTTTTCATGTAGCTGAGGAATACATTACAACTTGTATTTTACTTCCAACAGCCATCTTTTTTTGTATGGTTTTTCCAAATTAAGTGGTATGGTTTTGAGATCATGTTTAATTACGTTGGACCGTATGTTACTGATAATTTCTGAGAACTTATCTTCACTTTTAGACTAGGTGTGTGCGGGGGGAACATGTTCATTAGATATTACTTTATCATATGTATCTTGATTATTGAATTATTGTCGTCGTTATGTTATTCTAGCACTTTTTGTTGGTTCAAGACCAAGAATAGTAGTAAGGTTGGCTTTCTAGCATTTTAGGACCACATTTGACGCAATATGTTATATGGTTATCACCAACTTGTCGCTACAAGTTTGTGTGTGACACTTGGTTCTCAAACTAAGTTTCTTAGAGCATATTAATTTGATCCCAAAAAGCTAGTCCACCATCCAATTGCAATGTCGCCATCTATAGAATCGCCTAATTGTCTGTAAGCCAAAACCTTATATTTCTCATCAAGCAGTTGACAACAAGCTACGCTAAGACATTTTATGAATAGCTTGGATTATTGCTCTCCATTGGAGGGTCAATCATTTTTACACTCTTAGCAATTGCTCTGCTTTTATCCCTCCTATACAAATGTATATACATCTAAAAAACAGCTTTTACCGTAATGCTTGTCTTCTAGAACTAAACTGCGCATGATTTACCATAACACTTGAACCGGGCCTAAGACTTGGAAGGTGAGGTGGATTCCTTCTCTTTCGCTTTCTTGAACTCTTTGACAAGTAGATCGTAAATTTTAGCTCTCAAGTTGGATGCTTCTTTAGGGCGAAACCATTGTTTGCTAAACTGATAACAAAGATACATTCATTTGCAAGTGAGGTGTAAGAATTGGCATGTCAAAGATGATAACCAAATTTAAACTAAAATATATGAACAATAAATCGAGTAAATAGGTCAACCATGTGTAGAAATGTACCAGCGATAAATCTTTCTTTCTAAACCTCATAGGAGCTTCTTTGATGAAACGTTCCATGTAAAACAGAACAAATAGTCCACAGTCATAATCATTCTTCTGCTGTGGAACCTGACAAACTTATCTGATGAAATAACTAAAAGGACTTGCAGTAATGTAAAATCACAAACTGTGAAAATGCTTACCGTAACCTTTCTGTGATCCAATCTATGTTCAAGATTTTCCCAGATTTCATCTGCAACGGGTGGATCTAAACGTCTTTCTGATTTTCTTAGGTAGCTCCACTCTTCTTTAAGAAATCTATAATTCAAAGTTGTAACATACGTTCATCTCAAACAAACAAACCAAAAAAACATAGATTCTCAACATGTATGTGTTTATTTGAAAGCATTAGTAAGTTGTATCCAATCTCCAGGTGATACATATGCATTTGAGAAACATGTTATGTGCACATATGCAAAAGAACCACACTTCAAAACATGTGCAGTTTCCTATCATATTAATATCAGACTGGAACAGAAAAACTCCATTGACAAATATTGGATGATGATTGTGTAATGATTTCCGACATGTATTTTCCATTAGTCATAATATCTATAATCATGTAATATTTTATCGACCGGTATGTGTCATACCTTTTAATGTTATCAAAAAGTGATATGCTGTCATGTAGTCCAAGTGAGTCCAAATGAAGCAAAATTGGGCCTAGTTCATCTTCCTTGTTAGGGAGACATATTATCACCAGGCTCCAATGAGAACTGCACAATTAAAGAAAAAATTGAAAAATATATACGACATACAGTATGTATGATAATTGTATCAGGCACACTATTTTTTAAGAATTTAACATATCCAAATTAAACAATCTATAGCATTGATGCACTGACAACCACAGTTCTCAGAGGACTGCCAGCAATTATGCTGTAATTGTTATGAATCTATTATAAACATGACAATTAGCATCTTTTAAATTCCAGGAATCAATTGACACGGATTAAAGAGCTTACTTTTCATGTATGGGCAGAAGAATGTATGCCTTCTCAAATATGCTCACACCTTTCCACCACTTTCTAAACTTGAGAAAGGAATCTTCTTTGTAGCTCAGCTATCGAACAAAAAATAACATCAGTTATTCACCATCTATAAGAAGGTTAAAGTGAAGAAGTACAAGAATCATCCATCAAGAGGAGCTCTCACAGCCATTGAAATATGAAGTCAGGCTTAGTTTTCATCACATAAGATTTACTTTAGGTCAGAAAAACATAAGAAAGAGCGAATAAAAAAGAAAGTACACTGGGAATGTAATAGAATAAGTAGGGACAAAGTTGGGACCCATTAAATTTAGGCAGCATCCTATGACTAATGCACTTTCTTCACCATTCACATTGGATATCTAGTGGACATGAGTCGTGCACTTTACAATGAAGCATATACATATGTTGTGCATGATGCAGATATCACTTGTGAATTTCATTCATTTTCTTTTTATATATTTTGCTGTCATACAAGAATTGGAATATACCATGTGATTGCGAAGGGTTCGATCTGATTTTTAGATTCGTGTATCCCTCAACATGTATTTTCGTCTTTCATATTTAATGATACACAAAATTGGTACACAAACTTGCGATGTAGGTCAGGGCTATTTTCTGTTCTTACATGATCACAGAGCTATATTACACTCTATGAAATGTTTATTTTGGTGATTTTCTCTTATTAACATCCACTGACATCTCCACGCAGCATGTGTGCAGTGTAGTTGTATGCCATAAACTTAATATGCTACCAGTGTCGGAGTTGCCAGTTCAAGTGGCAAACAACATATGTAAGTTAGTGCTAGAAATTTTTTATGTTGCACACTATTTACTAGTTCAAGACAACCAATTTAAAAAATAATATACCTTCTCTAGCTTGTTATAAAAATAAGTGTTGAAGAAATGAAAATGGCATGCCGTACTCTCGGAGGAAGATGATAGCTGCTGAAGATATCTATTCAAACGAACAAAAGAAACCATCAAGTAGAAGTTCAAATAAAAAGAGATTAGGCGTGTTTAAAGGATCTCAATAAATGCGAACATGAATGGAAGCCTTGCACAACAAAGCACTAACCGTATATAAAAGTTCATAATAATGGATGAAATATATGCTTCAGGAGCAAGACATTCCAAGTACGCATAACTAACTTCAACAGCATCTGGGTCATCTCTGTAAACTCACAGTCGAAATGGGGGAAGGAGAGAAGGAACACCAACATAAAACTATTAATTTTGTAGTATATGAAGAATTCCTAGAAATAATAAATCATCCAACATAATCAGAGGAGAACGCCTCACCTTGATGGGTAGTAGAGCTTGACATCTTTCATGCTGAAATTTGAATGATGAATTAAAATATTTTTGCTATCTAAGATCAGTAAGCATACACGGATAAATGGATAAAACCAATATTACCATGGATCCAAATTTTGCATAAATTTCTCAACTACTGACTCCTCATCCACTAAACGGCAAGTCCGTACCTGTTGAGAAAAGGACACCCTTAGATATTAAAAGCAGCCAAGTCACCAAATACACCCTCAAGATGACCTCACCTCACACATTGTCATGTAAGTTACTAGTCATTGAGAGGGTCATATACCTACACGCTTACACTTTAGAACTTTTGATTACTTAACAGCACCCGACAGGAGCATATGTTTAGATTTACTTAATTTGAAGGTTTATATTCAAGTGAAATGTAAGATTCTATTTGTTTTGATCATGTGACATTTCCATTTGTGGGTCCCCTCTACATGACGTAAAGAGAAATGGAGAAGTGATACTCAGTCCACACTCCACAATTGTCTTGAGGAGATATACAGATAACACCAACATAATGGAGACTAGTGGAATGTGGTATAGAAAAACAGGACCTAATCTTCTGCTTCTTTTCCTTAATCAGGAGCCCTAAGTTGTAAGGGACATCAGCTTGTATGAATGCTCCAATCCCATATGAAACTAATGTCTTGTATAACAAATGTACAACTATGGAAACAACTTACAGATCTAGGCCTCAAATTCCTTCTGGGTGGATCTTGAGGAGAGTTTGGTCTGACAAAGGAATAGAACTTAAGGATATTAGATATACACAAGAACCGGTTATAAGTTGAAATACATCATGAGAACAATTATACAGCTGATAAAAAAAAAAAAAACAATTCAAGAATTTGTGCAACTGTAAGACCATTTGCAGGAGATGATGAGAACAATCAAACATATCTTAAAAAACAAGGAGATAACTTTTCTTACCCTGAGAAAGATGTAGAATCCCTGTCTTTGTATTCATCATTGGAGATTATCTGTTTCTTACTATCTACCAAAGAAGTCTTTAGGGATGGTGAAGAAGATATACCCATCTTGGATCTTCTCTTACCCGAAAGTTGACTCTTTGACTTCAGTTTTTTCCCATGACAAGGATTGATGTAAGATGCATCCTTTTCTAATGCAATGACAGTCCTAGAATCTTTCTGCTAATCAACAAACAAATACAAGTGTGTGTATTCTCCTAAAGAAAAAGGAAAAACTAATGATTTAAGTCAGATGTAATAGACAATCATACGTCTTCCTCCATCTTTTTGCAAAAAGAATTGGCAGACTCTGATGAAGATTTCTTTTTGCCGTTCAAAGCGCCTACACAAAAGCAATTAAACTTATTACATGCAAATAAAATAGATTATGCAATACTTCCAAATAAGAAATTTGTGTTTATCTTATCTCAGGCACTAATAAAGACTGGTCATTTAGGTACAAGAATATGTAACAACACATCAACTTTGATAAAATCACAGCAATTAATCTTACCGTCATCACTATGATCAGAAAGTTGTATTGTCTCATCACATCCATTATCAGCCTGTTAAGAAAATATGATAACAAATCAATGGTGAAATACTAACTGACATAAAAAGTATATCATCATAACGCTCATGTCATGTATTGATGATTTGAAGACAGCACCTGCAAAGCCTGTAAGAAAGCAAATTTCATAGCTCAATTTTTTATGCCCTTAAACATCAAACATCAAGCACACCATATTCCCCTCCCCAATTCAACCCTAGTTTTCAAGATGGAAGAAATACAAGCACTGAAACACATGATCATCAACAAAAGCAATGCAATAACATGTAACATTGCACACAAACACAAACACAAACACAAAGCAAACAACCTTCTCTGATTGGAGCTTCTTTCTCCGTTCGACTTCATGCTCATGTCTCCGGAGATTCGCCTTCAACTTTTCGCCCCTATCAGGCAACTTACCACCAATCGATTGCAAGCTTCTTCTGATCCTCACAATACTCTCCTCAATTTCATGGTCCGATTTCGCCATGAGCTCCAAATTTTCCAATTGATTCTCCTGCGAGTCAATTCCACCACCGTAGTCATCGGGACTCTTATCAGATTTCACCTCAAGTTCCGGTGGATGATCTTCATCCGAGGGCTTCTTTCTCTTGATTCCGTTGCAATTGGTTTCTTCTTGGATGTCCATGCATGAAATGTAAGTGAAATTGAGGGTGATGGTGGTCGGAAAAGTGGTCGCCGGTGAGTGATCGAGTGAAAGGGGGAGTGTGGGAGAAGATGATCGAGTTCCTACTTCCTAGTGTAGTTGAAGGTGTACTGCACCCACCATGCCTGATTGGCTAGTGATTGCCTGTGCTGTGAGGAGAAAGGGGTTGTTTGGAAATCAAGATTATCGGGGGTGTTGCGGTCAAATCGATCACTCTTTCGTCCGAAGAATAAAACTATATACACGCCCCGGCGGTCAATCGACGAGGAAACCTATAACTAGAAAAACTTTTTGACTAACCCCGAGTATATTATGCTAGACATTATCAAAACAAGATTCAACTCGTACTTGAGAGATCATTGAGCCACCACTAGGCTAGAAGGCTTTGTGGTTACATTTACTATTTAGTGAAATTATTTTTACATAAAAAGTAATTAACATTTATTAATAGAACTGATAGTTGGACCAGTATGATGCGATTTGATATCGATATCAAGTCTAGATTTTGAAGAAACCAATAAATTTCATACAAAATAACTTATAAAATTCAAGATACATAAACAACAACTTCTATGTCACTTTCAGACGTTGTAGAAAGATAAAATACACAACGAATGAAAAATATATGAGTGAGCGTGTTTATGTTATCGTAGTCGTAGATTATATATTGTTTTGTGCAATTATCTTAGAGTTGTGGAAGGGTAATCTTTTTATAAAGTTTTATTGTATATGTGACATTATTAAATCCTAACTTACATAGTATGTTTTATATCTAAATTGTTAAACTATGATTCTATAGACAAGAGATGACACCATTGACAGCGAATGCATATACGTCTTAATAATAAGTTGAGTTTACGAGAGGGTTTGCATTTTGTCTTCTTAACGTTTGTTTGTGATTGATGTTAAATATGGATCTTAAATTTGTAATATCTTAAAATCTGTTACATGGTTCTAATTATTTTGAGATTATAAAGTCCTAGAAGCCACCAAAGTTTCTATCATCATAAGACTAATGACTGTTGTTTAATCTCTAATTGATTTTGAGATTCTTATAGTTGTTAAATTATTAAGATAAAAGGAAGTGACCTATCACAAAATTATGCTTGTCAAATTATTAAAGATAAAATGAGTCAAATTTCATGAATTCTTTTGTAATTTCAACTTTCTATCAAGACATGGAAGAAATCTTGAATTCATTTGGTTAATAGAATTAATCCTAATTCTAGTTTCATATATGAGGAAACACACCAGGTGGAATTAATTCCAATTTTAATTTCAATGCGTTAGGCAAACTAAACAAACCATTATATTCGTTTAATAATAAATCAAATTCTTAGGTACAACGAATAAATTTAGCAAAATAAATCCAAAAATATATTTGACCTAAAGTTTCAAGATAAAATATCCAACTCCTTCATCACCACCACGAACGCCACCTTCTTCGCCATCCCACCATCATCCGCGTCACAACCACATTCAAATTTATTTTAAAAATTTACAAACATGATATTTTCTTTAACGAATAACAAGCGTCCCAACGAGTGTGTGGTTATCACTATATGTATGTGTTTGTGTGAGAGTGAGGTAGATCATGTATGTTTGTTTTGAGAAACAACATATATTAGCGAATGGATAACGGGAGTGGCTGGTGAGTCTACCAACAAATAATTATACTATCTATTTTTAGTTTTAAATTTTATAGGACTCGTCTATAATTAGGATATGTTTTCAGCTTGTGTCGACGAACACCTACCATAGGTGATATGACATCGATGACACTTAGGAAATTGATATTATATGTATAACAATAAATATCATCTATCCTATTTTTTTTTCAAATGAAACAACCTTGTTATAAAAGAGTTAAATTAATGTAGCTTGTTATTTTCATGATTGGTTTGTTTCGGACGAGACAAAAGGAGTTTGCCATTAGAAAAAATAAATAATCAACCGGTGTAATTGTTAAATCACATAAATCTGTTTTAAAATTTTCTCTTTTTTATTAATAGAAATTATTATTTCATATTCAAACTAGCAAATAGTTAAAATTGAAAATAAAATAGAGAGTTTCTCGGGTTCAAATCTAACTTAATGGGTTTTGTTTCATGGTGATGGGTATCATTTTTGATATAATGATAGTGTTTCAAGACGAGTCTTAAAATTGACACCCCATTTTAGAAAGAATCGCTTGAATAGTTTTAAAAAAGGAAATAAAACATAAAAACAATACAAACATATTACTACTATTTGTCTAAAAATCTTAAATTTTAGTGGATTTGGTTAAAAAAATCCAGTCAGAGAATTGGTACCCGTAAACATAAAAGTTGACCTAAAACACTACTTACAGTTCCCAGGTGGTTGTTTATGTGTGTTTTCACTTTAATTAGAAATTTATGTGTGTTTTCACTTTAATTAGAAATATTTTGACTGACCTTAATTTAACTGATGTTTAGAAATATTTAAGTTTTAATCGATGTGTATATATGATGTACGGGTAAACTTGATCATATTAAATGAAATCTTTGGTTAATTCAAAGCATTAGATTGAAATTCTAAGACTTGTACTTTATAAAATAAGCTGAAGTTAACAAATACTTTAGTTAATTGGTTTATAAAAATCTTTTATTATGTGTGTGTTTGTCAGCTTAATTACTAAGATAATAATAATTTCTCATGATCAGAGATGATCCCCAATTAAATTCTGTAATCTGGTTTTATTTAAAGCCAAATTATTTAAGTACATAATTGTGCAACTTGAAACTCAATGCATCATTAACTGATGGTCAAGTATCTTTTTTGATATATATTTCCTTTAAAGTATTTTTTTCAATGATTTATTCTTAATCACTATGATTAAATTTTGATTTTTTTGAAACCATGATTCTTCAATTCCCACTTCTTTGCAGATTCTTTATTCTTGCTACATACATGTTTATAAAAGAATCGTAAGTTTATTATTACATGGAATATTATAAATGATCTTCTCTTCCAGAACATTTTATTATGGTTTTGATTAATCAACTACCTGTTTAAACCAAAAACTTAAAAATGTAATTTACTGTTATATTTGATATTAATTTATAATTGATTTAGAATTATGTTGGAATTTAGTATGATTTCTTGTTTCAATATTATGAACTAAAAAGTTATAAACCGGTTATAGGAATGTTTTTTTGATTAGATCGAATTATCATGTCAGATCAAGCACCGGTGCATATTAGATCCGGTTAGCCTATTCAGACCGTTTTCATCTAAACACGTAGATTTCACGTTTCTATTTTTTTGTCTTTCAAAATCTCATTTTATGATAATTTAATACTTTAGCGTCTCTTTTAGATATATATAGTTTAATTTTATGAATATTTATAAAGTTATTAAGTTTTAATATATTCGATCCGACCAGTAAATCAATAAGATTACTCGTCATATTATAAAAATCATTGATTATAGTCTCATCATCATTCTCTAGGTCCAACAAAACAACTAAACCAAAATCTCCAATCACCCAACATGAATCAGTTGGGGATTCACTATCTTTAGAAAGATACATCCAGCTTTGCAACAACCAATCAATTAATAATTATTACCAACAATTCCATCATTTCATGCACTATATATAATAAGCTCAACTAATCCAAACTTCCAAAAAACACACACATAATACCTTCTTCTGTATACTCTCAAAATAAGCTTTCATGGCTTTTCCACAAGAAAAGTTTCTTCTTTTATGTCTTCTCACCTTCAGCAGTTTCCTCTTACCGGTTTCATCTCGAGGCCCGGTGTATCGGCCACCACCAGTTGAGCGATTAACAGACCGCTTCCCTCGTATAAAGATCACCCAAGGGATGTCCACCTTGTTTGGAGAATCAAATGTTCATTATAAAAGCAATGGATCATATGCTGATATCAGTTTAGACAAAACCTCAGGTAATTGAACATTTTGAAACATTTTTTACTCAACATACATACTTTCTTTTCACTCAACTTATGAAAGTATACAAGTTGTGTGTACCTATGTTGTTCTCTTGATTCTTAAAGTCTTTTTTGTACATAGGTTCTGGGTTGGTTTCAAAAAACAGATACTATCATGGATTCTTTAGTGCTGCAATAAAGCTGCCTGCAGGTTTTACATCAGGAGTAGTACTAGCTTTCTATGTAAGTCATATTCATAATCTTTTCATCATCAAATTATTATACAAACAAACGTACTAAGTAGTGTCTCACTCATAATGAGCAAAGTAATGCATATGAGTTGTGATTAAACTATGCATGTAGACTAGTATTTCTTTCAAGATGGTGTGATTAAACTTTGTGGCATGCATGTTCAGATGTCAAATGCAGATGTATATCCACATAACCACGATGAAATCGACTTCGAATTGCTTGGATACGCGAAAAGAAGACAATGGGTTCTTCAAACAAACATGTATGGCAATGGAAGTGTCAAAACAGGAAGAGAAGAAAAAGTCTATCTCTGGTTTGACCCAACAAAGGAGTTCCATCAATACACCATCCTTTGGAACAAACACCACATTGTGTAAGTTTATTATGATATTGAACACTAATTACATCCATAATTAGCGCGCTACATGACTTGATCGCGCCCATGTATGAATGTTTTGTCAAACTATTTCAGGTTTCTAGCGGACAACATACCTGTAAGAGAGGTGATCCACAACAAAGCAATTTCATCTGTGTACCCATCGAAGCCAATGTCACTATACGCGACCATATGGGACGCTTCAGAGTGGGCAACTAGTGGAGGAAAGTACCCTGTGAACTACAAATACGCGCCATTTGTGGGATTGTTGGGAGGACTAGAAATTGTTGGATGTTCAATGCAGAAAACAAACTCACCAAACGCTGCTGCTGCTAGCGCGTGTTTGAAGAACACGACGGTTTCAAGCTTGGATCCTGTGGATGGAGAAGAGTATGCGAAGTTATCGAAGCAACAAATGGTTGGTTTGAATTGGGTTAGGAGTAAACATATGTATTACTCGTATTGTAAAGATACAAAAAGATATAAAGTGATGCCAGCAGAATGCAATGCTTAATCAACAGTTTGATGTTTGTAATTGCATAGTGATTTCTTTTGTTCTTTGTACAATTTTACTTCAAAAGTATAATACAAAGGGTGCATATATAGTGCCTGTTTGAGATTGTTTATTTTCCCTCAACTTTTTACTTACTAACTTTTAAAAAATTAATAAGTAAAAAAAATGTTTGACAAGTCCAAAAGTACTTTTCAAACTGACTTTTCATATAGGGTAAAAATGAGGTTTTGAAAAGTAAGAAGTGAGTTACTTATTGATTTTTGAAAACTTCTTTTGATCCAATTTTCTATTATACTCATCTACTACCTCCTGCTAACTCCTATCGTTTTAAAAGTATGTCTTTTTTGATCATTTTATAACATTTTAGTTTATAAGCTAATTCAAACACTTTTTTAAAAACTCCTTTTGAAAAATCATAAGTTAATAAGTCTATTTTATCAAAAGTACTTTTCAATTAAAATAAAACATAAACTCTAATATGAAGGGCAGAGCGATGAATATATAAACAAATGTTGGGATTAATGATCAATTTTGCCATTTTATTTTGAGTTTAAGAAAGCTGAATTTTAAGATATGGTTAAATTAAGGCATAAAAAATAGGGCAAATTTATATATCCCCGGCTAAATTAACAAAATTACATATTTCCTCAAATCATGCTTGAAGATCATTGTACGTTATGCTTTGAAAACTTATGTTTTTAGCAATTCCCTTTTATATTATATTAAGTTTCATCTTAATTAATAATCAAAGGCCATTCTGGCCCAAGGAACTTGGTAATTAAATGTCAATTTGGCCCAATTATAAATACAATAAAATGAATCAATTAATCAAAGGCGGACCGAATTCGGCCCAAGAAACTAATAAACTGAAAATAACGTTCGTTTGCTTTTCCAAATTTCCAGCGTTAATTGCATAACCCACGTCTTCAAAAAAATTGCTAGAGGGTAAATAAGCAGAGGCGGAACTTAAACATTCTTGTAGAGGGGGGCAGGGGTAAAATTAAAATTTTTTAAGAGGGCGAACTCGAGTTTTATATAAAATTTACACTACCGGGCCAAAAATTTACACTACCGGACTAAAGTTTAACACTACCGACGAAAAAAAGAGAGGGTGCCCCCCGGCCCCTTCAATCCTCCGCCATTGTAAATAAGCGATATGATTTAGATGAAAATTCGCCAAGTATATAAGAGAAAACTCAAAGTATCAACCTATTTATGTTTATTTATTGTCAAATTGAATTTTAACTATTTAAACCATGACTTATTTATGAATAATTTTTCATATTAAATTTGTTCAATAACACATCGAACTTTCATTTTAATATGTTTTTTTTCCTATCTAGTTAAAAAAAATAAAGGTCATATATGTTATCTAACATGTTTATTGTTGAATTTGATATTAGTTAAAAGCAAATACATATACATAGGAGCGAGATAAAACAATCTAATAGTTTATAGATTTATAATAATAAGATGATTAAGTTGTTATACAAAACTCGTAAACGAAAATCATAATCTATAGTTTGGATTGTTTCATTCTCCCTCTCGCGGCCATTTTCTCACTCTCATTCTCGGTTTCTCGCTCTTACTACATCATCAACTAACCATTTAGACGTACCATAACAATAATGAAATGAAATGGTAGAGTAAAAGGATCGGGGTCCATGACATGAAGGATGTATGAAAATATGAAAGAAGAGTACATGTGAAAGCATGTGCGTTCCGTTCCCACCACCAAAAAGGAAACACCGTTACAGGCATTCATTGTTATTGTCATTTAACCCATGTGTGCACTCTTTCACCACTCATAATATATTCATCACTCATAATATGGGAATTGGGACCATGCCAAATGGCCGATATAAACAATATTTTATATGCACACAATTTGTTACGGACAAATCTAAGCTTTTCTTATTTACCAATTATTAATCACATGTAACTGTTAATGTATAAAAATAAAATTTGAAGTTACCTAGATATACAATGTTTTAAATATGCCTCCCTGGACATGGTATTATCTTGCATTTTACTTGTACTAACTTGAGTACGCACTAGAGCAAAAGACTGTTTTCGAGAATGCTTAAAAATTTGGACCCGGGACGAGTAGAAAAATAAAAACAAGCCCTTATAATATAAAGCGATTAACATGTATGTAAAAATGTTTATAATACGACAATAATTATTATATCAATAATTAATATAAAAGTATTATAGCGAATTAATACTATATTGATGTGAGATTGTGAGGTCGGCCTGTTAGAACTTGTGCTTGTTGTATTGAAGTGGAGTCGAACTTGTGCTTGTTGTATTGAAGTGGAGTCGATCGCTTCTGCATCTACTGGTACCTTAGTCGCATTTCTTTTTAAAATTGGGTTTTAAATTTGGTAAATAGTAGTGGATTAAATTAATTAAATGTTAATGGATTGTATGATTTAATGGACTAAAATAATTAAATTATTATTTGGTAGTTTTTTTTAATAAAATATACACACATATATAACATAGAATTTTTAGAAACTTTCGCCCCCTCTCCCCCTTCTCCCCCCTCGGCCCTCCCCCAATAGGACCGTCAATACACTAGGACACTAACGTGGTAGAATGCATCAACCCCCTCTAATTTTTAGTGTTTTATACTTTTAAGGGTGGTGAAAAGAAAATAACCGTTCATTCGCATTTGAGTTAATATAAAGGTAAATATTTAAATCCGAACTTTCCTTACTACGTACCCACTATCTATTATGCTAACAAACAATGTGAGATTAGCTAAGTTGTGGCAACAAATCCTATAAAACTCATCGATCTCTGAAACAAACCAATATTGTTTATTTTTTTCAACATAGTTTATCACATAGAGTTCAAGACTTTGTTTTTGGTTATAACAGTACTTGAGGTGAGGACTTCTCGGGAGATTTCTCCTCTTATTTTTCAATCAAGATACACAAAACGTGTTAATGGCTTCAAGGATAAACATCAAATAGATTAAATGCAATCATAAGGTGTTGATGCAATATTAACTAATAAATATTATTGACTAATGTTTTTGGCCAAATGTTACATGTTCACTGATTCAAGTCTAAAGTTGGCCCGAATTTGTTTGAGGAAGCCACGTCCATTTAAAAGACAAACATTGTACATTTGTACTCGGATTTTCTTACACCAATGGAGTTACAATACTAGTTTGAAAGGATGGGGATACTGGTTATTGATTTGATTAGGGGTGATTAAACATTCAAGTCGGGCAACTCATTCTTTTTAACAATAACTTTCTTACTCATAAACACCACCTATGACCTTGTACTTACAAAAATACTGACCCACACGCTCATTTTAAAACCAAATATAATTAATTTGATTTTTGTAGGAGCAATCATTAATGCTACTTGACTATAAGACTATGGACAGTTGGTAATATTTTCTTTAACGATAGTTTAGTGCTTAGTTGATAGTAACACAAAGATAGTAAATATTTGTTATTATTGAGGTTTGAACCTTAGACCTTTGGTAACTGATTAAAAAAGTAAACTGGTAACTGATTAAAACAAGTAATTTTTAAGGCTTGTAAAAACATGTGAGGTTAGGCATGGGAATATATTATGAGAACTTTTGAATTTCATGAATAAACATGTAGAACTATCTTATTAGAATAGTAATACACGTTTTAAACAGATCAATTCGGTAGACCATAAGTCATTAGAATACTTATAGTCGATTTTCAATCTACTTATTTTATTTTCTTTACAAACAAAATCTTTTATATTATTATTTGCATTGCCACTATATAAATATTTTTTTATTTTAATTCCCTATATTCTCCTCTCTTTATGTCCTTGCCAGTATACACGTTTTTCGAGTGAAAATGAAAAACGTTAACCTCTTTTTCAATAATTGTCTTCAATTTGTCACCTTTATTGAAATAAAAGAACTCTCATTGTATCATCTCTTACTTTGCAAAACTAATTTAAAACCACCTCCAAATCAAAGGAACATGCTTTTATGAAATGATAGTGAAGGCCAAGACAATATGGCCCTACATGCTACTTTCTAATCCGACTATTTAAGCATCGTTCATCGATCTTTTCGCCTCTAATCCCGATGGTTACAATCACGGATCACATTTTTGTCTTAATGTATCTAATTATCAAATCAGTTTTGGTACATTTGTTTGTTAATACCAAGTTGTGTAAACTTAATTATGTGAAAGTCTAAATCAATATGAGTTGCCAATTCACATGGAAACATGGGCTCTAGGGCACAATAGGTTGTCTTTTTTGACATTTATGTGGCCCGTTTGATTTGTACAACTCCTTCTACATTACATGCACGTATTCAAGATGAGGAATTTCATATGGCCATGCAAACCCTAAAAAATGAATAGTCACATTCCTTCTTTCATAGATGCATCTAGATTTTATTTTGTCGGAGTCTAGATTCAACGGTATGCTCGTGTTTTCATGGAAAACTAAATGTGGGCCTTCAAATGGACGTTATGAGAATAATTATGGCATATGGAACGTCGTTGCTGTTGTCTACATCTGATATTGTTTGTCTTTGCCGACTTCCTAAAATGACAAATGACAACCCTGACTCGATCAAGGGTTAATGTTACATCTTCATATTCGTCATTTTCCTTATTAATCTTTCTAAGTTATTGGCTTTAACTTTATTTTTCATGTAGAGGTTTCCCTTTTTTATTTTTGAGTGGAATATATTTTTAAAAGAAACTATTGATCGAGACACTAGCCAAGTAGCCATACAAGGGATAGCTCTAAAACCGCATACAAAAAGTAACACCTTTAAAAACACACACTAATTAACACTTGGTTAACCTTTTTTTTCAAATTACAACAACACACTACATTAGAAAAACTTACTATTGTTAACATTTTTCATGTTTCATCATCTTTTAAACTTAAATAAATCTTTATACGACATTGTCTTTTAATAGGTTTCACTGTACTAGGAAATCTTTTATTATTAATTATATAAGTTTATTTTATAAAACACTGAACCGGGCTCGTTTACCATTTAATTATAATAACTATGGTGTTTTACAATTATAAACTGGTTTGGTTTATCATGTAACTGTAATGTTTTATTATTACAGCTATGCAGTTATACAATTAAAACAACATAATCATATGGTAAAACAATACACAGCACTTGCACGAATAGCAATATCCCTCGTCTATAGCACACATGCCGTGTTCTTACTCTTCTTAGACACACAGTCGACCTTGAGAAGGGGCGGGGTGGAAAACCGTCTAGGGCCCACTCACTCAGAGGACTTAAATTTTTTAAAAACTTTTTTATGTTATATTTGGGTTTTTTTAACAGTTATAGCTCGTTTAACCTGATTATCTTTTAATCCAACTATAATTTTTGGGCTTATTTTCATCATACAAACCTATTAGGTATAACCAATCAACCTAATAAATAGTCGCTTTTCAAAAAACCCAAATCTCAATTCTCGGCCAAAAAAGGATTAACTAGAATTTTTTTTTGATTTAGACAGGTGCTAGCAACGAAGTTGAACAAAACAGACTTACCGGTTAGCTATTACGGTATGTCATTCTAAATTCCAATACCATGATTTTGCTACGTATATTGCTATTATGTCTGATTTGGTAAAAAAGATTAATATATAATTTTATTCGTTAGGGCCAGGGATTTTGTACTGGATTCTCCCCACCACATCTACATATATATGTATGATATATATTAATGTTAATTCCATAAAACTTGCATGGGTTGGCGACTTCTCGATGAAATGATGCTACCATGAACGAATAAAATTATAAAGTAGAAACCGTTCATAGGTAGTTATATCTATGTTTAGCGGTTGAGATTTCATTTGAATATTGTATGCACTTAATTATAATGAACCAGCTTACTCACTTGTGGGTTTGATCTTCATTAATTCACTAGATGCCATGTGGTGATAATGCCCAAGAAACATAAACACATGCCCTTGTCGAATGAGTTGATGCATAATCATATATGTGCAATCAAATATTGAAACGGTGGAACTTGACTCGAAATGAACGTTAACAACTTCAACAACCTAAATATCGTTGTGATTCAAATCTTGTTAGATATTTTAGTATAATTAGATTGACTAATTACCAATTTGATCATAATACATCAAACAAGCTAGGATGTGCAGAGTGCATGCTCCTTTGAGTTTTTTATGATATTCGATAGTAAAAACCTCCTTAGGGGTGAAGCTCCTAAGTAATAGGAGTTCCAAGGGGACAATGCCTTCTTGACGGAGGTCCGGGGCAACGCCTCTGGTAGCGGGGTCCAAGGGGCAACAGCCCCTCGTAGCGGGGTCCAAAGGGCAACAGCCCCTAGCGGGGTTCAAGGGGTAGAGCCCCTGGCTGGAGTCGAGCTTTCGAGTGGAAAAAAGGCGCATTTTCAACTTGTAATTTAAATTCAAAACAAAACTAGCAAACGACATTTTTCCCAGTCTCTCCCTAAAATCGAATTGCATAATCATTTTGGTCATACACTCTCTCGAATTCTTCTTCTGGTTCACGGAAGTCACACAACAAACATACTAGTTCTTGATCTCGTCTGAGTTATATCCGATTGATTTATACGAGTGAACCACCAAATAATTTTGATCTAAAAGTAATTTTCACAACTTTCAGATTATCCAAGTTTTATTTCAAGTATTACATATATATATATATATATATATGTATATATATGTATATGTATATGTATATGTATATATATGTATATATATGTATATATATGTATATATATATGTATATATATATGTATATATGTATATATATACATATATATACATATATATACATATATATAGATATATATATACATATATATACATATATATATATATATATATATATATATATATATATATATATATATATATATATATATAGGGTTAGGATCATTACAGAACCACTTTTTATTTTCAGAACTACAGAATCATTGATTTACATAAATGTATATTAAGTCTGGTAATACTTGACCTATTTTACATATGTGTATATCAGACATGAACAATAAACTATCAAAAAACAACTAAATATCATCAGGTTTAACTTACATTTATGTAAATCAATGATTTATAATTTACATTTATGTAAATCAGTGCTTGTTTTGGTTCTGAAAATAAAAAATAGTTCTGTAATGATCCTGATCCTATATATATATATATATACACATATATATACATATATATATAAATATATATATACATATATATACATATATATACATACATATATATATATATATATATATATATATCAATAGTGCTTTGTTATAATAACAACTATAGAATTTGAATCATTAATCTTACTATTTAAGTGAGAAAAAATTAATTGGGACTTTTAAAGGTTTATTTGAAGTAGAGATCTCTTTTAAAGTTTAAAACAAGTGCAAAGGTTCAAAATTTAAAAATGATGCCAAAGTGCTTCAACGAAGAGTTTATCCATCGCATAAATACAATAGGGAGCAATTAACTTAATTTTTTTAGAAAAACTAACAATTTACTCTTATTAAATATACATATACAAGATTTGATTCCTCAACCTGTTAAACAAATAAGAGATACTTTAACAGCAGGATGCTCCTCAGCAATGTTTTTAAAACCGGATCGGACAGTGAACGGACGTCTTACCGGTTTGCTGGTCGGACCGGTTCAACCGGTCGCACAGCATATAAGAACCGGATAAAATTATAATTATTTTTTATAAATATATGTAAAATTATAAAAAATGAAAATTATATAAAAAATCAGTTCAACCGGTCCGGCTCCCGGTTCAACCGGTCGGTTCCCAGTCCGACCGCAGATTCGTCCGGGTCAACTGGTCTGACCACTGGTTCAACCTTAAAATAGTTTTAAGCATCAAACCGGACCTGGTTGGAGTCCGGTTCCCGGTCCAGCCGGTCGGACCGGCTGGTCCGGTCCGGTTTTCAAAACCGTGTTCCTCAGAGAGTAAGCAACCTTAATTGTGTAAACCAATTAAGCTTTACAAAGAGTAACACAACCTTAGCCGCATGATATGCAACTGCAATTCAATAATATTAATCGTTAATCCGTTATACTATTTTCCTATACGATATTACGAAAATATATATAGATACCGAACCTCTTCTCTCTATTTATATATGTGTACACACAATGGAAATGAATAGTTTAGTTTTATATTAAAACGTCTGTTGTATTATGTACAAGTTGGGACAGCAGTTTATTGTTTTTAAATATTATTTTTATATTAAAAATAGGACACGTCACGTAACGCGGGAGAAGAAAACTAGTTATAACTTATGGGAGAGGATATGCTACAAAGGCTATATTTCCTAAAAAGGGTGAGAAGTAATTCTGGCCATTGGATCAACTCATTAAAATAGATCAATGGTTCAAAAAAACGCGGTGACAAACATGTAAATAAGTGGAAAACTGCTAACAGGCTGAGGGGCAAAAAGTAATTTGACACAATGGTTGTTTGACACAATGGTTGTCTGACACAATGGTTGTTTGACACAATGGTTGTTTGACACAATGGTTGTTTGACAGGTTGTTTGACACAATGGTTGTTTGAAACAATAGTAATTTAACACAATGGTAGTTTGACACAATGGTAGTTTGACACAATAGTAATTTGAAACAATAGTAATTTAGTATGTTGGCATGTTATTATATTTTGCTATGTGTTGGCATGTATTTGTTGCTATATGTTGCTTTACATTACACAATAGTTTTGGTAACTTGTTTTTATTGTCAAAATCAAACGTAAACAAAACTCTTCAAATATGACACAATGAGTCTTATAACACAATGAATATAATGACACAATGAATATAATGACACAATGAGTATATGACACAATGAATCTTATGACACAATGAATCCTATTCTTGAATAGGCATAGAATCAACTGTTGAGTTATTTGAAGCTTGTTTATCCTTAATGTTTTGAAGATATAACTGCAATTGCGTATAATGTGACCAGGTTGTTTGCAAAACCCACAATTTCTCAACTTTTTTCCTGCTTGTTCGATGGCTAACTCACGAGCTGACTTTATTCTTTTTGGCCTACCTGGGGATACACATTGTTGGCCAACATCTTTGTAATTTTCAGCATCTATATAAATAAAAACAACATGTCATAAAAGACAAAATGAGTATTATGACACAATGAAGCTTATGACACAATGATATATGTGACACATTAACACCATGACACAATAGTCTTATGACACAATGAATATAATAACACAATGATATTATTACACAGTATATATGACTCGTTAACACCATGACACAATGAGTCTTATGACACAAGGAATCTTATGACACAATGATATAAATGACACAATGCATCTTATGACACAAATAATATATATGACATATTAACACCATGACACTATGAAATTTATGACACAATGATGTCATTGTGTCAAGTCTTATTTTATCTATCTTATTTTATCTTATATTGTTTGATTTACAGAACGCTAATACAGAAACATATAGAAACATATTCATAATGTCCAGATTAATCTAACAGTATATACACAATAACTGTTTTATTCAGACATAATGACGATACAAAAGACATAATGACGAACAAAAAGACACAATGATGATACCTATGACACAATGATGATACCTATGACACAATGATGATACCTATGACACAATGATGATACCTATGACACAATGATGATGTCAATCAATAACAAAATTCACAGAAATCAGACAGTATAGACACGATGATGATCCAAACGACAAAATTACGGTGCGAAAATTAACATACTATGTCAATTACAGTATATAATCGTCCTCATACGTACCAATCTGACAATCACTCGTCGACATCGGCGAAGTAATTGATGTAAAGCAATCTTCGACAGATGAATTCGATCGTTTGATGTAAGCTGAAACTTTGTACGTTTGAATCTTTAACGATTAAAATTGATGTAAGATGAATTCGATCGTTTGATCTTTTGAAAACCTCAATCGTACAGATATATATCTCACACCTTCATCTTAATAAATTAGACTTCCTAAAATACCCCTCCTTCCATTTTTAATAATATGCCACGTGTCACTCACCGATTGCTTCTCACACTTTTTACATAATATTTCCTTTGTATTTGAACTTTTCTCATCTCTAATACTATATAATACATATTGGATGTCCACATTTGTAATTTTACACCTTCCGTAAGACGCGCCTCTTCAGGCGACCTTCTTCACTGTTACCACCGATTAAGCCCTTACCACCGATGAGTCGCTGGTAGGGGGACCGGCGAACTTCCGTTGTCGCACATTGAAGTGCATTGATTGTTGTTTCTTCGGTTGAAGGAGTAATGCCACCTCCCCGTGTATACCCAAATCCAAAATTACAAAATTCAGCGGCCGCCGATTGTGAACATAGCCGCTACGAAGTCGATCTGAAGGTGATGTTTCTATTCCCCACGCACGTTGGTTGATTTTTACTACTGATTTCGGTGATTTCATAGACCCACACGGAGCTCCTTCATGTCGACCATTGGTTTTGGTTTCTAGGTTGAGTTAATTTCTGCTCTGTTTGATTAATTGGCTTTCTGCGCATATTTGTTTACGGATTGTTGTTATTGGTTGATTTTTACTACTGATTTCGGTGATTTCATACACCCACACGGAGCTCCTTCATTTATGTCGAGCATTGGTTTTGGAACGATGGTGACTACACTTGCTTAGTTTTCATATGTTGTGTTCCTAGCCTTGCTTGCGATTAATTTACAGACCTTTGCCTTCTTATGAACTCATGATCTGTGATTTGACTAAGGTGTCATAAATTTAGCATTACTAATTATTTGAAGTGTAATGACGGTTTTTTGTCATGGATCTGTATGAAGATATGCATTGATATCAGACATAACATGTGTAGAAGATGATATCTTATTTGCTGGATATTTGACCTTTTCTTTGCACCTTTAATAATTCATTCATATCCTTGCTGTAAATACGTCATCATTGTTTGTCTATTTGAGTTCACTTTCAACTTGGTTCAACATGTAATCCCATTTAAAATTTCCCTATGATTTAATTTGAATAATAGTTAACTTTCCATTATGTGTCTCAAATTCGACATCCATAATTTTGTTACAGAACTTTAAAATGTTTAATGACAAGGCATGCTTGAATCTTTCTCTCTTGAAGTTGTTGTTTTTGAGATTCGATGATCTTAATGACCTTGAATGTGACAACTTGATGAAGTAGTAATTGAGTTAAACAAATTAACAAGTTTAGCAGGATAAGAATACAATAACCTGATTTATAAGAAGTTGTTTTACAATCACGTATGTAGATGAAACTTTTAATTAGAACTAAAAAGAATCCTTACAAAGAAGATATAGAACAACAAAAATCATCACTGATATTCCCACCACAATTTACACAAACAAAACTATATATGATCATTTGATTTTTTGAAACTCAAGCTTAAAAATCCATCTTGTCTTCCACTCCATGACATATCATCTTTGGTGATCTTCATACATTACACCCAACCCTCTTGCTTCTGAACCTTTCATGATTCTCAACCTCTTGCAAGATAACATAAACATTCTGCATATCACACCATAATAATCATCATCATCATATATATATTTTTTAACATGTATGCATGTCATGTATAGAGACAGAAAGTTAGAGGACATACTCCCATGGAACATCTCCAACAAGCATCCAATCACTATCTTTGTCTTGATAAGTAGGTGCATACTCAGACCCTTTATACCCATCTCTCTTACATCCACACGGGATTTTGGTTTGTAGGTTAAGGTGTCTTCTGCTATATTTGTCTAATTTTCTTTGCTTTTATCTGTATTTAGGGTGATTGATTGTTGTGACTTGCCTTTCTTCTTAAGCCTATTTTCCTATGTGCATACAAACTATTAGGAGTAACAGGTAAGTGGCAAATTACAGACTTTTGCCCCTGTTTGTTTTCATGTCTTAGACGACGCACCAGCAACCACCCCTATTTTCTTTGTTGCACCCCTAGAGGCTTGGATGCTGCTACTGGTTTCCGACCGCCCTTCTTTTTCTAGGTTAAGGTTTTCGATTGCAAGGCTTTTGATTCATTTGGTCAGATATTATCTGTATTTAGGGTGATTGTGGTTGTGATTTGCCTTTGTTGTTAAGCCTTTTTGCTATGTGTCTACAACCAAGTAGGAGTAACAGGTAGGTGGCAAATTACAGACATTTGCCCTGTTTGTTTTGATGTCTTAGACGACACAGCAGCAGCCCCCCCCTTTTCTTTGTTGCAGCCACTTTTTTCTTATTTTTAATTCCCCTACAATGCACACATGCACTATGAACTTCAAGTGAGTATATTAAAGTCTAGACTCACCCAATGTTCCTGCATTATTTAGCTAAATTATATCAGCGACATCACACATGAAGACATATGAAAGCTTGAAATGCTAGAAATTGTATGTATTGATATCTGACGTTGCCTAATTATTCATCCTGGATAGCACGACTTGAATGACCAACTGATTTGATAAATTTTGATGTCAATCAAGCAACAATTACATGTTAATTGAGATGGATCAAGTGGGTTAACAATTTGCAGACTGTTAATATTGTGTGTAACACCCTTGAATCTATATTGTTTCTCATACACATTATACTTTCTAATAAAATTTGCTTTAAAAATATTAACAATTAACTGACCTCTATAAAAAGAGGATGAAGAAGAAGGTAATCTTTATATATCTGCAGAAATTAATATTTTTATAATGATACATGCTTGACTATCTATGTTTCAGTTACGTGATTGGATGTAACACAAGTTCAGCCAGACAGACAATGACCCAATCATAGAATTTGCTCCCAGTAAGTTATTAATCTCCCATTCTAATCTTTACTTATAAATGGGTTGATTTGGGTTGTGTTTATATCAAACGGGTCAAAACAAATAAGTTAGCTAAAGATGTCAGCAGTCGTTGAAAGTCTCTTTCTAATCTATAACATGTAATTGATTATTGTTGCAGCACAAGTTTAGTGTAATTATTCATCCTACATAGCACGCCTTGACTCACCAAATTGCATGTTAGGTACACGAAATCCTGTTTCATGAATGTTATTTAGATTATTGTTGCGACAATATTGTCTTATAGATAAAAAGAAGATGCTTACCCCTCTTTCAAGCGGTTGGTTAATTCTCTCTAAATCCTTTAAAAATACATATTACAAATGACCCTTTCAACCCACACCCATTGTCATCTATTACCCAATCAAGTCAGACCCACCCAATGTTCCTGCATTATTTAGCTAAATTATATCAGCGACATCATACATTACTTTAAAAATATTACCAATTAACTGAGCTCTATAAAAGAGGACTGAAAAGAAGGTAATGTTTATATATTTGCAGAAATTAATATTTTCATAATGATACATGCTTGACTATCTATGATTCAGTTACGTGATTGGATGCATCACAAGTTCAGCCAGGCAGACAATGTGCCACTCATAGAATTTGCTCCTAATAAGTTATTAATCTCCACTCTCATCCTTACTTATAAATGGGTTTATTTGGGTTGTGTTTATATCAAACGGGTCAAAACAAATAAGTTTAGTATTGGCACCACTACTATTGATTTATAGTAGGAAAAAATAGGCTTTAATTGTTGAAGTTCTTACCTAAAAGCACAGTAAATTATGTCCTAACGAGATAGCTTAGGAACTGAATTATGTTCACAGAAGAGAGCTTAAAGAGAGAGAGAATTCAATTGCTGAAGTTCTTACCTCTGTTTGAATTATACTTTTGATTACCTTTGTGGATAGTTTAGTATTAGTACCACTGCTACTGATTTAAAGTAGGAAAAAACAGGCTTTAATAAACATGTTTACTGTGTATTTTAAGTTACTGGGAGTTTAATGAAATACATATGCTGATATTCATAATTAACAAGTAATTTGATTCTCGTAATGGTCTTATCTTTTATATGCAGTTGCTAAATTTTAGATCCAGTACCATGAATTTTCGTAATGTCGCTTAAACCAACAATTTGCTGTGTCTTTATGTTACGAATTCTACAGATGAATTTGCTAACTTTCTAGGTCAACTTTACTTGGAGTTAGAAGGAAAGAACATTATTTCTGCATCATACTTATTACCTTCCTTAACATGTTGTATTTGTTTATGCTTCGAGCTTATGTAACCTGATTAACGCATGTGTCATTTGGGTCGATTTTAGATTACCATGAATTTTTGCAAGGTCGCTTAAAACAACAATTTGCTGTGTGTTTATGGCTCGACTTTTGCATATGAATTTGCTAACTTTGTATGTCAGCTTTAGTTGAAGGTAGAAGGAAAGAACATTATTTTTGGCATCATACTTATTACCTTCCCTAATATGTTGTATTTCTTTATGCTTTGAGACTATGTAACCTGATTAATGCATGTAGTGCTCTCATTTGGGTCGACTTTAGTTTGCTGCCTACTGTTATTATTCTCATCATTAGTTCTCTTGTTTGCAATGCATGCTGGTGTAGTCCTACTTGGAGCTTTATCGGATTTGAATTTAGACGCTTCATCGGGTTTACATTTTACAAAACTGCCCAATACATTGTAAGTTTCTTCCCATATACTTTTTTGTTTTGATTTGTTTCGCAGCATGAAGAAGATATTCCGTTTTTTTGGTAACTAGGAGTGCCATTTAGAATGGTTTGATTTTGTTACATGTTTCCAATCAAATTGTATGTGGTAGTTATCATACATTGACTATGTGTTCATTTGTATGTACGATTTAAATACATCACTCTCTGATGTAGTTTGCTTTGGGCTTTGATTCGTAACAAATGTTATTTAATGTTGATCGGTGTGTACCTATGTATGCTACTAAGTATCAAATTCATCCTACAATGACTGTTAACGAATAATAACATAATGCTAGGTTTGAATTTCGTTGATTGTGTAGGTATTTTCCCATACGTATTTTAGCATTAAGGTTATATTAGTTCTCATATTTTGGGTTCATAAATTAAGTATAGTATAATTTGAACTTTCATATATGTCCAAACATAATTTAGACATTTCGCTTTATTTTCCTTCAAAACCATAAACCATAACCTTCAATTTCCCCAAAATACATACCCTTTTTACTTATTGATAGCAGTGGATGCGGTTCTTTTTTACCATGTATTCTCCCTCCCATTCAAAACTACTAATAGTAGTCCTAAGACTTTTAGTATGGCGTTTGCTCAGGCCTTGCCTATTGCCACCGGTAAGATGGCCATAGGCAAAGTATATAAACGCATCGACGAAACAATTATTATTACCTCGTTACATATTGCGACTTCTCAAACTATCGTATTACTATATCATATTTCTACATAATTTTTATGTCACAAAATATTTTACAAAATTTTTCTTTAAACACCCAAACCATAACCTTAAATTTCCACAAAACACAAACCATTTATGGTTATTGAATAACAATTACCTTTTATGTTTACTAAAAATAAGATTATCGCACACCTACATACAACCACACGATAATTTTCAACGATCCAACTACACCATGCACAATTAAAACTCTTCACAACACCCTTCTTTCAATTAACATGACGCATGCGTCGCAACGCGCGCGGACACCCACTAGTAACTTATTATGTAATAGGTATTTCTTTCATATAAAAAGTATGATATCAGAACTGTGTGCTTTTTTTATTAATTAATATATCTTTATGGCGGTCGATGTTTCTATTAATAAAAGCATTGGAATAGGGTTACAAGCATTGCATAAAAAATATTGAAGATGCAATTATTCAAAATTATATAGCCGACAATTTAATATTAAAATGGCCAAAACTCACGAACCAAATTTTTCCCAACTTATATATTCGGAACAAAGAAAATAGACTTTTATGTACTATTAGACCAAATATAAACATCATGGTCCCATATGTCCATTTTAAATCAATTTCTATATTGTTTTTGGTGTTAATTTCATCGATAACAATTCCTATTTTTTCTTTGATTTACATGTTCCTTAAATAATCTTTTGGTTTATATGTATAAACTTCTTTTTTTATTGTTTCCAACTCTCAATCAATTATCAAATTAATGTTAACTTTTGTGACAAATCAAGATCAATTGAGTTGACACTTTAATATAAGAACAAGTCCTAATCTCAAATGATTTTGTCTAGTTACCTGCATTAATCATGTTTAATTAATATAGTTTAGAGGTAACTACAAAGAGTGTCCCTGTTATAAAGCCCGATTTCATATTTGTTTCTCAAAAATATGGAAATACAAGAAATGTCCAAAAGTATGGACATTCGTTACAAGAAAAGTCCCCACTATGAATGAAGGTTAATCTTTTAATATCTTCAATTATTCAGTGAACGATTATACTTTTTGCCTTATATAGATGGTTTATTACTCATCAACAACATAATATAAGGATGATGGCTAATTAAAAATATGAAATTGAAATATCCAACTAATCAATAAACGAGATTTTATAAGGAAATTAAAATGTCATAACTCTTGTTCGACTGGTAAAATGGGGACTGTTCAAAAAACATAATTGGATAGGCTAGGTACCTAGTTTCTAGCGAGTCTGATTCCATCCTATGTGATATTTTTATAGATAATTAAATTTTTGAAAAATGATTAAGACAGATGAAACACATATGAAGTACTATTTAGTGATATTTTCTTCAGATTTACTTAAATTTATCAATTATATACAAAGAATTCTCTCACTAAACTCATGCTTCAAGTTAATTAGAAAAAAAAAATCACTTATTAGTAACCAAGATTCATATGTGTTTTATGTGTCTCATTTTATTTTTAAAATTTTAAACCTTTATAAATGTAGTACTTATGATTGAAAGGCTTAGTGAAAACTGAATGATTTTAAAGAGACAAAAAGACTTAATGTAATGTTAATGAAACGCTTTTAAAACTCGGTTTTTCTATGGGGTAAAGTTTTCCCTACAAATAAAAGTTTATCGCATTAACTAGAAAAAATTTAAGGGTTATGAAAGTTTTGTTTGATGCCTTAGACATACAAGAACTTTTTAGGAAGGCTAGTCTTGTTTAGAGTGAATAAATATTCTAATATCATAAATGATATTTTGATAAACTATATTGCTTTTTTCATACATATATAGCCAGGATTGAGGGAGAGCTAGCTAGTGTTCGTTGATCATTCGGCCATTCAAAATTTCTAGTTTTAGAGTTTTGTATCACCTAACACTTTCTTATGGTTTAACCTTTGAATCGTCAATAATACAAAATAATAGTTAAAGTAAATTAAAAAGAATTTTATTATGACCATTAATTCTAGGTTCCTTGCCTGTCTATACGAAACAAATATCATACTCGAAACGTTTGAGGTGATAAAAGTATTGTGATAAACACAACTAATTAATAACATAATACAAACTGATCACATAAGACGTCTTACATATATGCTTTTAACTAATTTATTTATCATTTTTTGTATTACACATCGTTCCATTAAGGTTATAATCATTTTGTTTTCCATTCATTATACTATAGTAAATCAAGCTATTTTAACTTATGTGACAACTCAACATCAATATGAGTTGCTATTCACATGCAAACATGGGCTCTATGGCACAATCATCACAAGTGACTGGTGGCCCTTTGATTCGTACAACTCTTGCTACATTACATGCACTTATTCAAATATGGGCATTTCATATGGTTGGGAGAACCTTTAAAAAATGAATAGTCGTTCTCATTTCTTCTTTTATAGACTTCAAGTTCATGGAATTTCGATCCAACATCATGTTTCGGCTTTAAACGACCATCAGACAACCTTCTAATATCATGCTACGAGACACTTTATGGGCTACAACGCGCTAGTATACCTTCACTTGATCATCCATTATCATCTTCTGAGTTACATTGATCATCCATTTTTGTTATGAAACAACTATGTGTATATATGTGTACAATTATCTTACAGATATGAGATTGGGATTATTAACACCATCCAACATGATACGTTATCATTCCAAAACATGAGAATATACTAAGATGACTAAGCAAAAAACTAATTGTGAAGACTTGACTTTCGGATCAAATTACTAATAGTATCAGATTTTCCGAAATATGTAGTCCGGATTAATTTTTCAGGATTATTAAAAGAAAATATATGTCTTTTAAAATTGTTGAAAAATCAAGGAGTCATGTTTTAGTAAATTCTAAACCTATAATACGACTAACAGAATTTTCTCACGCATTACATGCAATGGAAATTGAATTTAAAATTAAAAATAAATAAAAACACCAAATTGAATTTAGAAGTTAGACAAACAAACTAGTATTAAGCCCCATGCATTGCACGGGGCTTTAAAATCGTGTCAAGTAGTACCAATGACACATTAGAGTAAGTGATCATCAACACCGGATAAACTTGTGTTAAAAAGAAATAAAAAACGAAGAAAATAAAATTAAACGTTAACGTTGAACCATGTAGGCAAAACATAAAACATATTAAACAATAAGTTAGTATATTTAATACTAACGCGTTGCGACATGGTCATTAAACGGGAAAAATAAAGGTAAAAATGTTATATCACACACGTGATGTGGTGTGTTACTCTAAAAATTTAGATGAAAACGTAAAATAAAAAATTTATAAAATAAAAAAGTATGAAGGATCAAAATTGAAAAAAAATTAAGCTTAAATTGTAAAAGATGTAAAAGTAATAGGATAAAATTAAAAAAAAATTAAAAGTTTAAGAAAAAGACAAAGGTGGGTACAATCCATTAAGCACATAATACAACTCATTAACCATACCAAAATTATTAACCATACCAAAATTGGTAATTAATACTATATAAATATGCAAGTTGGAAGCACAAACATATAAAGGCACGAGACACAAAAGTAAGTTGTCATAAGGATAAAAATTGAACTTTAGATATTAAAAGATTTTATTCTTTTGTGTGGTCTTTATTTGTATCCATTTTGATCCAATTCGTTAAATAAAGTACGTTGTGAAATGTGAAAATAATTAGTAACATTCGAAATATAATGATATATCATGAAACTAATTTACTTAATGTCACACACATTAATATATGAAAGGTGAGAAGTGAGTCATTTTCTAATACTCATGAACGTATAACATGTCACATCAAAGTTTATTTGCAGATTGTTACATCAATATTACTGTTATTAAAAACTCAGTAACATAATCAAATTAAATAATAATATTCAGCTACAAAATTTATAACCATAAAATCTTGAACTAAAATACAACTCGATAGTATCAATTGTTAATTATGTTAAATATTTTAGTGTAATTATATATATACTAACAACCAATGTGATCATAATGTCTATTAAACAAGTTAGGAGCTGCGGAGTGCACACTTGTTTAAGTTTATTATGGTTTTCGATATAGAATACCTTATAGGTAATGGGGGTTTCAACGGGGCAACCCTTGACGGGGGTTCAGGGGCAGCGCCTCTGGTAGCGGGGTTCAAGGAGCGGCAGCCCTTAGTTGGAGTCGAAATTTCACATGTGAAACTTGAGAGTTAAAACAATAGAATTTGTATGTGAAAACTGCTGTAGGTAGTTACTCAATCCATATATGCTGTAATATTTCGATTTTGTACAAGAATTGGTCATGCTCATTTCTTCTTCTCTTCTGGTTTATGATCTTGACACATACGAATTCATACTTTGATTTCTGAACTTGAATTTTATCCGATTAAACATTTAATATGAACCTAAATATTTTCAATCTAAAAGCAAACTTGCAACTTTCAAATTTCCCAAATTATCGATAATCTTATTACAATTGCTCCACAAATAACTCTAAATGTTTGTAAAAACACATCAAGGTTAATTCCCATGCATACTATCGTTATCTGATCTTACAACTATTTTAATATAATAGATAACTTAGTATAATAAAATAGAGTTAATTACATAAATAGTCCCTGTGGTTTAGCGTATTTCCCAGGTTAAGGTACTAAATTTTTTTAGTAACAGGTTGGGGTATTTTATTTTTTATTTTGTAACGACTTTAGATATTAAGGTTAACTTCCGTTAGTTTTTTTCGTTAAATCAAGGTAAAATGACCAAAGTACCCTTTTAGGGTCATTTATGTAACTTATATTTTAATCTAGTGACCATTTATGTAATTAACTCAAAAACAAAAAACCTAACCCACCCATCTCCCTCATCCACCACCACCACCACCAAACATCTCCACCACCACCACCGGCCACCAGGCGAAATCCCATCTCCTTTCACTCCCACCACCTCCCTCCACCGTCATTCTTCATCTTTCGCCTCCACCCACCGGAAATCCACCAAAATCCAGGCCAAGATCTGCGAGATCTTCATGCCAGCGTTGAGCTCGACAATGACAGGGGTAAGATCGTCTAGGGGTTAAATCGGAAGGCGATAAGCTCTGACAAGGTGAGTCGGTGGTGGTTGTGGAGTCTGATAAAGCTTATATGGAAACCTCACCGGCGGTGGAATCGGAGACACCCAAATTGGCCTCTGCCCCGGCGGTGGCAAAAGTGGCGGCTTCGGTGGCGTCGACGCATCGGCGTCATACGGTGGGAAGAGGGTTTGCGACGGCAGATGGCGATGGTGGCGATGATGGCGGTGGTGGTTGTTTAAGGGGGGCCGACGGGTGGGATGGTGGGGTTGGGTTTCAAGCTTTTGTTTCAGAGTTAATTACACAAATGACCCCTTCAGTTTGCTAAATTGTAAAATTAGTCCACAGATTTGAAAAGACTAAAATACCCTTGATTTAACGAAAAAACTAACGGAAGTTAGCTTTCACTACTACAAAACTGCTAATAGATGACGTGCAAAAGATGACGCGCGAAAAAGATAACGCGCGAAAAAAGATGACGCGCATTTTCACGTGTCATAAAAAGTATGTCATATTTTAAAAAATTTATAGAAAAAATGACACGCATTTTTGCGTGTCATCTTGTTCCGTCATGTTTTCCGTCATGTTTTAAAAACTCGCGCCCATATTTCAATTCCCCCTACATCCTCCTTAAGCGATTTCTTACCTTAATTTCTCCCCACATCGACGATGACTCTCGCAGTCCTCCATCACCGCATCTCTGCCGCCTATCGCCGCCCTCCATCACCGCCTCTCTGTCTATCACCGCCCTCCATCACCTTATGTCGCTTCTCCGCCCTCAAATTTTACATCACCGAGGCGGGGCCGCCCTGCCTGTATTCTAAAAGTGGTTCCTGATAGGCAAAAACTCAAGGAACTTAAAGGGCAGATGGGCAAATAGTGAGGAGACCATCTTCTTTAACTTATTTGGAGAAAGTGAGCCTTTGGAGTAGTGATTCATTCAGGACGACTAGTTTGCTGGAGCAGATAAATACGACAAAAGATGCCCTTCGTAGACGATGTCTATTTCATGAATTTAGGGTTTGTTTCGGAACCTTTTCTTGATGTCTATTTCATGAATTTAGGGTTGATGGTATACTTTTTTTTTATTGTCTCGTTCTTGTCGCAAGTGTCCTGATTTTTTGCTGTTTGATTTCGATTTCGTTGATTATCAATTCGGGTTTGTTCAAAAGCCATCTTTGATAGTTTGTTTAAAGATTTAGTTTTGATAGTGACCTTGAGATTAGGGTTTTTGATTGTCTGATGAACATTGTTTGATCTCAAGATTCTTATGAACAAATCAATGCCTTTGTTGCACAATGTATTGTGTTGTAGATTGAATATCTTTTAGACGATGAACAATTAAATTGCGTTGAACATGTTGTTCTGAAGTTGAATTGTAATCGTAGATGGCCCGTACCAAACGCTCGTAAATCCACAGGAGGAAAGGCCCCCAGGAAGCAGCTTGCCACGAAGGTATATTTTCATTATTTGTCCCAAAAGATTTATTTAGACATTTAGATAACATTTGTTCCAAAAGCCATTGTAAACCACATTATTTGTTCATAAATTGATTTTTGAGGCTATAATGGTGGATTATTAAATCTTTATGACAGGCTGCTCGTATGTCTGCTCCAACCACAGGAGGTGTGAAGAAGCCTCACAGATACAGACTAGGAACTGTCGCTCTTCGGTTTGTCACTTTCTTTCAAGCCTCACAGATACACACCCCCTTATATAGGCTTCCACCTCTTCAACAAACCATGTAGATTAAACTAAGTCAACGTCTGTGATTTGTCATTTAGAAACAACATACTACACATGTGACACACTAACAACAACTACTAATTTGTATTGCTAAAGGTACAGATATGGTGCTGCTCAAGAAAGTTAATGTCTCACAATGCTGTCAAAGCTCTGTTTATATGTTTTCTAATAAAAGCAGATCTCAACAGTCACTTAATCAAAGTGTATTCATAAGGCATAAGAAATACCCTGTTCAGGTCAACTGCTATTTCTTTCACTTATTATAAGTTTTCTTACCTCCTAAATTGTGTTATCCAAGCTTGGATTACTATTGTAATAGTACTCTTTTATCATCTAATTATGAAATACATCATCTATTATACAATTAAAAATTTGGGTAAAAAGTGTTTGCTGGTTATCCAACCCGGTATGCCTGCTTCGGCTGTTACTAATAGTAATTCGTTTTGACTAGCTAATCACGTCACTTATACTATCTAACATAGTTGATCCAATTCCCATTCTTACTTATAAAGACAGACTTCTTGGGATCTTCTTTCAAACAGTTCTATTGTATTAATATTATTTTAGTGATGATGTTTGTTCAGGTTCATAAGTATAAGAATGCGTGTGTTGCTGTTTATCCAAGCACTGTACAGAATGGGATTTTGTGGTTTTGGCCAAATAATGATATTGATTACAAAGACATCCTCATAAAGAAGATGCCTCCATACATTTATGAACTTGACGACCCTTCGTTTACTTATCAAATGTTTACTAGAGATATACCATACGGGTATGCAACTTCTAAATATGATCAAATAGTGTAACAACAAAATTAGTGTTTTTCTTTTATTTTTTATCAAGATTAAGGTGATGTTTACAGGTATGAAATCTTGGATGGAAAATCTAATGGATCCTGCTCATGTTCTCTATGCACAATATGGGATTTTGTGGTTTTGGCCAAATGGGCTTATATGCTGCACAAAGTGGTACCAAGAAGAGGCAAACTAAACTCAAATGGGTCAATTCTACAGTGAGCACTTAATTTTTATTTGAATTTGCACCTTTACTTAACTTTATTAAGCTGATCATTGACTACCCCTTATAGTGTCCACGTCAGCCAGGAAGTACCGAATGTGGATATTAAGTGTTGAAGTTCATGAAAGAAATAGTAGATAAAGGGCTTGAAATATTAGTCAATAACAATGTAAGCTGATCATTGACTACCCCTTATATTTACCATTTGTTGTTTTGTAGCTTATATTATTGAATATAACTATCTATGTATGAGTTTTTTATAAGTAAATTACCATTGTTGTTGCCTTGTAGTTGATATTAATAAACTAGTCAAGTAATTACAAGTGTTTAAAATAAAGGTGTTTTTGGGTTAAAACTGACTAGTTTAATTTGATGAAATTGGTTTTCTCTTAGGTTGGAGAAGGTAAAGAAGAATACACTGATGGTGATTTGAATGAAGTTCGTGAAGACTGGGCGCGCTACGTATCGAATTTCATTTATATGTAGGCCTGAAATGATATATTTTGAATTGTGTTAGTATTGGTATTGCACTTGTATTAGTATTGGTACTAATTGAATTTGGACTTGTTTTATGCTTTGTACTTGTTAATTAACAACTTTTGTAAACTTTGTTGGTATTTAATGGATTTCGCTTTTAATGTTATTCGATAATTTGTTTTACAAAACAACAGGTAAATTTATTAAAAAAAAAATTAAAAAATGCAGTTAATTTTATGACGTGCATTGCGCGTCATCTATTGCACGTCATAAAATTTTCATAGATGACACGCATTTGCGCGTTATCTAGTCATTTATGACTACCCCTTCCTTGACGCGCATTATCCGTCATCTTTTGCACGTCATAAAATGCGCGTCATCTTTTGCGCGTCATAAACAGATGACGCGCGGATGCGCGTCATCTATCATTTATGACTACCCCTTCCTTGACACGCATTTGCGCGTCATCTGACCCCAAAGATGACGCGCAATGCGCGTCATCTATTGCAGTTTTTCTAGTAGTGTTTAATACCTAAAGTCGTTACAAAATAAAAAATAAAATACCCCAACTTGTTACTAAAAAAGGTTAGTACCCAAACCTGGAAAACGCGCTAAACCACAGGGACTATTTGTGTAATTAACTCAATAAAATAAACACGTAAATAAAAAATAAACATATAAAACTACAAAAAAGGAAATCTATATAAATTATTAAAAGAGACCTTTTTCAAGTTTAACTTATATCCATATGTTTTTGGCTTGGTTCATGTTCTCCTGGCCCCTACCATCATTCTTTCACATATAAATTAAAACCACCTGCAGATATACACACCATAATCCTATATCTCTCACAACCCCGATTTGAAACAATTCGTTTTGACCACAAGATTCATAATCAAGCTTGTTAATTAGATTTCAGTTAACTTATTGTTACGTACATCATGACATTGATGATGGACAGTAACGATAAGCTCGAGAAGGTCAAATCCAGTACGAAAAATGGAAGAAAAAGAAGAAGATCAAGAAGAATCAACACGACGATGATAAAGAAGGTGAAGAAGTTGCAAAAGCTTATACCGGGGGGAAAAGGGTTGAATGCTGATGAACTTTTTGTTCATACCGCGAATTACATTATGCATCTCAAGTTACAGGTTGATGTGCTTCAAGCCCTAGCTATCTGATGTTTATACATCATAAAACTCCCTAGTAAATCATCCCATCTTTCTTCATGTCATGTTTTAACTTTTGATATATATATATATATATATATATATATATATATATATATATATATATATATATATATATATATAGGGTTAGGATCATTACAGAACCACTTTTTATTTTCAGAACTACAGAACCATTGATTTACATAAATGTATATTAAGTCTGGTATTACTTAACCTGTTTTACATATGTGTATATCAGACATGAACAATAAACTATAAAAAAAATTAAATATTACCAGGTTTAACTTACATCTATGTAAACCAATGGTTTATAATTTACATTTATGCAAGTCAATGGTTCTTTTGGTTCTGAAAATAAAAAATGGTTCTGTAATGATCCTGATCCTATATATATATATATATATATATATATATATATATATATATATATATATATATATATATATATATATATATATATATATATATATATATATATATATATATATATATATATATATATATATATATATATATATATATTTAAACTCATGTATAGTTATTTCTGCCAATGTTATATTGCGTTTGATAAATATTTAAAAAAATTTCATGTTATTTAGATAAGAAACCATTTTTTTCTATTTATCTTCCCACAATATGCTTGATTTGTGTTTGTGTGATTGGAGCAGGCCAAATAACATATAACTGATTTAAAAGAATCAAGAAAACTACATAATTCAGGTATGCATAATGTTGAGCAAATGGTAAATAGTGTATTGCCTCTACCTGTTGTTGAGGGTTTGAATCCTATAATCATGTGTAGGTTTGGTGGTGTTAAAAATAGTTGAATTAAGTAGTAGATTAGGTTGTCAAAAAAACATATATAGTGAGATGAAAAAGAGTCGGATATTGCGGTTATATAACACTATTGTACTACAAGTATTATATATGTATATATCATATGAACCACTATGCAATTCTATAAATTCCGCTGAATGCTATGAATTGAACTTTTGAGTTGTTAACAGTAGCTAGTGAAATGATGGTAAAAACACGCGGATTGCACACATGCCGACCTCATTATACGTCACACACTCATGTTTTTACAACTAATTATGATCTATGTAAAACTATTAGGTCGGTAGCTATAGTTTTAACTTATTATTGGACAGATGTATTTTAGGTATTTCATTACAGATATGAATAACCGTGTTAAACTTTATGATTATTTTTTAAGCTTGTTAGAATCTAAATGTTGGAAAGATATTGTGATATGTAATATCATTATTAACATAAATGATAGTATCACATCAAGTTATACATGCATGTGAATGCCATTATTGCCGTTATTGCTGATTCATGGAGTTTTTGCACATGGCTAGAGTGGCAACCCTTTCTTGCATATTGTGTATTCCTTTTTTTCCCTATTTTAAATGTTCTTTTTAACGCGTAGGAAAATTAACCACTTCCAATAAAAAAACTAAGTCAACGTGTAAATAATATTTTTTTCTTTTTGGATAACAAAGATAATTTATCTGCAGTAATAAGCAACGAATTGTTAACTTGATCTATAAATATGGGTTGTAAGTAAAACATTAAATATTATGAGAACATGTAGCAGAAATAATTTATTAATTTTTCGGTCTTAAAAAACATTTAGGTAAAAAGAATTAGAAAATGTAATGTTTAAACCTCTCTTGATTATTTTGTTTAAATATGTGAACACATTATACCTTATATTAAACATCAACTTAAAAAGATACAATAAGCTCCTCTGGTAGGTTTGCACTTTGGTTACTAATCTTAATTTCTTTGCTCTTTGTGTTTTTTTCTAAGCTATAGCATACTACAATTTCCTATAACATATAACTTCTGCTTTTTGAAGCCATGTGGAACATTACTTCAGTTGCTTGAGTGAATCATTAGCATATTTTTTAGTATTTGATGTTTATAAAAAAAATTAAGAAATATATGATTTGCTTGTTTTTTAAAAGAATAACTAAATACTTTTTAAATTTAAATGAAATGTTAAGTTTAGTAAATAAATGAAATAATTATTAATTTGTTTATCTTTCACTTTACCACCACAACTTTTTTCTTTTTCTTTTTTTTTTTTTTGAGATTTTGAATATTCAGTCACGACATGTTAATTCCTACCTATATTTCCGATCCGACGTTTTACCTTTTGGTCTTATGAACCCGGGATTTGCTTATTTGTATCAACGTTTCTAGATCGTTGTATCTTTTGGTCATATGAACACGCCGCAACATGCGTGATATAATTCTAGTTTTGTCTTTATGTATGTAAGTTACACATATGTACTTCATATATAGGTTATATTTTCTATAAGCTAATTTTTTAGTTGTTTATTACTGATAATTAAATTGCATATTAAATAAGAAACTAAAAGTAAATACTCTTTATCTGAGGTATCTTTTTGATTGACAATCACAATTAATTAAAAGGTCAAGTCAAATATAGCAACATTTATGTTGGACTAAAATTGTAAATAAAATTTGTTCTTGAGCGGACTGGAAAATGAATTGTTGGCCCTAATATAAGTATCATTAGTTGATTGAAAATGATGCGATAAAAGAAAAAGAAATCAAAAGCTTCTTATACTCCATTTAAGAGGCAAAGAAGTGAAACAAACTTTATATAGAAGCTACACCTATGTATTTGGCTTCCACATATGTATTTGGCTTCCACATGATCACTTGAAACTCCAATGGCTAAAAGCAATACCTATCTTACACAATTGTAATTTGTCTTCAACAATCACACTTCAAACCAATTAAAACTTCACACCTCCTTTGACAAAATTTGGTTGCCCACAATAACAGTTTTCCTTCTTAATGTACAAATTCAAATCGAGTATTTGACTAAAAAAATCCAGATCGCTACGCGCCCACAACATCCACCTCCTCATTGTAACAAAAAATGACATTGATTAGTTTCTTGAATGGAGTTTCAGCTTCATAAGTCACGAGGGAAGTTACTGATTTGCCCTTCCTCTAGCACGTCTTTGTTGTTTAATTTGTAACTTATTCTTATGCGCATAACAAGTGATTTCTGAAGTAAATAACATTCATTATTTAGACAGTTAACAAGAAAAACTATAAGAAAAAGAAAAGAAACACACAAGGACTATGAAAGTGAATAGCACCTTGCCATGTTGACTGTTGGTAACTCGTAACGTCTGAGTTATTGACCCGTTACCATTTCCAGGAAGAGTATTACTACTAGCAGGTTCTAAATGCAACTGAAGAAACTGTGGAACTCATCAAAAGTATATCAGACAGCATATTCATCTTGATATTAATAGACAAATAAAATAAAATGAAATAATATATTCACTTGAAATGAGGGAAGATTGGCTGTTTTTACCTTTGGGACTGCTGCCTGGAATATGAAGTTATTATAAACATCAGAAGACTTGTTTGTAAAGCTTGCTTCGATTTGGGTTACTTGTGGACTTCCAGGTTGTTTGGAAAAGTGGAACATTAACCTCAAAGAGCTGCTCTCAAATGCAACTATTGGTGGATGAGCAGGACCATTGTCGTCTGTTATGAAACGATGTTGGTTAATAAAATCTTTGAATAAAGTCTTCTTTTCTAAACAGGTTTCAGTAAAAATTAGCAAATACTTACTAGTCGGTGGAGGGTTAGGACCAAATCCATCCAACAAATCCATCATAGCAGTGGAAGATGCTTGTACAGATGGCCCTGTAGCTGACGAAAGACTATCTAATGGACCAACTGAAGTTTTATTATCTTGTCTTAATGATAATAAGTCAGGTGCAGATGAACTGTTTTGGGGAGGGGATGACCCGATTGAGAGTAAATCCATCAGAGCATCAGTGCCAATCTTTTGAGCCTGGGTTGTACCTGATATGTAAAACACGCAGTTAAATAGGTTCAACTACTGAGTTGTTCTGTTTCATGAGTCACGTAATTAGTGTATGTAAAATATTTTATTGAATAGTTTTGTAGCAAATACATGTAGAATAAAATAAATGCTAACCTGATTGCGATGAAAAGGGGGATATACCAACATCAAGAAGATCCTGAAGAAAGTTGCCACCTGAAGAAGTAGGTGCAGCAGCTGCAGGTTCATCTACTCCTAAATCAAGCAAGTCGACTAAAGGAGCAGCCGCTGATATGGTGACTCCATTGGCAGAATTTTGTGATGTTGAAACAGCTGGTACTAGAATAGAGCCAGCCTTCCTTCCACTAAAAGTTGCTTCATCAAGCACTGGCATCCTTTCAACTAGGGCAGACCTTCACATGTTCATTAGCATGCATTGTTAGGAACTTAAATTATTAATATTATAAACCACTTTGGAGGTTCTATTTACAGAATTAAGGAAAACTACAAGTACATGCCTTATGTTCTGATGCTTTTCAATTATAGAATCAAATTCGATGGATCTCTGCTGCAGTTCAAGCAGAAGGCTTCCTTTAGATTGGGTAACAATATCCTTAATTCTCCTGAATTAACAACTATGTTATCAGAAATTACATAAAATTGAGAGCTAGAACCTGATTTTCAAGATCAAATAAATAACCTACTGTGAGCAAGAAGGGAAACGGGAAGATAGCTTTAACAAAGCAACCAAACACATAGCTCTAGTGGTAAGATCAGATGCATGGCGTTTGATTGCAATTTCAACAACATCGACAGCATCATTCTCAGTTACCTGTCCATAACAACTCAAATTAATAAATATTCTGGAAAGAGTGGCATACTAAGTTTAATATAGGAGTTGAAGTTAAAGTCTTTAACATGGAAGGAAAAATCATACAACTATAAAGAAGCAAACTCACAGTTATAGGGTCCTCCAGATTAAGCATTCCAATATTGTTTACCAACATGTCACCATATTCTCCAATGCACCATACGGCCACCCGAACAAGCGTCTCCTGTTTTTGGAAGTAATAGATAACATAAATCAATAACTAAATAGTACATATGAAGAGAAAATACATGCAAAACATCCTATAAATTTATGGTACCTGGTCAGCTGACTTTTGGATTGCCTTGAAGAGTGAGCGTACTGTATATCCATGGAGGTTGGAAGCATTGGTTATCACAACAATAAGAGCATGCCATACCTCATCCTTGACATGATTTCCTGCCTACTAACAGCAGAACACAAGATTAGTAGTCTAAAAGTAATTAGACTTAATCTGAAAAATGCAATATGACAGCCACCCTACATGGATTACAAATTATATCTAGGATTCTCTTTTATGTTGTTAAATCTGGCTTTTTAAAAAAAGCATACCTCAGAGAGAACCTTGAGCATCTGGTCAATGTACCAAATCTTGTCTGGGGAAAGCCTAAAGCAACAGTAAAAAGGTTCATTTGTAAAGATAAAGTGTGTAAGGTATTTGTCATCCCATACAAATAAATGATTGAATAGTTACAAATAACAGAACATAACTATATCGTTCAAACAAGATGATACTGTGATGAAGAATGAAACACTGAACTTACTTTTCAACAATGGAACAAATTTTGGCAGTAAGATCTCCCTTGAAGTCCTGATCACTTACTTGTAGATAATCAACTAACTCCTTAGTCAAAGCTTTTACATTGCTCTCATTCACCAAAAGATATACAAGTTCAAGAGCTCTTTTACGAATTGAAGCATCTGAATCCTGAATGATAAATGAGCACCATATGATAATCCCATCTGGTACTGATATAATAGATAAAATTTTGCAATAATTCATCTGAACCATTACATCAAATCATGGAGAGCTGAAAAGCCACTCTTTGTTGGCAAGTTGGGTAGCTTTCAAACAAACAGATGTCTATTTATAAGTGAGAAAATTACCTTTACACATTCTAAAATTGTTGCACGATGTCTCTGCACCGCCTGATCATCTACTGAAACTGCTTTCATCAGCATATTCAATGCAACATATCTGACACGTGGGATTCATATTTTACTATCAGAAAATTTAGCAGTAAAACTAATTTAAATGCTCATGGCACTGATAACTTCAGGATTCAAATCTCTGAGCGTCTAAAGGCAGCCAATATCCATCAAGCACGCAGATTTTTGTGCAATAAGACAAATAATTCTTGACTTCAAAAGAAAAGAATTGGTGATGAAGACATTTATGTTGGCAGAATTGAAGGTAATTAGATATATGATGCCGGTCATACAAATTAAATTGGTCGTTTAGGTTCTATAATGAAACATATAAAACCAGACACTCGGATAGCTATCCGGATAACCACAGATTTCACTTTTCGGCATGCTTGCACAAGTCATACAAGCATATAACCTACATAAAATAGAAACACTGCACAAACTGGCAGGAAAAATCATTGTAAAAAGAGACTAAGATAACTTTTTAACTCTTGGTACCACAATAAGATCTTAATAAACATTAAAATGCAAGTCAACATAAGCCATGCAACGCATGTTTTGCATCAGCACCAAATGATTTTAGATCACAGAACTCAAGAAGACTGAATACTCTCACCTGATATTGTTGTCGCGGTTAGACAAGAACCGCCCCAAAATATTGATTGCAAGAACACGCAGGCCGCTAATATCTTCAATGCTCATTATGGTTTCTACACACTCATAAAGTATTGCATTCCCTGCATTCTTGTTCGACTCAGTTTTTGTAGCCACCTAAAAGGGGAACTCAGCAAGAGCAGTGTAAGGATAATTCGTTACAAGATCATCAATAGACATCATCATTCAACAATTCCCCATAATATGTCCCAAAACATAAAATCCATTCAACTTTTCAACAATTCTGAATTAGAAATCATGATAAGCTATAAACAGAATATATAAACTGACCTGAGCAAGAATGTCACTCATAGACTCGCTTGCATCAGCATCTCCATGACCCAATACACGCAAAAGGCGAAGCAATCTTATATGGAGAAAAGGGTCTGCAATACCTGAAATGTCGTATTCAGGAGCATATGGGCTGTTCACGACATCTTTCAGAACTTTCACCAATCCCTCCGTGCATTTCTAAACCAAGGAAAAAACAATAAAAGAGGAATGTCTTAAGTAAGACTAAAAATTACACGAGTGACATCAGAAAATCATACGCCAAAGTGTTCTTTAGCATATATGTATATTAAAAAAAAAGTATCAAAAATGAAGAAGAAGAAAAAAAACTCATTACACGAGCAAGTGAAATCAATTTACCTTCCTAAAATATTCAAGTGCTTCTTCACTTTGATTACAGAGTTCAGTACAGAGTTGTATTCCAGTTAGAAGAACTCCATGATGCTTCTCTTTTAGTAAGGAAACAACAGGGTTCACAAAATTTTCTACCAGGTCAGGAACTTTCTTTACGATCCTTATTGAACACAACGCTGCCTGTACAATGTAACATCTTATGTTAGTATAATACTAATGAAGAGTAATAACCTTGTGATATATTCTCAATAGATCATGAAATGTATATCACTTTCATCATGTATATTTTCATCAACTTACTTTCTTTCGAATATTTGGATCTCGAAATTGCAGCAACCTTTCAACTTCAGGTGCAAGATCACGTGCCATTTCTGCTGAGCATATATTCCCCAAAGCACAAAGAGCTAGTCCCACAATATATTGGTTTGCATGGTTAAGATCTCTGAAGACGATGACAATATCAGATTCAAAATGACTAAAATTCCTTTTCCGACAAGACATGTTTGTAAATAAAAGGGAAGGTCGGAGCATACTGTTTTAGTGAATTGGTGACCAACATCAGAACTTCTTGTCTTTCATCAAGAAGCAACATGAGTCCAAGATATCCTATTCTTTTCTCAGGGAAGCCAGGAGCTGCTATTAATTTCAGGCATTCCATTTGGCCAAAATGTGTAGGATATCCTAACATGTGAATAAACATGAGTTTTGCCAAGTTGCGATGTCTATAGTCGTTATCATTATCACTAACTGCTGCACGAATAGAAGCACATTCTTTTCTAACAACAGCACGCTCTTCTGCAGCAGTTTTGCAAGCACGTATTGCCCGAATCATGTCCCTACATAGGATCAATAATCTCATTTATATCCAACTAATAACAGCACGTTATTGATAACCTCACACGTAATAAAATGAAGAACATGAATGAAACGGAGCTTTTGTTTTGCTTGCTTGCTAAATTTATACATAGTAGAAAAGGTAGTATAATGGATAGAGCAGGTTAGCTATATATAACCCTTTGTGAATGACCTGATTGTCAAGGTTGATCCCTGATGTAGCATTTTGCGTTATAAAACTGATATAAGTAATCACAACAAAAGCAATTCGTCATAGTAAGTCATAACTATCATGTTCTTCAGATCTTCCTACCAACATAATTATGATACACCGGCAAAGCCCCAACATGTTTAGCCTATTCAATTCACCGAAATATAAGCTCAGACTCTATGTTGAAATATTTATCACCTGGCACCTCTTTTGTCAAAAACCCACAAGGCGCACGCCTAGGCCCTCGGGTACAACCTATCACAGCCTTGTAGCCTCGCTTAAAAATCCCCGTATACAGGCTCTTAGGCGCATTTTCAAGGTGTGTTCTGACCAAATTCCAACCGAAAAATGTCTAAAAAGGTTTGAAAAAATTACACTAGCCTTAAACAACCCTGGAATCAACCTAAATTAGCCCAATACAAGCCTAAAACATTTCTAAACCCCTTAAGTAGTATTTACATACTATGTGTCTCACTTAATAAAGCCCTCGCTTTTCAAGCGCCTGGCTCCTTCAACAACTATGCTACCCAAATATAGGTCCAATGTCCAAATACAACTTTCTCTGTATCATCTATTTCCTTCTACTAAATATGTTGTAAAAGGTTATTTTACGTGTTACTTGGTGAATTATGTTTCTTCAACTCAGTATATAAATAGTTCAACATGGATCCTATCACCAGATGGTAAACTAACTTTCTATGACTTGTTTGTTGCTTTACAATTAAACAAACCATACACAACATGAAGCTAATAATAGACTAATAGTAATTCTCCACATCAGTATTCACCACTATTTAAATTTGCGTTGAGATGTGCGTAAACATATGATACTACAGATAAACTGCCTGTCTTTCCAGAAAACAATGGCATCAAGTAAAAATTAAGAAGAATTCAAGAATCTAAACTGCAGCATCACATTGAGATTTGAGACCAGTAGATATGAAAATATCATGTCTTATGTATCTGTTAATTGTCTTACTTCAGACACATATCCCAATCTATTGCATATTGATGGAGGGGAAGTGCAAGACAAACCAATACATGAAAACTTTTAAGTAGCAAGACATATAGTCTGCAACACATGGTTCATAATATCATCTAGCGATCATCTCCAACCTTCAAAAATTAGTATCTTAACAGTCTCACAGTTCATGATAGCATCCAACTTGCTTGAGCAACCACAGCCGCGAAATACTTCGATTAATTCAATAATTCCACAAAATGAACACAAATCACACGTTCTTAACTACTAGCAACCGAACTACCGTTCAATTCATAAAATCCGAGATCACATTAACACAAATAAGGTCAAACGAACAACAACGAGTTCATATTGGATCAAACAAACAAATGTCTAAATGATGAATTAGTTTCGAGCAAGCAACTTACCTTAGACGCGTTCCGGAAGAAAACGGATTCATGATTGGTTCGGTTGTGAAACCGCGAGAGAGCTCGATCAGATCCAGAGGTGTATAGTGCAAAGACGATGTGTGTAATCGGACCGCAGACCGGTGACCACAATTTTGTATGTATATGTGATGAAATCGAGATCTGATGAAGGTAATTTACGAGGATCTGAAGGTGAATTTGGGATCTGTTGCCTGTGAAGATGATAATGATGATTAGGAGGATGATGATGGTGAAAAATCCCTAAATTCTTCCGCTTACGCTTCGATGGGAGAGGGGTGAACGAGTGTGCATCTAATGTATGTAATGTAATAAGTTTTTCTTTTTGAAAAGTTGAAGAAAAGAAATGGAAAATCAAACAACAATGTCTTCTCTCGTTTTCTTTCTTCGATTCGATCTCATTTACATGAATTAATTTCACTAATTGAGTTGGTAATTTTTTTAATTATTATTACCTATATTAAATTCTTGTAAGTTTAAATTCAATAAAGTACTGATTGTACGAGTTTTAGAGTACGATATGTGTGTCGTAGATGGTATGGTATGTGTTATTCAATAATAAAACAAATTGTAAAATTAAGTATAGTATAGTGCTTAAAATAAATATAAATATTTAAAAACCTTTAATTTTACTAACATTAAAGAACAAACATTTGCAAAAGATGGGATATTTATCTTCATCTTACCATTATAAGTGGTGAGAAATGTTTAAAACTAAATGTTGCTTTTAAAGCTTATGCTTATCAACTAAACAATTAAAGCATCTCAAAGTGATAAAAAAAACAACTCTACTGACGAGTGGAAGCTAAGGAGGTTGTTTGGAAATTATCCGCCTCATCAAGCGATGTCCTTCGACGGCTCAATGGATTTGAAAAAACCTATAACATACGAACACGTGTAATAAAACAATTTCTAACATTACGAAATATGACATCAAATTATATCTACTTTAAACGTGGGTGGGGTGTTGTGTATTAAAATTGCTACCAAATTTGGGTTTTCCACGTTTTAGGTTTAGTTTTATCATAAAATCAAGCAACATTTCTTAATATTTAAGTTTAAGTGAACCTAAAACACTATTAGATTAGATTGGGCCAAAGCAATAACATGGGCCCATAATAAATCATAAAGATGCTTGCATCTGGTTATTGTTGTGCTAGGGCCTTGGGTGCTTGCCACCTAGCTTTTCATTGTTGGTCACAAAATCAACTCACATTTTGAAATTTGAACATCAACTTTACCCGTTTTAAAACGATTCACAATTTAGAATTTATATTTATTAGAGTTGACAGAAAGATTTAATCATATATCTTACTAATCACGTTATGGATTAGAAGCTAAACAACTGAATAGTAAGTGCATATTTTTATCTTGGCTTGAAAAGACAAGTGTAACAAATATGACTTTGCAATAAAATATTATGAAATTATGTGATTTGTTAGTTTAAATCACAATTAAAGAAAGTTCTACAACCCTTACTAATAGTTGCACTTTTATTTTATAAATGATTTAGCAGTCTGTAACTAACTTATTAATTTCGTGTAACATGTGGAATATGATAATATATTACTCAAATTATTAGATGTTAAACTATGTAATTTTTTAAATATATAATTAATTACATATAATTATATTATACTAAAGTACACATATACTTATTAAAATAAATAATACAGATATAAAATAGTAATGCAAAGTTATGATTCAATTAAAAAGTTGATTCAATTAAAAAGTTGATTCAATTAAACGACAATAGAATATACAGAGATTTAAGTTGACTAATTTCGAGTTAAATGTAAGAGAATTCACAATCCACCCTTTATCCCTATTCTTATTATAATACCCATAAAAATATATATATATATATATATATATATATATATATATAATAACAATAATAATAATAATAAATGTTCAGGGGCATTTGTGCCAATTTAGAAACTTAAATTATTAAGTTTAGGCATAAAATGATAAGAGATTAAACCGCAGGGACCATTTGTGTAAAATGTAAAACCTCTCTTCTCTCTCTCCCGACCCCGTTTTTCCGGTGGGTTTTCCGGCCAAAGTCCGTCGGCCCTCCGGCGACCCCGAAACCACTCAAAAACTCAATGTTTAAATGCCAAAATACACCAAATCATTCACGTGAAAGAGGCGAACATAATACCCCACGACAAATTGATTATTAACATCGTTAGTGCGATCTAAGTTGACCACTTTATACTTTCGGCCGACACCCACATTCAAATCGCACTAAACGTGTTTAATAACTGAAATAATGGAGCACTAACGATCGTATAATCATTTAAAACCTTCCATAGAACTCAATTCGATCTAAAATACATTAAAACCCCACCTTCAATCGCCACTTTCGTCTCGGACCTGCAACTCATCAGAAACCCAACCTGCGATCAAGGTTAATCGAATTAAATAGAGGGCTTTTCTTCATTTGATCGAGTAGAAGCTTCCTGTAAAACGAATTGAATTAGTATCCACATTTGCACATCGATTGGACCTCGGGCAGCCGCGACCTATACTTCGATTGTTCTTGACGTTTTGCACTTCAAATCAGGTAATTAGAACCACCTACTTACTCGGTTTCACATGGGTAATCAAAGCCCTAAGCTTGATTTCATATACAATAGCCAATTGGGGTTCGATTTGGGGAGGATCAATTCTAGGGTTCTTGCAATTTGGGGATTTCTCTAATATGTGTTTAAAAGTAAAGGAACCCAACATAAACCGTGGCTGCGGCCTTGGTTCACCGGTTCCTGCGCTCTTTGCCTTAGATGAGGTCCCGGGTTCGACCCCGGGCACCTCCTGTTATTTTTTTTTATGCCTTTTTGACCTTTTAAAATTTTGTAAAAGTTTCTAAAAATTATAAAAACAAGTTTTATAAACCCTGGTTATTTTAAAAGTTATCCAACTATTTTCTGTAAAGTTATTTCATTAAAACACCTTAATAATTATTATATATAATAGTAAGAAAACGTTATAATTAGTTTATTTTTATAAAAATAAACTTTAAATAATGGGAATCATTAAGATGTTATTAGTCATTATGTTATCCTTGAATCTTAGACATCCTAATTAGTATTCTAGTTCATTGCCTTCGATCATAGGATGCCCGTTTGAATAAGTACTCGTTTAATTCGGTTTACGTTTTAAACATAGTTTCCTTGCTTAACTTAGTAAACTTGATACGATCCTATTTTGATAATGTTTTAGCTACTGGAAATATAAGTATTTTGACCAAATTAAGATTTAGTCATTAACCGAGCATTTTAAACAAGTCACACGTTTAACTAGTTTTTATAAATATTTGGAATGTGATTTTATAAATGACAAACGGATTAATAATATGATTAGCCAAATTTTTCAGAAGTCAATCATGATTTATACTTATTTATAAAAATATTTCCAGACCCGTAACGGACGTATTTTAACTAGAAATAATTTTACGGTTTACCAAAATACCTTGATTTATACGTATTTTACAGCCAACTTACGGAGGCCAGAACTTTATCATAACAGATCCAAATCAGTTAAACCTTATGTCCACGACGAAGTTCGTCGAAAAACGAATCTGTTGATATATAAAACATAGAAAAACTCATTCGTTTAGACCTCCAAATAGTCGTTTTCGTAACAGCTAGCAGTTCTACGCAGCTGTAAAGATCCACGTTTTTCTCATATTTCGGTAATCCAAATCAGAAACTTTTCTAAATGAAAGTTGTTTAGAAATCACTAATCTAGTAAACTGGAGATTTTCAGAATTTTTAAACGTCGTTTAGTATTTTTAACGAGTGCGAAAAGACAAGGGCAGAACTGGAATTTTTCCAATTTAAAATAGGAAAATCCAAACTATAATTTGCGTTACGTTATCGTAGGTTCTCGCGGCGTTAACCGAGCCTAGACCTTGTTTCTGATTATTGTCATTCGTGTATAAGGTACGGATTCCTGATTCTTTATATCTTAGTATAAATAATATTTTCCGTTACTTTGAAGTACGGATTTTGTTATCATAATATTCACTTTTGTTCTGTTACTTATTGTACGGATTCTGATTCTTTGTTATCATAAGTATTTACTTTTGTTTTCCGTTACTTTGTAATACGGATTTCGGATTCCCGTCTTGTATTTGATTTCCGTTCACCTCTAGTTTTGATTCCTGTTATACATAGATAATTTGCTTTTGATTCTGTTATAAGTAGCTTGACTACTATATATTTCTAAATTTGTTACCCGAGCTCTCCCTATCTTGGGGGTGACCAAGACGCGTTATTGCGGCATCGATAACGTGGCACCAACCGTGGCGGTGAGCTGAGATCACGGCGTCTCTAAAGAGGACACTGAAATTATGTCTTGTTATATTATTATTTCCTCAGAGGCGTATGGATCGATCCTAGGCTAGTTCTGTTATTTCCTGATGGATGGTTAAACACCATTCCATTCAGGACTCTGGTGAATGGTTTGTATGTCTGCCCATACTCCATTTCACATTGGTTCACGGGCTCACTACCTGTGTTCCCCCTGTTCAGTTATTATATGATATGATTATTAGCTCGGGGTACGTTCTATCTAATATATGTCTTATGACGTATGTTCTATTTGATATATGTATATCTTATGATCTTTGGTTCTCCATTATCATTATGTCTGTTTATTTTGATATCTGCCAATTCCTTGATTATCACATGTCTGTTTATTTTTGATATCTGTCGATTCTTTGATTATCACCATGTCTGTTTATTTTTGATATCTGCTGATTCTTTGATTATCGTCATGTCTGTTTATTTTTGTTATCCGCTATTCCGTTCACTGAGCGTTATGCTCAGGCGTGCTTTTGTTTTCATGCACGTCAGGTCAGCAGGGTAATCCGGGAAACCAGTGAAGAGTGAATTGAAGACCAAGATTATCTGTTACTTTAATTAATGGATTGAACATCTTAATTAGGTTTTGGAATTTGAACTTGTAATCGTTTTTAATATTGGGAATGCGTTTTGATTTGATATCCGTATTAGTGACACGTCAGCCCTATCCGGGCTGGGGTGTTACACTTATAAATTAAAAACATCTATTTTCTTTCTCTTTTTTCAATTAAATAATATTTTTTTAAACTTTTGTAATTACATTTTCTCTCTCATCCACTCACAACACTTTTAAAAATATTAAAAAAATTTACTGAGTTGTATCTTGATTCCCCAAATTGACACGAGAATTAGACGAGAAACGCATATTGCGGTAAACCAATTTGAATTTATGTCAGGACGCTCTACAACAGAAGCTATACACATCATAAGAAGGATAATGGAGAAATATAGAGAAAAGAAAAGAGACCTCCGTATGGTATTTATTGACCTAGAAAAAGCATATGACAGCGTGTCGCGTCAACTCATTTGGGAAAGTTTACGACTCAGAAGGATACCAGATAAATATATCAAAATAATAATGGATATGTATGAAGGGGCAAAAACGTGTGTGCGAGCACCAGTTGGAGACACAGACTTCTTCCCGGTGGAAGTGGGACTACACCAAGGATCTGCATTGAGCTCGTTTCTCTTCACAATAGTGCTGGATGAGATGACCAAATCTATACAAGAGCCAGTCCCGTGGTGCCTGCTGTTTGCAGATGATATTGTCATAATATCAGAATCTAAAACGGTGCTTAATGAGAGGCTAGAACGGTGGAGAGCAGCACTAGAGCGTAGAGGCTTAACGGTAAGTCGCTCTAAGACTAAATACATGCATTGTAACTTTAGTGGTCAGGCTGAAGAAGACACCCAAATAAGTATCCAGGGTATGACGGTACCACAGACGTCTAGGTTCAAGTACCTGGGCTCCTACGTTTAAGAGGACGGAGAGATACACAGCGATGTAACTCACCGTGTGCAATCAGGATGGCGCAAATGGAGAGCAGCATCAGGGATCCTGTGTGATAAGAGGTTCCCAACAAAACTAAAGGGAAAACTATACAGAGTGGTGATACGTCCAGCTATGTCATACGGAACAGACTGTTGGGCCATAAAGAAATCGCACCAGAGACAAATAGAGGTCGCGGAAATGCGAATGCTGAGGTGGATGTGTGGACACACAAGATTTGATCGAATAAGAAACGACTTGTTTCGACAGAGGCTATAGGTGGCTTGTATCACAGATAAAATGCGAGATGGAAGATTAAGATGGTTTGGGCACGTAAAACGAATGTCGATGGTAGCACCAGTTCGAGCAGTAGAGAACATCAACGTAGAGGGAAGGAGGAGTAGAGATAGACCTAGGATGACCTGGGATGACATAATCAGGCGAGATATGATAGACCTGCACCTCTCTGAGCACATGATCGAGGATAGGAGTGAGTGAAGGCGTAGAATTAAAGTTAAGGACTTTTAATGGGACATGTGGGAGGGAAGGGTAGATGTAGACTTGTTGCGGGCCTCCTGTTTCCCTTAATCTGCCCTTATGCGTGATTCTTCCTGCTTATTTATTGTTCTTACTTTCTAAGTTTCTTTAGGATTTATGCCTGTGTGTTGTCTGTCGTTTATTATGATTGTGATTGTTATTTGATTTCCTTTGTGAGTCGGGGGTCTCTCCGGAAGCAGTCTCTCTCTCTCACAAGATAGAGGAAAGACTCGTCACCACCTACCCCTCCCAGACCCTGCTCTTGAGTGGGATTTACTAGGTACGTTTGTTTGTTTGTTTATCTTGATTCCCCCAAATATAAGAAATTACGATACAACCCTCATAAATTTTCTTTTCGTCTTCATTCACAATCACTCGTAACCATCCCTTATAACATAAGATACTTAGCCACGTAAAACAAAAACGGCTCTGAGTGCTCTAAATAACTTTCTGAATTTAGTCAATGATTCGGATCCCAACACTCAAGTACACGTAGACCTGGCAATGCTAACCCGTTTGCTTTCAATTGGGTTGATTTGGGCTTTAATCATAAAGGTATGGGTTAAGATTGGTTAGTTATTATTTTTAAAGGGGTTAGGGTGGGTAATTATAAAAGTTTAGGAGAAAAGAAATGGGTTAAGATGGGTGGTGCTAATTACCCGGGTCAAGATGGGTCACTATTACGTTTGGCTTTGAACCCTTCTCCACATGTTCATCGTCCTATCAAATATCCAGATCCCATTCAAAAATCATCATTAATGATTAATCCTCCATTTTGATTCAATACTTCACGTATTACCATTTTTTTTTATCATTAATCATTGTTTAATATTGTTTTCCTTCAAATTCAACCCATAATTATCCTCTATATGAATGTAATATTCAACCGGAAGTGGTGTAGTTGTTTCTAATCATTGTGTTGACACAATCACCAAGGTTTCCGCTATAAAAACGTGTAACTTCATCCTCCAATGACATTAGATCGGTTTTGAAAGAAGACTCTACTCGTCGTGGAAACTCAAATTCGTTGTCAAAACCCAAGACCTTCACCAACGTCTTCATCGCCATAACCGACGTCGACGTTCGGCTATGCGTCATTATTTTGTTAAATTTAATCTATTAGTTTAGAGTGAAGCTATGCATTTTCAATTGATAAACAATAATTTCAATGCATAATTGGTTAATAGATGATTGAATTTGGATAGTCTTTTTGTTTATTAATTCTAATTTTAAAAACATAATATACATTTGGGAATTTATAACAACTTAGTGATGAAGACATGGATTTTGATTTGATCGGAAGTGATGCTCTGAATCCTTATTGTATACTAATACTATATAGAATGCAGTCTATTTGAGCTTTATGTATTGTTTTCAATTTTTAGAATTTTGACCCATTCTGACCCGAACATATATTTATCCGAATCCAACCTGACCCTGACCCATCTTTGACCCGTTTTTAAATTGGCCCATCCTGACCAGAACCCGTTCTAATCCGAACCCATTCTGACCCGTTACACTACCCGACCCAACCCGCCCGTTTTGCCGGGTATAAGTACACGTGTACACTACTCCATCCTCTACCTACCCCCACTGAATCTTCATAACAAGACCAACTAATACCATCTCTTATTCTCTTTACAATTTTGCCCTCAAGGCTGCTACAACTGAAGAAGGGGTAGGTACCATTTCCAGTGGTCAACAGAAACCACACACCGTACGTTGACTAATCAAACCACCGTCGCCGGTGATCGGAGATGAAGGAATACGTAGGCATGGTGGCGACACAGGTTGCTCAAGTGTTGCTGATGATCGTCAGCAAGTCCGCCATTGCAGATGGCATGTCTAGCTACTCGTTCATCTTCTACTCCAACGCCATCGCTTCGCTCATCCTTCTTCCTCTTTCACTCGCCACCCACCGGTAACTTACTCAGATCAATCGATCATATTCTACGTTCTTCGGTTAATGTTGTAGCGTTTGATCTCCTATGTCGTTGATTGCTTGTGATTTCTTGCAGATCGTCGAATCATCCTCCGCTTAGCTTCAGCATCATCGGTGGATTTCTCATTGTTGGTCTTCTGGGGTATGCGCTTAGTAACTAATACTCTAATATCCGTATTTTATAATATGCACCTAGAAAATTCACGGCAGGTGTCCCATTTTTAATGTTAGTGTATGCTCTGTATTATAGGATAATTATGGATGGTTGTGAGTGAATAAAAGAAAAAATATATAAGAATTGTATCATGATTTTTTATATTTGAGGAGAATGATATAATCCTATAAACTTTTTATTAAAAGTGGTTGTGAGTGGATGCTAGAGAAAATGTAATAAATAAAGTTATAAAAGGTATTATTTAATTAAAAAATAGAGTAAAAAATAGTATTTTTATAAAGTAAATATGAGGACGATGATGGGGAAGTTAGCGTGAATGCTCTTATTTGGTTATTTTAGTATAATTGGTTTTACTTGTTAACCGATTTAAATCTCTATACACAAGCTAGGAGTAGGTTATTATGACTTTTTTGTATCAGAACCTTATTAGTTTTTAGGGGCAACGCTCGTGGCGCGGTCCAAGGCGAGGACGGACCCAAGAATATCTTTTTGAATCTTTTTTTTTCCTGCTTGACTGTATTTCAACTTTATGTCAGAATTTTAGGATCAATACATGTCATATCACATAAATAGATACAATAACATTCTAAAATGATAAGAATATTACATTTTATATTGTCTACATGTTTTCATCTATTGAAAATCATTACATTTCATTGGTAATTAGATTTTGGCTTTTTATATTTAACAAAAACAGGCTCTTAGTTTGATTTTAAGAGGGTTAAATATATATATATATTTTCTAAATTGTTTTGGGTTTACGGGTTTTAAAAATACACGGGGTTGATTGAGAACCGTTAATATACGTTTCAATTTGAACAAAATCCCTTCGTATTAGATCCGTCCATGGTTCAAGGTGGCTGGTCAAGTTTACTGCTTCTTGAATATATAGAGATCACACATACTTGCTCTTGATTGATTTTGAGTTTATCCGGTTAAAAGTTTGGATTGAACCATGAATTGATTCAATCTGAAAGTGTAGCTTCACTCTAAGTGTTATCCGGTTGAAAAGTTCGAATTGAATCACGAATTGTTTCAATCTAAAAGGGTATCATGACTATCAGAAAATCCGGTTTATTGACCTTTGATTTCTAAATGTTTTGTTTGCATTTTCGAATTTCTTGAAGTTTCTTTGCACAGATATCTGGTTATACTGGTGTATCGTACTCCTCCGCAACTCTTGGAACGACATTACTCAATCTGATCCCAGGTTTTACATTCATACTCGCTGGTTATTTAGGTAATTAAACGTCTCTTTATGCTGCTTCAGTCGATCAGAGACTAAATCTTGTGAACATAAGTCTCATTTGATTCATATTGTTGGTTTTAGGATGGAAATAATTGACATTAGACGATTGACGACACAGGTGAAATTCATCGGCACTGTAGTGTCAATTGCAGGTGCTATCATCATGACTCTATATCAAGGCCCCTCGATTATACCTTCTTCTTCGGAGTTGAAGAACTCGAAGCATCTTCTCGGCCAAGCATCCAATTGGGTACTTGGAGGAATTCTTTTAACAGTTGATGCGATTTTTGCCTCTATGTATATCATTTCACAGGTGAAACTTTGCATCAATAGCTGATAAATGATGAACATTTGTGTATTGTTATTAATTTGTTTTCATATTCTTGCTTACTACATGTTTCTTGATGTTTTCAGGCGATTATGCTTAAGAAATACCCTGCAGTGATCAATCTGATGTTCGCTTATTGTTTCGTCTGCACCATCTTATCAGGTCTGGCTTCTTTAATTGTGGAAACTGACCTAAGTAGCTTCAGTTTACGGCCGAATAGCAGATTGTTTTCGGTCATTTACTCGGTGAGTAGATATGCTTAGTGTTAAGGTTAATCTTCGTGGTGTGACATCTTTACATTTTTCACATATTATTATTGTTAAGTTTCGGTGCTTTCTTTGTGGAAACATTTAGGGAATTTTTGGGTATGCTTTTCTAGTCACAGTACAATCATGGTGTGTACGAAGGAGGGGCCCGCTTTTTGTTGCTATGTTTCATCCGGTTGGGATTGTGATCGCGAATTTGATTGGTGTCATCTTCTTAGGCGATGGTTTCTATCTTGGAAGGTGAAAAATGTTTTCACACCTTTTATGTTCATGACTTCATGTATCTAGTTTGTTACATTACACATTAGTAATATGAAACACTTAGATTTATAATCTGTGCAGTTTGTTGGGGTCGATTATTGTTGTCATCGGGTTTTATACTGTGATGTGGGGAAAAGCTCAAGAACAGCAAAAGATAGCGGTTGCACACGCAAGTGTGAGTTCAAAGTTGGATGATGAAACATCCCCTCTCTTGCAAGATGTTGAAGAGCAGAGCACACCTCCCACACCATAAACTCTAATGTGAGGTACAAAGAATCATATTAGTCAACTCTGTGTGTCGATCGGTCAAATTCGATTGTAATTTCTAGTCCAAGATTGTACATTACATGATTTATAGAAATTGGGACTCAAATTTAGATAACACAGTTTATTGATTGATTAATATTATTCATAAGCAAATGCATAAACATATGACCATATGTCAACTTATAGTTTCAAACAGAAGTTGACTTTTTTTAAAATGCATTAAGAACTTGTATTTTATGCTTTAAGGAGATATGCATCAATCTCCTTGAAGTTTTTGGCTGCAAAGTCTCTGATCATGTCAGGTTAGGGACCTCTTCACTAGCTTTCTCAAACTCACAAAGCCATTTCACAAGGCTTCCTTCAGCCTCAGGAATCACCTCAAGACTAGCCTTGAAACTCTTGTAATAATGCATCATATCCCCACCAATCACACTATAAGCCACCTTCTTTTTAGCTTCATCAAGTTCTTCAATCTTCTCTTTCGATGATTTCACAACCGGCCATCCTATTTTATAATTAAAGACTTGTCAGTTATGTATTTTAGTTTGTGGAAACAACCTTTTGCAAAAAATGCAAAGGAGGTATGCAAGCCACTCTCTGGGGCTCACGCATGCAGGAGCCTCGTGCACAGGGTTTGCCCTTTTAGTTGTATTTTAGATCGTAACTTTTGTCTCAATGCATCTAGTTTATTAAAGATTTCAAATTTGATCAAAATGTATCACTAAAATGTATCACTATACCTTCGGCAAAGTGAACCATTTGGACGGATCCAACGCTGTGTCCATCGCCTTCAACAATTTCAATGGCTTTGTAGAGATCAGAGCAGACTTTGGGGAAGATGCTGGCAGAGTCCATGATGCTTTTCCAGAACTTATCTGCATCAGATTTCACCTTCACTTCAACATCAAGCTTTCCTATGTTTGCCATAGAAGAAGTTAGCAGGTTCGTCAAAGTGAAAGTCAAAGTCAAAGACAATTGAAAGTTTAGAATCTGAAGTTGATTAAACTATGAGATTACCCATGATATGGACTTGCTTATATAGTGACAATGGGGTTAAATGCAAGGTGTAAAGTTTTGGAGGGGGTAGTTGGTAAATGCATTAACTTTGGTGGTCATTTATGTGGCATTAAATAGTCAAATATTATGTTTACACCTTTGTCTAGCTGTAGAGATGTAGCTGTTGTTGATTCTAAGGCTAATATCAGATAAAAATAGGAGTGTTAGTGACACTGATAGTTATAGGTTTGTTTCAATGTTGTTAGGACCGGATCGGACCGGCCGGTCCGACCGGTCGGACCACCGCGATTCGGCCCATGGTCCGGTCCGGTCGATAGTGGATCGTTTTTGTGCAATTGAACCGGCCGGTTCAAACCGAGTCACCGGTTGGACCGGCGAACCGGTTCGGTTCCGACCGGATTTTGAATTTTTTTTTTTTTTGATTTTAGTGGGTAAAAACGGGGTGTTAAACCATAAATTAGTACTTTGTATATACAAATATAGTTAAGTTTTATATATAACTATAAAATATATGTATAAATCATATATAAATTACTTATATTTAATTACATATATAAATATAATTAAAATATAGTTAAATCCGGTCCATCCGGTCCGACCGGTCCGACCACCAAACCAGTAAACCGTCCGGTTCGACGTCCGATCCGGTTCTATGAACATTGGTTTGTTTACTCATGAGTTTTGGTTTTAGTCATAAGTTTCTAAAGATTACATTCACAGTGCGTGTGGAGGACTTAACCCATGCTACTTCATTCGCACCATTTGCTAGTCATCACAACGTGGTAAAACTATATTACGGTGTTTTTGAAGCGTTATGTAGAAATTATAATTGCTCATAATTAGAGACTAAAAGTGCTTTGCCATATTCCTAAAGCTATTAGTCCTAGTGTAGTTTCTAAGTATGAAAACATGTCCATACTATCTTTTTTATTTGTTTCCCACATACTTGTGAACAGAATAAAATTTACATTCCGTAAACATACTTGTGAAATGTTATCTTTCTAACATTTCATGATATCCTAGAACCTAAGTAATATTTTAGTAACTTCAAATTACAAGACTAGTTATATTCAAAACCGTCATGAAAGCAGTGAATAATATCCTATAATATATAAATAATGAATAATATTATATATTAGGAAACTAATGAATCTGTTGCACAAGGTGTTGGGGTAAAAACGTGTGGTTAAAGATAAGGAGGTGAAGATATGTAAATATTAAGAGGTCATGATGGGTTCAAATCTTACTCTGAACAAAATGTTCAGAGTTGGGGTTTTCTCAGCAATTAGTTTCCTCCTGAGAGGTTTGGAGGTGCGTTTTCAGCTAAAACGAATATATAGGCCTGATTAAAATAACATTTATCATCCGAAACAGTATTGCGTGTCTATCGTTCAAAAAGATTAGATGACGAGGGGACAGTTGGGGACAATAAGTAAAGGGTAGGCGGTGATTTATGATTTATGAAGTATATGAGGCATTTGCCAATTTTGTTGTTGAATGCTTTTATGAAGGTGTCGGTTGTGGGTGGCAGTGGGAACATGAGTTATTCATCAACCGTCAGAAATGAATTTAACAACCACCGGCGTTGGTGGTTCTTAATTATAGAAAGATTTAAGGTTTAAACCTGGGTAAATGTAATAATATATATATGTGGTGTAGTTTAAGAGTATGATAAATTTACCGTTTCAAAGAAAAAAAAATTAACACCTGCATAATATTTTCTTGCATAGTGTTTAAAACACGGTCTGATACATGTGATCTTACCCTATATTTGTGTAGTTTCCGTTTAGTCTAAATATCATGTGTATACTATATATCTTTCTATAGTATTTTCTAAACTAGATTTTTTATAAGCTATATTTCCAATAGTTTATATTTGTTTGTATACGTCCGTTGGGTGTAATACGTTGATCGTTAAACTTATACACCAGTGAACACAAAAGAGTCCCATTCATGTTGAATGGTAGCTGCTTCTTTGTTTTTTTACAACCTTACATATAAGTTAATATTTCTATGATATTTTTTTTAAGTATTTGTAAGGTTTATGATATCAATTCCTAAAGCAACGAGTGTTATATGTTTTATCAAATGTTAAAAATGTAATAATAAATGGAGTTATATATTAATACTTAAAAAAAGGTTTAACATGTATTTTTTGAATTGTACTGGACTCATATGATAGATATATGTGAGCCACATCCATACACCATCTACATCCGTACACCATGCACAACACATGGAGCAGGGGAGTAGTTAGTTTGCTTTAATGGTAGTGGGGTGTTAGTTACTTTTAGTTGGTAGTTTCAAGTAGTTTAAGGTTTTTCCAATCATAAGGCTACATATAACAACCTAGTGTTCTCTTTTAGGCATGAATGAAAGTGTATCTTAAGCTCTAATTCTCCGAAACTATATATGTATTGTTATCCTTTATAGTTTCCGTCCCAAATTAATAACCAACATAATAACATAAAAACATTTATAGTGAAAACATAATGTAGTGCATGTGAAAAAATAATTAGTAAAAAATGATGAAGAATGATTCAAACTTAGCAAGGAATTCTTTTTATTTTTTTTAATGTAATTGTTATGCATGAGCTGTTCCATGCACGTGTTTATTATTTGAATAATGGGTCTAACGGGTGATTTGTTAAGGATACCGATTCCCTAGGTTTGTTACGTACTTTTAGTTGTTTTTAGTACTATAAGTAGGTGGTCATTCATCATTGTAATGCATGCACTTACAATTCTTCAATAAACTCATAAGAATTCTCTGCTTCTTGAGTGTTGTGTAATCTTCTTGTTAAGGTTCTTATACCATTAGTGGTATCAGAGCCTGGTTTCATTCGTTTCTTCTTCCATCCTCGGTTCATTTCTATTCTCCATGGCTGAATCATCTGTCTCCAATTCTACGGCTCCAATCATACCTGTGTTCAAAGGCGATGGGTATGAACATTGGAGTCTAAGAATGAAGACTATTCTTCGGTCACGAGAATTATGGGATGTAGTTTATCTGGGGATTACGGCTGCTGGTGATGGAACAAACAATAACAGAGAAGTCAAGAAGAAAGACGCTCAAGCTATGACCATCATCCAGCAGGGTGTGCATGATAGCCTCTTTTCACGGATTGCTTTCGCCGACACTGCAAAAGAAACTTGGGAAATACTTCGTGTTGAATTCCAAGGTGATTCCCAAGTGCAATCCGTGAAGTTACAGGGGCTGAGAAAAACCTTTGAGAATCTCACCATGAAAGACGATGAAGTAGTGGGAGATTATTTCTCAAGGGTTATGAACAATGTCGGGCAACAACGTTCCTACGGGGAAGAACTACCTGACCAAAAGGTAGTGGAGAAAATCCTTAGGAGTCTGTCTCCTAAGTTCGACTATGTTATACCATCGATAGAAGTGGTATATGATACGTCCGACATCACACCAGTCAAACTCATGGGACTCCTGCAGTCTCAAGAGGAAAGAATGAACAGCAGGAGCAGTCTTGACAAAGATAAAGCCGACAAGACTCCAGAAAAACAAGTTGATTAGGCCTTTCAAGTATTCCAGGAGCCAAACAACCCTGCTCGAGGACGAGGACGCGATCGCTCATCCTTCAGAGGAAGAGGCAGCGGAGGTCGAGGATGAGTGCCATTCGACAAAAGCAAGGTACCACAATGTCACTGCTGTAAAAAATACGGGCATTTAAAAAAGGATTGTTGGTACAATGAAGAGAATCAAGTTAATGTTGTTGCTAATGATGATGATGGGGAGGTGTTAGAAGATAATGATCAACACTTACTCATTGATGTTGCAAATCCAGAAGCATTCATGTCAAGTGACCAATTCATGTTAATGACCAAAGGATCATATTCGGGTACATCTAATCATCTGTGGTTTTTAGATTCTGGTGCTTCTAACCATATGACAGGTGTGAAGAGCAGTTTTACATCACTTGATGAATCTTTCAAACTCAATGTTCGAATGGGTGATAGAAAGATTTTGGCTGTTGAAGGAAAAGGTATGGTGAGGATCAAAACCGGGACCAATGACTACAAAGTCTTGGAACAGGTATACTATGCTCCAAACTCGAATATAACTTACTTAGTGTTGGTCAACTGATGCGCAAAGGCTATACACTCTTATTTGATGACATGAAATGCATCATAACTCACAAAGCAACAAGGAAAATATTATTGGAAATTGCAGTTGCAATTAACAATATGTTTGTCCTTGATGCTACAAGTTTGATCACTGTGCAAAGTACTAAAGACAATAAGGAACAGTCTGACGCTTTGAGATGGCACTGTCTATATGGGCATATTAACTTTGAGGGGCTCAAACTTCTGCATGACCAAGACATGGTGACGGGTCTACCAGATATTCAACTAAAACCCACATGTGAAGCGTGTATTATGGGCAAACAGGTTCGACTACCTTTTCAATCAACTTCATAGCGAGCGACAACAAAGTTGAAGTTGATCCACACCGATCTGTGTGGACCCATGCAGTCACCAAGCCTAGGTAATAGCCTTTACTATCTTCTCTTTATTGATGATCTAACACGTATGTGCTGGGTGTATTTTTTGCACCATAAAGTGAAGCCTTTGGAAAGTTTAAAACCTTTAAGGCTCTGGTTGAAAAAGAAAGTGGTTGCCCATCAAAGTGTTGCGGTCAGATCATGGTGGTAAATTATGCTCACTTGAATTCAACAAATACTGTGAAGATGCTGGAATAAGAAGAGAATTGATTGTTCCCTACACACCTCAACATAATGGGGTTGTAGAAAGAAAAAATCGCATCATCATGAACTTAACCCGAAGTATGCTGTGTGAAAAGGAGCTCCCTAACTTCTTATGGACCGAAGCTGTAGCTACAGCTGTTCATGTTATCAATAGAGCACCAACAAAAATTTTGGTCCATAAAACCCCTTTGGAAGCTTGGTCAGGTAAGAAACCCTCCATTGCTCATTTAAAAATATTTGGTTGCATTGTATACGGTATGATACCTGCACAATTCAGACATAAACTATACCATAAAGCAGAAAAGAATATTTTTATAGGGTACTCTTCACAAGGTACAGGTTATCGACTATACAATCCCATTACAAAGAAATTTACTACTAGCCGTGATATGACCTTTCTTGAACATCAAAAGTGGGATTGGAATATTACTGAGCAAGGAAAAGACTATGCCTTTATTGACCCATTTCCTACTGACACATCACCTCAACCTACCAACAACTCCTATGAGTCAACTCCTATGACTAGCAATCAATCAACTCCTACTAGTACCTCACCTAACACTCTACCTACTCCACAAAACTCCACCTCGCAAAACCCGATTCCTCAAACCACCTCACAAACCCAATTTCTTAAACCATACCTCTGGACCCACCACCTTTAAACCAACCTCCATGCACTACTACAGGACCCTCACGTAGAGCTTCTAAGCCCCCCAGTTGGCTTAGAGACTATGTCACAAGAGATGGTTATCTGATGATGAAGGCAACTTTGTTAGCTGTCAGTTTGCACTAACTACAGCTGATCTAATTTCATACGTACAAGCTGCTAAACACAAAGTTTGGCAAGATGTAATGATCACGGAACTACAAGCAATAAAAGAAGCAACATGTGGCAATTGGTTCATATGCCTCCTGATAAAAACCTTGTGGGAGTTAAATGGTTGTTTAAAACAAAGTTTGGACCTGATGGTAACATCTTGAAGTACAAAGCACGATTAGTGGCAAAGGGTTACTCGTAACAACATGGTGTCGATTTTCATGAAACCTTTGCCCCGGTGGCTAGATTTGAAACCATTCGGGTTATACTTGCGGTTGCTGGTCAACTGGGGTGGCAGATACATCAATTGGATGTCAAGTCTGCCTTCCTTAATGGTGACCTGACTGAAGAAATTTATGTTGAACAACCCGAAGGGTTTGTAATTGAAGGGAAGTCGGAGATGGTCTATAAACTGAGAAAGGCTCTATATGGGTTAAAACAAGCTCCCAGAGCTTGGTATGCTAAAATTGATGGGTACTTTCTCGAGCATGGATATGCAAGAAGCCATAATGAACCAACACTCTACATCAAGCAGCACACTAAAGGTGATATTATTTATGTGTTTATACGTAGATGATATCATTTGTACTTCGTCTTATGATGATTTGATTAGGGAGTTCAAGGATGGAATGAAGAAGGTGTTTGAAATGACTGACATGGGACTTCTAAAATATTTCTTGGGTCTTGAAGTGCACCAAACAATAATGGTGTGTTTCTGTGTCAAGAGAAGTATGCAAATAATCTCTTGAAAAAATTTAGAATGCAACACAACAATGCTGAGTCCATTCCCATGAATTGTAATGAAAAGCTGCAAGTGAATGATGAAGCTGACAAGACACATGAAGAAGAATACAGAAGTTTAGTTGGAGGTCTTATTTACTTGACTCACTCCAGACCGGATTTAGCATATGCTGTAAGTTATGTTTCAAGGTTTATGCAATGTCCATCCAAGATTCATATGGGAGCAGCTAGACGAATTCTGAAATAAAAGGCACATCAAGCTTCGGTATTTGGTTTAAAAAGAATAAGCCGATTAAATTGATTGGCCACAGTGATAGTGACTGGGCTAGTAGTGTGGATGATAGAAAAAGTCTTTCAGCATATGTCTTCTCCCTGGGCAGTGGTGCAGTGGCCTGGCGTTCGAATAAACAGCCCACAGTTGCTTTATCCAGCACTGAGGCTGAGTATATAGCTGCAACTGCAGCTACATGTGAAGCCATATGGTTAAGAAGAATTCTTGAAGATCTTGGCTTTCATCAAACTGAACCCACTGATATTTATTGTGATAACAAGTCACAATCAGTTTGTCCAAGAATCCAGTAATGCATAGCAGGTCAAAACACATAGAGCTGAAGTATCATTTTATCAGAGAGATGGTGAGTCAAAATCAGGTGAGCTTGAAGTATTGCAGTACACACAATCAGTGGGCTGATATGCTAATAAAGTCATTGTCCAGAGAGAAATATACATATTATCGACATCAGTTGGGAGTTATGGAGTTTGAATCACGGAAGGGTGATGAAGAATGATTCAAACTTAGCAGGGAATTCTTTTTATTTTTTTATGTAATTGTTATGCATGAGCTGTTCCATGCACGTGTTTATTATTTGAATAATGGGTCTAACGGGTGATTTGTTAAGGATCCCGATTCCCTAGGTTTGTTACGTACTTTCAGTTGTTTTTAGTACTATAAGTAGGTGGTCATTCTCATTGTAATGCATGCACTTACAATTCTTCAATAAACTCATAAGAATTCTCTGCTTCTTGAGTGTTGTGTAATCTTCTTGTTAAGGTTCTTATTGTCACACCCTCAAAATCCACGTGCGGAGTTCTACCGCGAGGCGTGTGAGCAAACCAGGATCACAGTCATTAGTTACTCGGAACGACTCTATATGCAACATTTAACATAACAAACCAAAGTTCAAACTTTATAATACATGCGGAAGCGTTTAACAAAATAAACAAACCCAAAATATATAAAGATAAACATATATATATCATGGTTTAAGCGTTAGGATGCATGCTTGACCCGTGTAGTGCTCCTATCAGCAGTTCCAGATTAGTGACCTGAGAATAGCATACTAAAAGTCAACACATGGTTGGTGAGTTCAAGAGTTTGACGTTTAAACATAACAGTTTAAAAGTGTATACCGAGTTTGCGTTAAATCTTAACCGTTTAACAATAGCGTGTATCAACCCTATGTTGATCAGTTCAAAGTTTACAGTTAAACATCACAGTTTAACAATAGCGTGTATCAATCCAATGGTTGATCAGTTCAAGAGTTCACAGTTAAACATCCCAGTTTAACAACAGCGTATATATAAGCATGTGCATTGTAATGGCTAGCTAGTCCATTCACAAACGATATTAAATAGTGATTTCGACATTGAAGCTGACTGTGTTATGTTTGCCTCCTGCCACGACGTCGCCATATCGTGACAAATAATCATAGGACAAATTGCACCCGGTTGACCTCGAGTCACACAAGGTGGGGCTCGTCACACCCAGTAGTACTACCCAACTTTCCCCGCTATCCAATATTAACAATTCGAAAGTGTGAGGACTTGTACAATGATAACAGCACTATATTAATATCCTTACACATCTTAATATATAAAAAGCGTTTGTAACATTACCAGTATGCTATCTCCCCCAAAAACAGTTTTAGTAAAATAGTGGGGCTTGAACTCACCTTGATTTGATGTAATGAAATGAACAAGAACTTCAAAGAATAAGGCAATGCTCGATCAAACACGATCAACACCTATTATTAATTGTAATTAAGTTTTTAAAACGTGTTCAACGCGAATAAATATATTTGGTCGGATTCGGGTCGGTTCGGTTTGACGTACACGATTTGGTATACAACACATCATGTCTTAATAATACTACCAATGTTGATATTAATAATAACAATGTCGTGATCGTAATTATAATGATAATATTTGTATTTGTAAATAATCTATGAAATTTATTAAATATAATTCCTTCATTTATTATAATAAATTCATAATTAAAATAATATAATTCTTATTAATAACTTGATGATTTAAATCATCATTTAAAATCCATTTTTTTTTATAAAAGTAACCATTTATATCATTTATACAAATAAATAAATAAATAAGGTTTTTAAAGAATTAAATCTCCACAATTATTATAATTTAAAAAGAATATGGTGTCCAATAATGATTCAATGATCTATTTTTATAAAATTACAATTTATTACATATGTTTTTATTTATTTAAATAAATAAATAAATAAGGTTTTAAAGAAATAAATTTCCAGAAAATAATTATTTATTTTCTAAAATAATTAAAGCTTATAAAAATTATTTTTATAATTTTTAGAAATTTTTCAGTATTTTAAAAGGCTTAAAAAGCTTATTTTAAAAAATGTTGGGTGCCGGGTTCGAACCCGCGACCCCCGGTTCTAACGCACAACACACAAACCAGTAAACCAAGGCTCGAAGCCGCGTATAAATCCTCTTGTAATTCTTTTAAGATTTAACCCCAGTAATTCCATTTCCCCAAGAACCCCAGGTTCGATCCGAACCCAATTGATCCCCAAACCGATTTTGATTGCTTCTGATTTCATGGGGTTATTGATCCTCTTGTAAAAACGAACACAATGGGGTGTTAAATTACCTGTTTCGAAGCTCTACAGGGGGTACACGACCGGTTGCAGGTCCGCGGCAGAGGGGTATTCGGATTTCTTGATTTCGAGTGTTTAAGATGGGTGTGAGTGTTTCATTAGCTTAGGACTGCTTATATAGCCATTCCAGTTCGTTTAATTTGATTAAAATAAACTGATGGTGCGTCTTTGATAAGTGGGTCGGCCGACTCTCGGTCGAGAGTGGGAAACATACCTAACCAACTCAAATTTTTAAATTGAAATGGTCCCTGAGTTCGATTATTGTTCTAGATGGTGTCGGGATAGTTGGATTTCATTAATCATCGCGATAACTTGGCTTTTGGAGTCGCCGGAGGGTCGCCGGAGAAGGTGGCCGGCGGTGGTCGGGAAATCGGGCGGTGGGTTGGGTTTTTAAAACAAGTTACACAATACCCCCCTGTAATTTAGAATGTTTTGTATTTCTTGATTTAAGTTTTTAAAACAAGTTTTAAGATTTGCAAAACTACCCCCTGGACTTTATTAATCAATTATATTAATTTTGTAAATAATAATATTTTCATTATTATTATTATTTTCATTATTAACATTATTAGTTTTAATAATAATATTATTATTATTATCATTGTCATTATTTTTATTATTATTAATACTATTTTTAAATAATAATAAAAAAATAAAAAAAAATAAATATAAAATTTATATTAAATCACGAAAAATTTTCGGGTTGTCACATCATCCCCCTGTTAGAGGAATTTTCGTCCCGAAAATTAAGATGTACTGGCAGCATCCTTGAACAGGTTAGGATACTTGCGCATCATCTCGTCCTCTCTTTCCCAAGTGAACTCAGGACCACGCCGGGAGTTCCACCGGACTTTGACAATAGGGATACGACTGTGTTTAAGTGTCTTGACCTCTCGGTCCATAATTTCCACTGGTTCCTCGATGAAGCGTAGTTGTTCGTCAACATGTACCTCGTCTAACGGAACGATGAGAGTTTCGTCAGCAAGGCATTTCCTCAGGTTTGAAACATGGAACACATTATGAACTCCACTCAGTGATTCAGGTAAGGCTAGTCGATAGGCCACTGGACCTATTCTTTCAATATCTCAAATGGTCCAACATACCTCGGATTCAGCTTTCCTCGTTTGCCAAACCGAACTACGCCTTTCCACGGTGAGACTTTCAATAACACTTTGTCACCAATTTGGAACTCTAGAGGTTTCCGTCTCTTGTCAGCATAACTTTTCTGTCTATCTCGCGCTGCTGCCATACGATTCCGTATCTGCACGATCTTCTCAGTCGTCTCGTGCACGAGTTCAGGACCGGTAAGTTGACTTTCCCCAACTTCTGCCCAACAAATAGGTGACCGACACTTACGCCCATACAATGCCTCAAATGGAGCTGCCTTGATTGAGGTATGATAACTGTTATTATAGGAGAACTCAACCAATGGTAAATGTGTTTCCCAGCTGCTGCCAAAATCAATTACACAGGCACGCAACATGTCTTCCAGTGTCTGGATCGTACGCTCACTTTGACCATCGGTTTGCGGGTGATACGCGGTACTCATATCCAGCCGTGTTCCCAATGATCGTTGTAATGATTGCCAGAAATGAGAAGTGAACCGAGCGTCACGATCAGAAATGATAGATATCGGCACGCCATGCCGAGAGACTATTTCCCTTAAATAGATACGTGTCAGCTTCTCCATCGATCAGTTCTCGGATTGCCAGAAAGTGTGCGGATTTTGTTAAGCGATCTACTATAACCCAAATGGTGTCGCATCCGCTGGGAGTCCTAGGTAACTTCGTGATAAATCCATGGAGATCTGCTCCCATTTCCATACTGGAATTTCCGGTTGTTGAAGTAAACCAGATGGTCTCTGGTATTCCACCTTAACCTTGGAACAAGTTAAGCATCTACTTACATACATGGCTATCTCCGCTTTCATTTTTGGCCACCAGTAAAATTCTTTCAGGTCCTGATACATCTTGTCTGAACCTGGATGAATAGAGTAACGTGACTTATGAGCTTCATCCATTATCAGCTCTCGCAAATTCCCGTACTGTGGTACCCAGATCCGTTTCATAAAATAACGGATTCCATCAGCTTTAACCTCCAACTGCTTCTCCATGCCTCGCATGTATTCCGCTTTGAGATTCTCCGTCTTCAAGGCCTCAGATTGAGCAGCTTTGATTTGTGCTGGTAGGTCAGATGGATAGTCATTTGTAATGCGCGCACTCGACGAGGCTTTAGGGTTTCCTTACGACTAAGGGCATCGGCTACCACATTAGCCTTACCCGATGATACTTGATTGCACAGTCATAATCATTGAGTAACTCTAACCACCGTCGTTGCCACATATTTAACTCCTTTTGCTCAAAGATGTGCTGAAGACTCTTGTGATCGGTGTAAATAGTGCATTTGGTACCGTACAAGTAATGTCTCCAAATCTTCAAGGCAAAAATCACTGCGCCCAATTCCAGATCATGGGTGGTATAGTTCTTCTCGTGAACCTTCAGTTGTCTCGAGGCGTAAGCTATCACCTTGTCGCGTTGCATCAGGACACAACCCAATCCTTGAATGGATGCGTCACAATACACCACGAAATCATCTGTCCCCTCTGGTAGTGCCAATATCGGTGCACTACAGAGTTTCTGTTTCAATAGCTGAAAAGCCGCCTCTTGACTTTCACCCCATTTGTATGTCGTTCCTTTGTGGGTCAAAGCGGTGAGAGGTTGTGCAATCTTAGAGAATCCCTCTATGAATCGTCGGTAATATCCTGCTAACCCCAGGAATTGCCTTATCTCAGTCGGTGTCTTCGGTGTAGCCCAATTCTTTATCGCCACAATCTTTGCAGGATCAACATGTATTCCCTTCTCATTAACGATATGACCTAGGAATTGCACTTCACGTTTCCAGAAATCACACTTAGAGAATTTGGCGTACAGTTGCTCCTTCTTCAATAATTCCAAGATCAATCGTAGATGTTCTTCGTGGTCCTCCTTGGTCTTAGAGTATATCAGTATGTCATCGATAAACACAATAACAAACTGATCGAGATAGGGTTTGCACACGCGATTCATGAGGTCCATGAATACCGCAGGTGCATTAGTCAATCCAAAAGGCATGACCAAGAACTCGTAATGACCATAACGAGTACGGAATGCGGTTTTGGAGATGTCCTCCTCACGGACTCGGAGTTGATGATAACCAGACCTCAAATCGATCTTCGAATAATAGCTCGATCCCTGAAGCTGATCAAACAAGTCGTCGATACGAGGTAGAGGATATCGGTTCTTGACTGTGACTTTGTTTAATTCTCTATAATCGATGCACATTCGGAAAGTGCCATCCTTCTTCTTAACAAAGAGAACAGGGGCTCCCCAAGGTGATGAGCTAGGTCGGATAAAGCCCTTATCTAAAAGCTCCTGGAGTTGTGATGACAACTCCTGTAGTTCGTTTGGTGCTAATCGATAAGGTGCTCTAGCAATCGGGGCTGCACCGGGAGTCAGTTCGATTTGAAATTCCACTTGGCGATGAGGTGGTAGTCCAGGAAGATCCTCTGGAAACACCTCTGGAAAATCTCTTACCACGGGAATGTCTTCTATTTTCTTTTCCTCGGACTGCTTGTCGGTGACGAGTGCCAGAATAGCCACACGCCCTTTTCGTAACAACTTTTGCGCCTTCATGTAAGAGATAATACCCATTACTGCACCACTCCTATCGCCTCGGACTGTAAGAACTTCATCACCAACAGGGATTCGTATGATCTTCTCATGGCATATGACTTCCGCTTGCTTATTAGAGAGCCAATCCATGCCTACCACAACGTCGAAACTTCCTAGTGTAACAGGCATAAGATCTATAGCGAAAGTATGACCAGCGAGTTCTATCTTACAATCTCTAAGAATGTGTGTTACATGGATTTGTTTACCGTCGGCTAATTCTACGGTATATTTGGATTCTAAGGCAGAAGGAATATCACTTAGAAAATTACAGAACTTTAAGGATATAAACTCCTATCGGCCCCAGTGTCAAACAGTATCGTAGCAAAACATCCATTGACAGAAAATCTACCAGTAATAGTTGTAGGATCATTTAGAGCCTCACCTGAGCCAATGACGAAGGCTCTCCCTTTGGCTCCATTATTATTGCCACCATTTCCATTGCCTCTTCCATCATTGTTGTTGTTGTTGTTGCCTTGATTGTTGTTGTTTTGGCCATTGCCATTACCGTTCTTCCTCAGCTGTGGACAGTTTCGCCTGTAGTGCCCTTCTTTCCCGCACTCAAAGCAACCCTTTGAGGTCTCTTGAGGTTGATGTGGCTTCCTAACCAACTCAACACGGCAATCCTTAGCCACGTGTCCCATTTTACCACACCGCTGACACTTGAGATTTTCACATCTTCCGACGTGATGATAGTTGCATCGTGGGCACATCGGCTGTCTACCACCGTAACTGCTCGATCCTTGATTGTTCGAGGCTGACTGGTTGAAGTTACGATTGTTGTCGAACCTCCTGTGTTGTTGTTGCGGTGTTTGTTGTTGATGTTGACCACCGGACGATGATGTTCTATTGTTGTTGTTGTTGGTGTTGTTAGAAGTATCCCACTTCCTCTTGTTGTCGGACACGCTCGCCGCAGCGCCCCGTTTTGGTAATCGTCCTTCCTCCACAGCTTCATCAGTCAGTTTGTGGGCTAGGCGGATAGCTTGCTGGATAGTAGCCGGGTTTGAGGAAGTAACCATACTCCTAATCTCTGGCACCAATCCTCGGATGTAGTGTTCCACTCTCTTGTGCATCTCGTTTACCATTCCTGGACATAGCGTGGCCAGCTCATGAGTTCTCGTGGTATAAGCCTCAATTTCTGATCCTTGCATCTTCAGTTGCCAGAATTCCACTTCAAGTTTTGTACTTCACTTCGTGGGCAGTATTCCTCAATCATCATATCTTTGAATTCGTTCCACGGGAGTTGATCTGCCATGGCTTGCCCTAGCATTTGCACTTGCGCATTCCACCAAGACAATGCAGCACCATCCAACGTTCCCGTAGCATATTTCACCTGGTCAGCAGGCAGACAGTTACATTTTGAGAATACGGACTCCGTCTTCTCAAACCATCTCACTAACCCTACAGCTCCCTCGGTTCCACTGTAGGTGTGAGGCTTACAGTCCATGAAGGACTTGTAGGTACAAGTTGATGGTTCTGCTGGCTGTCTTATTTGGGTAGCAGCTACCGCTGCCTGAACTTGTACGTTGATTAGAGCAGCCAATTCCGCAGGGGTCATATTGATAGTACCAGCGCCTTGGTTACCGGCACCTTGGTTACCGGTACCTTGGTTACCGACACCTTGGTCACCGGCACCACGTCCACGCACGCGTCCTCGTCCACGACCACGTCCACGTCCTCGGGCGTCCATTATTCACTTTACATTTACAAATACGATAATGAGTAATTTCAAACCTTTTTATCTCATTGAAGTATAGTAAGCAATAAGGAAATAATGAATTCGTCACCACCACAACATTTATAACAAATTGAGTTTGTTGTTTGGGTGAGGAAACAACTCTTCCCACATGGGTTCCAAAATAAAGAAACACTATGTAGTCCAAATCGTTTAAAGGAATAGAATAGAATCATTCAGCTATGTCGTGCTGTAGTGTATAGACATCGCTTGTGAGTCGCCGGACTCGGTGTTGTTCCATGTCCAGGATAAAGATATCCCATGGATAAAGACTAAGGGTAATAGATAGCAAGTTCATATGGATGGAATCAGGTATAGGAACAAGAAATAGGCATAGAAACCATTTACCTTATAAACTTGTGTTCTGACCATAGTTTATCACTCATCCCAGAAATCCCCAGGTAAGCATACCAGGTCTCGCATTGAGATATATGCGATATGCTTGCCTTAGCCTGAAGGCCTTTTGCAAGGAAATCCAGAATACAGGTGTCTATGTGTCACACAATTCATTTGGTTCATGGAATTCAAAACCTCGATAAGATTTAGACATAAGTCTAAGGATTTGAACCTACGATGATAAGTTAAGTTTAGGAGACTAGGAACAAGTAACTAACTAACTGTGTGCGGTTATAGTCTAGTGTGTATGCAACCTAGTTCTCTATAACCAATGGCTCTGATACCAATCTGTCACACCCTCAAAATCCACGTGCGGAGTTCTACCGCGAGGCGTGTGAGCAAACCAGGATCACAGTCATTAGTTACTCGGAACGACTCTATATGCAACATTTAACATAACAAACCAAAGTTCAAACTTTATAATACATGCGGAAGCGTTTAACAAAATAAACAAACCCAAAATATATAAAGATAAACATATATATATCATGGTTTAAGCGTTAGGATGCATGCTTGACCCGTGTAGTGCTCCTATCAGCAGTTCCAGATTAGTGACCTGAGAATAGCATACTAAAAGTCAACACATGGTTGGTGAGTTCAAGAGTTTGACGTTTAAACATAACAGTTTAAAAGTGTATACCGAGTTTGCGTTAAATCTTAACCGTTTAACAATAGCGTGTATCAACCCTATGGTTGATCAGTTCAAAAGTTTACAGTTAAACATCACAGTTTAACAATAGCGTGTATCAATCCAATGGTTGATCAGTTCAAGAGTTCACAGTTAAACATCCCAGTTTAACAACAGCGTATATATAAGCATGTGCATTGTAATGGCTAGCTAGTCCATTCACAAACGATATTAAATAGTGATTTCGACATTGAAGCTGACTGTGTTATGTTTGCCTCCTGCCACGACGTCGCCATATCGTGACAAATAATCATAGGACAAATTGCACCCGGTTGACCTCGAGTCACACAGGTGGGGCTCGTCACACCCAGTAGTACTACCCAACTTTCCCCGCTATCCAATATTAACAATTCGAAAGTGTGAGGACTTGTACAATGATAACAGCACTATATTAATATCCTTACACATCTTAATATATAAAAAGCGTTTGTAACATTACCAGTATGCTATCTCCCCCAAAAACAGTTTTAGTAAAATAGTGGGGCTTGAACTCACCTTGATTTGATGTAATAAATGAACAAGAACTTCAAAGAATAAGGCAATGCTCGATCAAACACGATCAACACCTATTATTAATTGTAATTAAGTTTTTAAAACGTGTTCAACGCGAATAAATATATTTGGTCGGATTCGGGTCGGTTCGGTTTGACGTACACGATTTGGTATACAACACATCATGTCTTAATAATACTACCAATGTTGATATTAATAATAACAATGTCGTGATCGTAATTATAATGATAATATTTGTATTTGTAAATAATCTATGAAATTTATTAAATATAATTCCTTCATTTATTATAATAAATTCATAATTAAAATAATATAATTCTTATTAATAACTTGATGATTTAAATCATCATTAAAATCCATTTTTTTTATAAAAGTAACCATTTATATCATTTATACAAATAAATAAATAATAAGGTTTTTAAAGAATTAAATCTCCACAATTATTATAATTTAAAAAGAATATGGTGTCCAATAATGATTCAATGATCTATTTTTATAAAATTACAATTTATTACATATGTTTTTATTTATTTAAATAAATAAATAAGGTTTTAAAGAAATAAATTTCCAGAAAATAATTATTTATTTTCTAAAATAATTAAAGCTTATAAAATTATTTTTATAATTTTTAGAAATTTTTCAGTATTTTAAAAAGGCTTAAAAAGCTTATTTTAAAAAAATGTTGGGGGCCGGGTTCGAACCCGCGACCCCCGGTTCTAACGCACAACACACAAACCAGTAAACCAAGGCTCGAAGCCGCGGTATAAATCCTCTTGTAATTCTTTTAAGATTTAACCCCAGTAATTCCATTTCCCCAAGAACCCCAGGTTCGATCCGAACCCAATTGATCCCCAAACCGATTTTGATTGCTTCTGATTTCATGGGGTTATTGATCCTCTTGTAAAAACGAACACAATGGGGTGTTAAATTACCTGTTTCGAAGCTCTACAGGGGTACACGACCGGTTGCAGGTCCGCGGCAGAGGGGTATTCGGATTTCTTGATTTCGAGTGTTTAAGATGGGTGTGAGTGTTTCATTAGCTTAGGACTGCTTATATAGCCATTCCAGTTCGTTTAATTTGATTAAAATAAACTGATGGTGCGTCTTTGATAAGTGGGTCGGCTTACTCTCGGTCGAGAGTGGAAAACATACCTAACCAACTCAAATTTTCAAATTGAAATGGTCCCTGAGTTCGATTATTGTTCTAGATGGTGTCGGGATAGTTGGATTTCATTAATCATCGCGATAACTTGGCTTTTGGAGTCGCCGGAGGGTCGCCGGAGAAGGTGGCCGGCGGTGGTCGGGAAATCGGGCGGTGGGTTGGGTTTTTAAAACAAGTTACACAATACCCCCCTGTAATTTAGAATGTTTTGTATTTCTTGATTTAAGTTTTTAAAACAAGTTTTAAGATTTGCAAAACTACCCCCTGGACTTTATTAATCAATTATATTAATTTTGTAAATAATAATATTTTCATTATTATTATTATTTTCATTATTAACATTATTAGTTTTAATAATAATATTATTATTATTATCATTGTCATTATTTTTATTATTATTAATACTATTTTTAAATAATAATAAAAAATAAAAAAAAATAAATATAAAATTTATATTAAATCACAAAAAATTTTCGGGTTGTCACACTTATACCATTAGATAATAATTAATTAATATAACCTAGTTAAACAAAATTAAATATCAATAAATAAAATAAAGAGGTGATTAATTTAAGAAATAAAACTCAAATTAGAAAACAATTAACTAAGAATCTGAATAGATACTCAAAGTTTCATTGTAATATGTATGGTGTAAATTTTCCATTAGAAAATTTCCATTGTAATGTGTTTCGGTGCTCGGTCCTAACATTTTGCTAGTGGTTGTTTTTTAGTAATAAATTACACTGTTAAAAATACTTAAATTAAGTTTCATATAACTTGTAAAAAATATAGAGAAAGGCTAATTCTAACGATGACATCAGGATATAGATTGATTAGCCAATTAAAACCACTTGTTGACATGAAAGTTTAATAAAACTTTAACAACCAAGTCAATTAAGATGGAATATATACACATGTTGAAACCCTATACACCCTTGTCCTACTATACATGCCACTATATTATCATGCAATATTATAACCAATAGATAGGTTTCAAGTTAATTATTGAACAAATCACATCAGTTTCACAGCATATTCCATATAATAACAGACTTAATGTTGATAATGTGACGTGGGCATTCTTGTTGGTTGTCAAGATTAATTGGTGTAACATTGTTCCACACATCCACAAAATTTGATTAGCTTTGAGATAGAATGTTGGATTGCGAGCTGTTGACCTCACCAGTCACCAATTAACTAAGAGATGGGACCAATAATATTTGCTTGAAGAGCTGTTTGTTGTTCTTATTAGCTTGGCTAGGTTGATTATATGATATAGCAAACTGATTACGCATGTTGAAAGTGGTAAATGGTTATTTTCTTGAGAAACAATCTCGGCTACAAAGGTTTTATGTATGTTCACTGTATAAGTGAGATATTATTAGGTATGTACGTTTGTTTGTTATATAAGAGATGATAAAATGGTCAAGAGTCATTTCATTGCACAAATGATTGTATGTTGTTATTATACTAACACAGTACAACAAAGATATATACGAATGATCCATTGTACATTCGTAAAATAGTTTATATATGATATTTATATCATGATACATATAAATCATCACAAGATCTTTTCACAATTGTAGTGGAAGGGTACAATATTCCTCAACATGATATTTTCAATTATTTCCCCAGCCACCAACAATTATCAATACAAATGAAGTAAAACACTCTTTAATATTAATTTGATTGCTATTAATACTTATTATTTCAAAATTTAAAAGCATTTTGGCTTGTATTTTCCCAAATATAATAGTAGTTCCTTTGTACTTAAAAGACACTAATTTTTCTATTTAATCAAAAGTTTATCCATTAAACGCCACACATATTTGTTTAATGAACTAGTGCCGTTAGCAATTTTGTTGAACAAAGCACTTAGTTTAGCAATCATGAATGATCATCAAGGGTTTTCTTTCCTTCTTTATCATTTCAACTTGAGTTTGTCATAGTATTACATTTATTTTCTAATTATTGGATGACCTATCACTATAAGAAATTTGATTGTATACACAACCCATCCACCTTGAGGATATTGATTTCCAGCATGACTCGGTTTTGTTTAAAACTTAACCAAGCAACATGAACAAACCCTTATATATATCGTCTCTAAAGGTGTAAAGATGCATTTTTCGATCCCCAACTCAGTTAATTTAAAACAAACATAATAATAGTTATATTGTGTTTTGGATAAATTTAGCTAGGGAACTTCCTACCATCTTCATAAACATGACGATCTAAGAAAATGAAGATGTACTAGTACTCATTCATTAAACAAGTTATCCTTAAACTACTTTTACTAAAGAAGACATGTTGAGATTATGTAACATGACATGGCTATAAAGAATTTTTAATTATAACAGCACTATAATTGTATATATAATACACATAAAAATAACATCTTTGTGATTTTCTTGTCAATAAGCAGTGGATTTTGAATTATGATTTATGATAAGAAGAGAAAGAAAAAGAACTCTTTTAATAAAAGAGGCTTTAATCCTCCATTCTTTTGGTAAAAAGATATATAACGAGCTTACTAACAAGATAACTAGGGTACTAACAAACTCAATATGGACATATATATGATCATATTGATATTGATATATAGATCGAGATAGGACACATGTGACTATATTGTCTTATATTGGATATATATATATATATATATATATATATATATATATATATATATAAATTCGGATATGATCTAGATAATTTATATATATATATATATATATATATATATATTTGCATATAGTTGTATTATAGAAAATGGCTCACAATAGAAGAATTACTTTCTTTCCAATTTAAAAAAAAATAATGGGAATATTTGTTATAGATAATTGTTTTCTAAATTTTAAATATTAAACTACTTAAATATATTTTAATAATACCACTTACAGTGATCTTTAAAAGTATCATTAATAAAGAACAGAAGATTCATATCAATCCATAACAAAGGGTCACAAATTGTTTCTTTAAGTGAAAACTGATCGAACTCCAAAAAGTGTTATCAGTCTTATGACTAGTCAACTTCTTTTTAGAATCACAATAATTATCCAAAGTATTCAATCGCTCAAAATAGGACCCATCTCTATTTTCTTTTAGTTTCTACATTTTATATTTATAATGGTATAAAAGTTCACTGCATCGAACTTATGGCAAGTATTAATAATTTAGTTTATCATGCACGTATTCTTAAAATTACTCTTGATACTTAACAACTTCGATAAGCATATCAAGCATATTACTAAAAGGATCAGCTACAAAAGAAAAACAATATAGTATATATCCAAAAAAAAGTTTATAATTAATTCCACAATAGGTCCAATCTTCATTTATATCTGATCTTAATGTTTTAATATTGTTTGCTTTACTATCGAGTTTGGTTTTTTTAACTCTTCCCTTCACCCTCCCCACTCCCACCAAGTAATGTGATAGTCGGTCCGTATAATTTGCTATACCTAGTTGAATTGAGTCGCCAAGTGTTAGACAAGGTTAAAGTAGAGAACATCAACCACAAGATAATTGAATCGCGACTCTAATACAACTTATTATGATCTCTATAGCCCAAACAAGATAAAAGAGTATAAGCTCACATGTGCTTCATTCTAACGCTAATTAGCGAAAAAAAGAGTAGTTCATCAAGTGTATATGTATGTATCAATGTTTCTTTTTTTATACGGTATATAGTTTGCAACTAAGAATTCGATCCATTCCTTCACATCTATTGTCATCAACCATCTTCTTATACAAGGGTAGATAACTCATTTAATATCTTAAGACATTTTAAACAAGGAATCAAGAAATTTATAGTGCCAATCATGTGCATCGTATCTTGGTGGGAAACTTCATACAAGCTTCATAAGCATGATTTGGTTAGATCTTAGATGTACTATTGTACTTGTACTAACCTATTTGATTCTTTATCCTAATACATAGAATTAATTAGAACCCAAATCCTTAATTGTGACATTGTTATATAGGGGGAAGAATGTGTATAAATGCATTTTAAAAGACATAGTCCATTAAACAAAAAGGGACAGATTACCTACTTAGAAGAGTATGTCCCTAATTCCAATCTTGTTTGGTTGATTGGTTTTAACATGAAATATAGAATGTCTTAAAGACATTCAAGACCTAATTTATGTTTGTCCCCACAAGGACAGAATATGTTCAAACACTTGTGTCTATATTTGAATGAGGTGTACCCTTGTCTTCTTATGAATTACACTTTCAACCCTTTGAAACCAATGAATTACATCTTGAGAGACACTTCACTAAACGTATTCATGTTTGATATGGACTGACTTTCAATGAGAGGAATAGAGAGATTTATGGTTGTTCTTGTACGTCTTCTTCAAGGAGGCCATGTGGTATACTAATACATCCAACCATTTGTTGTTTTGTTGAATTTGGCTTTATGGTATGTAGAGAGTTCTGAAAGTATAATAAATGTATGATGTTGTTTCTTAGTTGAAACATTAATGTGGTTTGGTACATTATAAAGACTAATTCTAAGTAAAAACCTTTCCTTCAAAAAAGTAACTACAATTCATCGATAAGCAATTTGATCTATCCACTAGATGTATCAGTTTAGGTCTAACTTATAATAGTTTTCTACATTTAAACCCTTGATAGTCATTTGCCCAACAATAACTTTGTTTTGCTTAATCTCTTTGGTTGGCATGACATATGGAAGATCTCGTGAGTTTCCCGGTAAGATGCTCTCAAGATTTAGAAAAATAAGAATGAAGGACCTTGGTGTAAATTTGAATTGTAAAGTCCTTAGAACGCAATAATCATGATTATGGAAAAATTTACTATTATTATTGTAAAAATAACTTAAGAAAAAGATTGATAAAGTGGTAGATGGATAGATTATATTAAACTTTAGGGAGTGAAGTGCAATATATAATATCAATAGTTTGCACATTCCATGGTTGTAAGTTGTAACAAGTGAAGGTTTCCCAAACATTATTGTCCCACTAAGGGCATAACCCATTAGAAAAATATATGATTTTAAAATTAGAATGCAAATAGAAAATTCATATGGATGATTGCGTTCCTTCATGACCATTATTAATTAATCAGGTCAAGCCTCTTTCACGAAAAAAAAAAAAAGCATCTGGTGCAATTGTATAATTAAATTTTAAATTGTTTAAATATATATACACACACGTACATATAAAGTTTTTTCTTAAATCGGTTTTAGTATATTTTTTATTAATATTCAGAGAAGTCTCTACAGTATAAACAATTAAAGCAGCCGTTTTACCCCCAAATTTAAAGTTTTCTTAAATTTGAAAAGAAAACACTACGTTATCTATTAAGCTAAAAATATATGTGATAATCAAATTAAAATTTGTGTTTTTAGAGATAAATAAAAAAGGCTAACAATTTGATTGAAAGTTTATCAAGGTCGACTTATAAAATTTGATTTATTGAGGTCGGTTTACGAAACTTGATTCAGCGATTGTTTATCGTTCTTTTAGGTTTATCAATTTTAAATTCTATTTTGCAGAAAATCACTTAATGTACAAACTATTATTGTCTGATCTTGATTTATGTTCAATTATTTTAATCTACTATTATTTTTTTGCCAATTTAACCTATTGTTGTTTCTTTTGATTTTAATCTACATTTGCAATTAATTATTCTTTTTATCTTAATCTATTGTTGTTTGTTTATCATTTAATCTGCCTCAAGTTCTCTTCTGTCAAACTATAAATAAATTTGTTTATGTCGTCGATCGGGAACAAAGGTCTATAAGAATAATATATAGATCGTAGACGAGGGCCTCAAAATTTAATTGCATTTTAGGCCCCAGAAATATTAAGCGTACCCTGTTATATTTTGTAATATCTATGTAAATTAAGCTAAAAATATATGTGATAATCAAATTAAAATTTGTGTTTTTAGAGATAAATAAAAAAGGCTAACAATTTGATTGAAAGTTTATCAAGGTCGACTTATAAAATTTGATTTATTGAGGTCGGTTTACGAAACTTGATTCAGCGATTGTTCATCGTTCTTTTAGGTTTATCAATTTTAAATTCTATTTTGCAGAAAATCACTTAATGTACAAACTATTATTGTCTGATCTTGATTTATGTTCAATTATTTTAATCTACTATTATTTTTTTGCCAATTTAACCTATTGTTGTTTCTTTTGATTTTAATCTACATTTGCAATTAATTATTCTTTTTATCTTAATCTATTGTTATTTGTTTATCATTTAATCTGCCTCAAGTTCTCCTCTGCCAAACTATAAATAAATTTGTTTATGTCGTCGATCGGGAACTAAGTTCTATAAGAATAATATGTAGATCGCAGACGAGGGCCTCAAAATTTAATTGCATTTTAGGCCCCAGAAATATTAAGCGTACCCTGTTATATTTTGTAATATCTATGTAAATTAATAAAAGTGAACAACTTGATATGATCTATGAAACTACACATTCCGACTAAACATTCTAATAATAGATGTATCTACTATACTTGTTTTCTTGTTGTAAAAACCTTCTAAACTATCATTTCTAAGTAATTGAAATATATGTAATAAATATAGTGTGACTCAAGTTGAGAATCTATGTATATATATATATTTTAAACCCTTTATATTAAATACTAATCAATTATGATTGTTTTATTGTTTTGATCACATCATTAAAAAAGTATTTTGAGTGGGTGATGTTGGGACAATTGGTAAAATATTTGAGGTCCCGACATCGCACATGGGCTAATACATCAGGGGTTTTTGGATCATTTAGTTTTACTATGAGCCAAAGTCAAAGATCTCATACGAATGGGTAAGATTCTTGTTCGTCATTTAGGGTTCATTAGCCATGATTTTCCTAGAAACCCTTACAACTTTGACTTCATAGTACCCAAGCTCGTTAGACATTTTGTTTAAGGGTATTTATAAGAAAAATGATAATTAATGCAATAGTTAGAAACGGTTTTTACCAACTTTTTTATAGCATCTTCAGGTCCAAAACATGATTAGTCCGTTGTCACATCATATTAGAAATGAACTTAACATGGCTTCACCATCTCCATTCGTAAGAAATAAAATTGAAAAAAATGAAACACCAAACATGGTTTCACCATCCCCATTCAACCTGCGGTTTGTTCATGAGTCGAATCGAGCTGAATCAAGTACTGCTCAAACTTCGACGTCATCACCATACACGAATGAGGACTTCAAAACACCCAAAGGGTATACCCCTCTAAAATTGCTAAAAATACCCAAAGGACGCCCCTCTTCAATGGCTAAAAGCCCAAGGACATCACATGTGCATTTAAAATTGCTGATGACTCGGACTGAATTTTTAAAAGTTAAACATAACGTATGGCCAAACGTATTTCATTGTGTATTGAACATACATTCTTGTAAAAGAAATATTTCTTTTTGAGTAGAGGAGGGCGACCACGTATTTCAGAGGATGAAAGTAATCAAATATGTTTATCATCACCTTTAAACATAACCATCTTGAGGTGGATGATATTTTCTCTTTTTGCAGGTTTTGTATATTAAGAATGTTTTGGTAAAAAAAACTAACGAAGTAATTAAGTGATCAAATTAGTAAAGTGTGTAGTTTGCTCTTTGAAATATAAAGTAGAATAAGTATAAAATGAAAAAATATGACTTGGGATATTATGAAATGAAAATGATAAAACAATAAAGAACACAATTATGTACGAATACTAAAAAACCTGCGAAAAGATGAAAAATGAATACAACTCGATAGCCGAATTCGATCGAATACTCGCAAGAAAAAAACTCTTGATCTTGTTAGATCGCCAGTGAAAAACCTCGGGAGCAGATAACCGTTCACTGCATTATTTATTTTATTGATGATGAAAAATGAATACAACTCGATAGCCCGAATTCGATCGAATACTAAGTGTTACATGTGTTGTTATCGAGTGTGAGTGTCTATATCAGCTAATAACAGTGAAAAAGGAGCAAGTGTTCGTCCGTAATTCAATGAGATAGACCTCATTATATAGTAAAATAAAAATAACAAGTTCTCTGATATTCCCAGTGATATCCCGATATTCTTCGGATTCTCAGCGTACAACCTCCGTGACCGTTGTCAACTCATTCTCCCACGTGCAACGTTCATTTGTATGCTTCCCTTTCGAGTCTTACGCATTGACTCGGTCATTAACACGTGGCCCGTGACAATCGCATGCACAAGAAACAAAATCTGAGTGATATTTTGAACAATACCATCGCTGAAAAAATTAAATGATTATAATAAGCTAAAACGGGTTGGATATAAAAATTAAGTAAATAGTATCAGTTAACCTCATAAGCATAAAGATATAATTAATAGAACTTCATTCATGATATATTCTATTTTTAGGAAAACATAGTAATATGGTTAGAAGTTATTTGATATAACATAATGACTTGACATTAAATGATTTAAAAGCTCTATATGAATGTGATTTGGAATGAAAATAATAAACTTTACAAACAAACTTGATGACTAAAAAGTTATATTTTAATCTCTTGTATGAGTTAGATTTGAACGCGAATAAATTGCTTAAAAACATATCTTGTATTCGTGTTATAGAAAAATATTTATACAAAACATGGCAATACAAATAATCACAATATATACCAGCATATTAAACATGTAGATTAGCACTATATTAATTTATTTAAAAATCCCATTCAACTTCGTGTATGTTTTGTTATTCGTTTCCCATTCCTCGTTTTTCAATGTTACCAAATGAAGGAAACGCCAAAATTGGCTACAATTACAAAAATATAATAATTAATTGCACCATCATGGTCTAACAATAGCCGGCCAACAAATAATCGTTAGTTACATTAAAATTTTAAAATAAAAATGTAACATGCATCCGTTTATTGTATACATTATTTACTAAAAAAATACATCATGTTATCGTTTATGTAATTATAAATACCGTAAATATATTAATCTAAATTCAATTCGTGAGGCATGCTTTATTATTAAATTACGAAATTATAATTTTGTTTGGTGTTTAAAAGAGTAAATCTTGACTCCGTCGACAACGCCGACCAAGTACGTCCAAAATTAGCAGAGTGCCACGTGGGATATTACCACCATCTACGCTCCTTGCCGGCAGGCGCCCCATCTTCTAAGTTTATGTTTATGTCTAATAAGTCTTCATCCATCATTAAACAAATCAAAATATCGATTATCGAATTCAACTCCGAGAGAGCTAAGGGCTTTTATCAGATCGAGTGTGTTTACTGTACTGAGACTTTTAACCTGACTGAGACCGTGTATATGACACAACCTCCTGGCTTAATTGATTTGACTAGGCCACATCATGTATACTTGAGAGCTCGGTTTTTCAAGCTGTCTACGACTCTCGTTACCATTGATTTTACTTTGTGCATTTATGATACATCGTTATTTGTTATTCTGAAGATTAGTCACTTTGTTACGTGTGTGTCTACATTGACGATACTCTTGTTCTGGGAGCTCTTTTGGCTTTATCTCTAAGATGATTCAATAGTTACATTACATTGATCAATCTGCCCTTAAGAATTTTGGGAAAGTAGAGTCATTTTTTGGATAGAGGCCAATTAACTTCTCAAATGATAGTTTAAACGTCACAACTTTGTTATTTGTTAGATCTTCTAAAACCACTTGCTTAGCTCAGTGTAAAGCACTATCTACTCTCGTTTACCTACGATTCTACTTTCTTAATACATTGTGGTTCCTGTAATTATCTCATAATATCCATTAACTTATTTGATGATATGTAACATTTAATTGAGATAGTTTAAAATTCTGTTATATTGCATATAAGACATGTAATGCTAGTATCTCTTTCTACAAAGAATGTCTTATACTCAACTCAAGAAGATTTTAATCATAATATTTAATATAAAAATTTTAATATACAAGATGATCTAATTCATCGAGAAGATTATTATTAATGAATATAATAATATGTATAATTTTATTACCGTTAAGAGGTTTTAAAATCTTAATTAACAGTTAAACATACCAATCAAATTATTCTAATCGAACAACACCATAAATACATCATCTTTAAAAATGAATATTTTGTTAATACATATTTTGTTAATACTAGCTAAACAATTTATTGCAATACATTTAAAATCAGTAAACACTTCATAAGACACATTAATTGTATAAAATAAATATAAAAAACATAGACAAAAACATTAAATGTAATCATGGTCTCATTATTATTCTAGTTTTGTTTTATCACCATATATTAATAAAATCAAAACTAGGATATATATGTCTTTCATAATAAACTAATCCATTAAATAGTAAAAATGTCACACTCAAGTTCGTTGGAGAGAGAACGACCCTTTTAATCAATGTTTTGAAAACCGGACCGGATCGGCCGGTCCGACCGGTTCGACCGGGAACCGGACTCTAATCCGGTCCAGTTCAGTGCTTAAAACCGGTTTAACAGTGAACGGTGGTCAGACCGGTTGAACCGGTCGAACCAGCGGTCGGACCGGTAACCGGATCGGTTGAACCGGTCGAACCGGCGGTCGGACCGGTGGTTGAACCGGCTTTTTTATAAATTTTTTTATTTTTTTGTAGTTTTTACATAAATACGGTCCGGTTTTTATATACGGTCCGACCGGTTGAACCGGTCCGACCAGTGAACCGGTAAAGCGTCCGGTTCATTGTCCGGTCCGGTTTTAAAAACATTGCTTTTAATTTACACCTTCCTAGTCATTTTTAGTCAAACACATAAAAGAATAATTAATTAGTTATACTTAAAAAGCTCTTTTAAACTATTTACCAAAATGCCATTATGGGTATTATATAAGTGTGAGGATATTGAAGAACATGTAGAAAGAAACCATTATTTCCTTCTCATCTTCTCCATACAACAATCCTCCAAATTAATCTCTTTGTTCTTGAAGATCAAACAGAAGATGGGGAATTGTCAAGCGGTCGATGCAGCGGCTTTAGTGATACAACATCCGTCGGGAAAGATCGAAAGGATGTATTGGTCTGTAACCGCTAGTCAAATTATGAAGATGAACCCTGGACACTATGTTTCTCTCATAATTCCACTTCCAGGTGAAGAAAATCAAGATGATTCGGGGAGTAAAACCGTGCAGTTTACGCGAGTTAAGCTTCTTAGGCCCAGTGACACCCTTGTTCTTGGTCGGGCTTATCGTCTTGTCACATCTCATGGTCAGTTTAATTGTTTATTAATCTTGATTTCAATAACTTTTATGAGGTGAATGTTTGGTTCTTGACTGATTTTGTTGTGCAGAAGTTATGAAGGTTCTACGAGCAAAACGACAAGCGAAAATGAAGAAGGAACAATCAGAAACAATGGAGGAAAAACATGGTGATAAAGAAACACCTTCAGAACTAGAGAACACAAGCCAGGTGAATATCTTCTTCAAATATGTAACTTTGACATAAAAAGTCAAACTTTGAAGGTTATTTGATTCTTATCATGTGTGTGTTTTGTGATGAATTATCAGGTGATGGCACATGAAAGAACAAACAAGCAAAGGTCTGGATCGTTTTCGAGGTCGAAATCATGGCGTCCGTCGTTGCAGAGTATCTCTGAGGCTGCCATTGCTAGCTGATAGGATTTGAAGAAATATGTTTGATCTAAAAGTATATGATCAACAAGATTAAAAATATTTTTGTATAGTTAAGAACTATTGAAAAAGGAAGAGCAACAACACTAACAAATATGTATTGATTTTGAAGAAATATATATGTTATAGTGTGGAGTTGAAAGTTGCCTCCTTTTTGGTTTCTTTTAGTAACTGATATCAAGAACATGTAAACAAGAAGTATTCTTCATAAGTTTTGTTATGGTGATTTGGAGTTCCAAGTATGCCAATGATAGAGACGATAACTTGTTCGTGAACGGTTCAACCAATAACGTCCCTGGGCTGGTCATCCATATTCGTAGTGTATAAAACTCGTTGAATACCTGGTTAATTTCAAAGAAATTAAAAATAATAAAAGAAATACGACTAAGGGTAGTTTCATTTTTTTTATACAAGCACGACTTGCAAAGCAATTTTGAGCCATATATAGGATAATATGCGGTTATCAAAGAAACTAGTTAAGAGAGTGTACAAAAAAATCAATTGTATAGACAAATTAATGTGAGGGTATATTTAGAAAAATGGGACTCGACAAAATGTGGAAACAATCATATAAAAGAATTGTATCGTTCCGTAGAAGTTAAAAGCATGTTTCATTTAAAAACTGACGTGACATATTCGATGAATAATTGTATCGACATTTGATTGGAAATACTGTTATGAAAGGGCTAGAAAAGCCATTAAGCGAACAATCATTGATGCATACTTAACCAGGTGAAACCCAAAAATACCCAAATCATATGCTAATAATACTCAGCTCAAATTGTTATCGTAAGGTATCTGAGGCTATGCTAAAATATAGTGGTCTTAGGTTCATGTAAAAAAAACCTTCATGTTGGACCTTATGTTTATCAATCTATTAAAGACAGACAGATCTACAAGCTTTCCTTAGAGCGCGTGCCAGCCTACAACCCTAAAGTTTCATACTCGGGTATTTGAAATAATTAAATTGGCCAGTGGCCCGTTAGTAACCGAAATATTCATTTATAAATATGCTTTAATCAGAACACAACATTATATATCTCTATAATTATTTGATAGAATAAAAAGGGCATCTTGCTGTGGAATGTATTTCCCAGTATTAACAAACATTAACTGAAATAAAATATTGTTATTTCAGACATAGTTCTAAGTTTATACAATAATGTTTTCAATATACAATGTCATTAATAAAACCATAGGATTGTGAAACATGAATCGTGATCGAAGAAAACAAAAGAAAACTACAAGCTATCAACCTCTGAAGGTATTTCTCAAAACTAAAAATCATAAAGGTCACTTCAAGGCAGAAATGTGAGTATTTGATTCTTACATATGAAATTCTGCAAGACCTAACATCAACTTCTTTAAGTGACAAATGACTTCTTAATTTATAACTATTGTTAAGATTTTATATCCAACTTTGTATAATTGTATATATCACATAAATACAGTTTCAAGGTTAATTATTTTGAATTGCACACACAAAAGGCTTTCAAACAATCATCTTTAAACTTAAACAAAGCTTTGACCATGCACCAAAGATACTTCTCATACTTTAGCTTTAAAAACCAAAATATTTCAACAAAAACAACATTTAACTGTATATTTCGAGTTCATAGCTGTCTCGTCAAATATTCAGAAATTCAAAATTTGTATAAGCAGAAACTAGAAAAACAAAAATGAACACTCCCAAACTGATGGACTTCCAAAATTACGGGCTCTAAGTTCATGTAATGCAACCAAATGATGGCAGCATTAATCCAGGCTTTAATCATTACTCTCCTGAAAAAGTCAAATAATATGTCAAAAGAAGCAATTGTAACTAAAAGAAATGTCTGTTATGTTTTATATAAAAGCTTAAACATAACCAGCACTCACCATCGAATTGAAGTTTTAACATCATCACCATCATCATCAACGCCTAGAGGTCTTCCCACTGGACCGCTTGCCAGAAAACAAATGTTTTGGTTTGAGTGTAGGAATGACTCTATCACCCTCACCCTTTCGAGCATCTTTGTTCCTTTTCTGAACAGATTTCTTACCCAATTTAAAAGCCTTAACCTTTTGAGCAGAATCTTTAAATCCCTCACCAGGAACAACCTCATTCGTTGGCGGTCTTGACCTTGACCTGGATGCTGACCTGGACAATGACCTCAACCTCATCTTCTTATTTGAGCCATCATCATCCACATTCATGTCATCACTGCCACGGTCAGTTGACCTCTCCCTTTTACGACCTCTGGACTTGCTTCGAACCCTTTCAATTGCTTTAGACGGGTCAAGTCCCAAAGATGACAACTGTCGGCCCATTCTCTCGGAAGTGAACTTCTTGTCCTTATCAAACTTTCTAGGTACAATAGGCCGGCTTTCTGCGGTGCTCTTTTTGATCCTATGTTCTCTGATGAGCAAGCTTTTCTTTTTCCTGATTTCAACTAGTTCTTTTTGCTGTTGTGGAGTCAAATCATCTACATCCATTTCCTCCTCATCATCTTCCTGCTCCTGCAGAAGACCTTCTTCTTTCTCCAACTCCTCGAGCCTTTGTAAAATATCAGGGTCCACAAAATCATATACATTGTGTCCGTCAAGAATTTCTGGCATGTTATCTTCTTTCCATTCATCATTTGCAAGAAGATAATGTTTCTTTAAGCTAGCAGAATAAACACCCGCACCACCATTTTCTTCTTCAAGATCCTTTTCAAGCTTTTTCTTTTCTTTTTCTGCTTCTTTAGCTTTTGCTTCAAGAACAGCTTGTGGTATGCAAGGTGGTCTTTCTTTTGGTCACGTGGTTTTGGAACAGCAACATGGAAACGGTTTAAACAATCGTTTATTTTTTTAGACTTCATTTTAACTTCAACCCTTTGATCTAACAACCTTTCACAAGCAGCATTTTTAACAGCAATCACACCCTCTTCGGTCAAAGTGCTCATTGTTAAAAGCACTTCGGCACCATCTCTAGCCTCACCACCTTGGCCAATTAGTGTTTTCATTGCTTCTGATTTCATTTCCTCAACCAACTTCTTGTCATCCTCAGATATCCCTTCCAGTGACTGCAAATCAGTCTTGTTGCAGACTATAATCAGAGGTTTGTTCATAAATAAAGACTTGATACTGTGGAAAAGTGCTGACTGTTGAGCAATTGTGTACCCGCAAGAACCAGAGATATCAAGAAAGAAAAGAACAGCAGCTCTTAGATGTGCCAATGCTGTTATACTACACATTTCAATAATATTACGATCTTCAAACGGTCTATCCAGGATCCCCGGGGTATCAATCACTTGATACCTCAAATATTTATAATCAGTATGACCAACAAATAAAGATTTTGTGGTGAAAGCATATGGCTGCACATCAACATCTGCTCTAGTGATTTTGTTAATAAATGAACTTTTCCCTACATTTGGATACCCACATATCAATATTGTCCTAGTGTTGGGGTCAATTGAAGGCAGTCTTGCCATGTGTTGTCTAATTTGCTCAAGATACACCAAACTAGGACCAATTCTTTTTGTGACAGTACACATTCGACCAAGGGCAGCAACCTTTAAAGCTTTGCACCTATAGAGCGAGTCACCATATTTCAATAACTTCACATAATCTTTGGCTATTTTTGCAATAAGATTTCTGGCAGTATTGATTTGTCCAAGGGCGAGTTTGTAATGATCTTTATTATAAAGAACATGAAGAAGATCACCATAGAAAGGATGGATATCATCAAGCCTAGGGAATTCTTCAATGATGGTAGAGAGCTTATCGTGAAAATTCGTTTGTGTGAATTTCACTTTTCGCATGTAAAACTGACGAATACGATTGATTGCATAGCCCTTGTGAACAACAGTAGGTGTTTGCCTCTGCGTTCGACTGAGTACTATATCAACAAAGTCCTTCCCCGTAGGTACTTTAGTGATCTTCTTAAAATTATACTGCACCATATCTGATAACTAATATACTCCAAAATGCTGCAAAATGAAAGATAAAACATTAGAAACTTCAAAATAAAAGATGACAACATAATAACCAACTTGATAACATCCTGATAATAACAAACAAAACTTCCCTTGAACTGAAAACACCCTTTGCTAGCCTAAGAAGCTAGTTCCTAATGAAGTTCATTATCTTATTAGCAAAACCCTAATACGGATCAAAAATCAATCCCGTCCTTGGTTACAAACTTATAATAAAATAATTAATCACTCAAGTTTTCTGCTCACAAACCTACGTACATCCAACAAACACACGTAAAAGACGAGCTGCAAACAATCAAGCGAATATTCCAACAGAAAAAATGATATCAAAACAATTCATCCACTAGTTAATCAGATTTTTCGTAAGTTAAAGCACAACGAATTGAACTACGAACTCAAGCGATTCAAGAAACAATTAGATTAATATTAAGCAAGTTACGTCTCAAGAAAAATCAAAGATGCAAATTCATAATGTCCAGTAAACAGTTACTAATCAAACGAATTCACCGGATGATACAAAATCAAATTGAACAACAACGATAAGCAAGTGTTACCAGATGCAGCAGATAGAACAAGTGAGAATGAGCTCTAAAACCCTAGAGCTGCTGGGTTCAATTGAAACCCTATCTATGGCTGTCAAAACTCAAAAACGCAAATGTGAGGGTTGTTTTGGACTCTAAAACTTAAAACCAACGTTGATGTTTAGATGAATTGGGCCAACTTTAGATGATCCATTTACTTAGCCCATTACGGTATATATTAGTATTTGCAGACCTTAGCCCAGACCCGGTTAACTTGAGACACTCTATTTCTTTAGCCCAATTAGCGTTATATACGTGGGCCTCTCAACCATATGACATGTGTATTATGTATATACTACTTTTGACCAATATTAAAATACTAGTCAGGACTCGCGCAATACGACGGCGACGGAGGAGTCAATATGTAACTAAGATTTGTAGAGCCACCACCACTACCACCAATCTAAACCATTGATGCTTCAACTGTCTTTAAACTCAACCATTTATTTCATTAGTTTTTAAATAGTATAATAATTTGTATCTATGTTTTTATGAGATAGGAAGAGATAAGTATGCGTTACCCCACGTGTTACGACAGTTGTTTAAGTTAAAATCGTGTATAACTGCATATAATCGTAATATACTTGTAAACATACAATTCAATCTTAATGCAAAACATGTTACAAACAACATTGTGTGTAGATTTCCCCAAGTATAATAAGCGGTGTGTAAAATAAAATCAATTGAAATAAACCAAGGTAATTTTCAAATTGAATGTCATTTTCAAATTCAACACAACTGGTTGCAGTTTACTTGTGTGCAACACGGCTGTTTGCGAATCATGTAAGTTTGATGTTAGCTACTTCTTCAATGTGTTTTGCATAACCATATAATCATATTATTAATCAACATCACATAAATCAACCAACCTTTGATGCAAGCATCACAGGAACCATGCTTTGGATCTAATTCAAACTTTATTCTAATAAGTTCTTTGAAATTTTACATCTTGATAGAACTGTACCAGCTCACCAGCTGGCAGCTTCCTTGCAAGTCTGATGATCTACACCATTGTATATCAAGTTGATATTTAAATTATCATTTATGTTTGTAATATCATACTCAAAATCCTAATAAATTCAAATTAATACAAATCTAAGACATATAGATGTACTCTACTCTTGGTATTTTACTATTTTCAGTTTTCTAGCAAAAAGCGGGTGAAATATTGTCAATGCTAGAATGACAATGATAGATGGTGTTTGGTCTTAAGGTATCGACGATTTAGAAACCAGTTCTCATTCCCATTTCACCCTAATTGATTCCTAACTGCAATCCAAACACCACCTAAATTATTCAGATGGTTAAGGGTTTACCATATGATCGAGGTTGGACACAGTACTCGATTTAGCTATACGTTTGATTTCTTCAACATCAGCTTCTCTATATGCAGAAAGAAGCTTACTGGCACAATGACTCCGATCACTACTCAGAAACGTGTCTATTCTACAAAACAGAATCCAAAATAATCCCAACTTTCAATACATACAAGGGCTCAGATTTTAAGCATGAAATCTACAGTATATACACAGATTTAATGCAATTACTTAAAAATTCTTATCATGAATGTTTGGAATGCTAAAAAGTCAACAAGCACATAGGCGTTCGTTAATTATAAGTTACAATAAAGCGGCACATGAGACAAGACATGAAAGAAAACAAAAGCATCAGCGTTGATTACTAATCTACTACTATCACATCCTGTTGATAACCGATTCCTAAAACACTAATTCCATAGAACACTGAATCAAAACCAAGTGTAGCTAAACATTATAGTGGTTCTTGTAAAAATGCAAAAAGAAATACAACAGTTTGCTAAAAGGGGCAGAGCTACCTCTCTAAGAGCCTAGTAATTTTCTTTAATGGCTCTTTAATTACATCACCGTTTGATACATAACCCAACCTGCCCACTACCCCATCTCGCCACCTCTACTAACAGTTGATTGTAATATCTAGTTAATTTGGTGATAAGAGCCTAGTAATTTTCTTTAATGGCTCATCAAAAGGTCTCCAATTCCATCTTTTAGTAATAAATTTAATGTCATAACACATACTTACAGATTATATCCATTGTTTACCGACAATAAACATCAATGAACCTTAACACAATGTCTGTGTTAAGGTAGTTTACATTCTTTTTTGAGACTAAGCACAATGTCTGATGGCTTCTCTCATATAGATATAATTGTGAAATGCACACACACACACTTTCCACATAACAAGTTATCATACATCTTTCAACACTAATAATTACAAGCACTTACAACACATGACATTGACTAAAATTTACACAGGTAAACATCTAACGTATCAATTATCAAACCACCCGGTACCACAACTTCAACAAATGATCTGAACCACAAGAAAAACTAACGAATCCAGCTTTCTACACTTGACAACAGGGAAACCTAAGCGACCTTCCTCCTATCTACAATCTTTTCACTTTCAAACCGTCTGAGCATGATGTCAACATTCTTGCCATCTTCATTGTTTTGCTGATAAATATATAATCCACACAGGTAAACATTACTCAACTATCAATGCACATAGTTTCATTAACTAAAACTGCAGTATTTGACATCATCTCAAACAAATGCACTCAGAAGTGGTTTCAAATCACCAGAAACTCACTTTAGCCCTAATAGAACAATCTCATTCTCCATAGTTTTCACATAAACCCCAACTAAAACAAGCAAAAAATCCTTCAATAGTTCACCAAATCAAAAATCACAACAGATTACATCACCAACAAACATAAATCGCAACACTTACCAATATAACTTCTGAACAAACAAGCTCCAAAGACAAATCTTGACTCAGATCCAAACGCGAGTGCAAAGATTTTTTTTTAAAAAAAAGCTTATAGTGAGATCGAAGATAACAGCAATGAAAATCGGAACCAAATGGCATCCTCCAACTCCACCGCCTCCGCTTCCGCTGCCCCTCCCGCCACCACCACCGTCTGAAAAGTTCCTCGGAGAACTGGGGTTGCCAGATCGACCGGATCTTCTGTAGTGTGGGGGCTCGTTTCTATCACCCCTTGATTGATTGACCGGATCTTTGTGTGGTTTGTGATGCTGAAACACCATGTTTGGTCGTTCCCTTTGACACTTACGTCTCCATCATCGTCTCCTACCTCTCTCTCTTGGATGCTGAATTTTAAATGTGTTTGTGTGGGTAACATGTAACCTTGTTTGAATTTTGAAAAGCTCCATGACCTGACAAACCCTATCTTGCTTTAGAGAGTTATACATAAAGCTTAGATATTTATACAACTCTTAAATTTAAGAGATTTTGGTCAAATAACCATTTTGTCCTTCTCATTTGTTTATATATATAGTATAGATTGCTTCTATTTTAAAATAAAATTACCATGAGTTTTATTTATATTAGTTTCAAGAACTTCTTACTACATTTGAACTAAAAATATAAATTTGCCCTTAAGGACTAAAGAAAGAAACTAAACGATTAGTTGAAATGTGATTTAAAAAAAAAGGTTAAATTCATTCATTTATTCAGAAATATGCACCGTCCATTGGTTTGATCAAATTTGGTTTTTATAGAGATTTGCACGTTAGTATTTATCTTGTATACGTCTGTTTTGACCTTGTATATGTTCGTATTCAACTTATTATATGCCCGTTAGAACTTGTATACATATTTATACAACTTTATACGTCCGCATTCAACTAGTATGATTCCGTATACAACTTTGTGTATGTGTATATGATAGCAGGTACATTGCATAAAATGACAGGTGTGAGAGAAGGATTTAGTTTAGCAAACCCTTTGAAAAGACATTGTAGAGCATCTAGTTTGCCTCCAGTTTACACCATAGTGATCTACCTACCATGCATATAGTTAGAATAATATTTTTTACAAGAGAAATCTGGAGTTCACAACATCAATATGATTTCTTTAGGTATTATGTTGCTATATGCATTTTGTTTATCATGTAATGTTTACATATGGATAAGAAAATGACACGAAATAACCTTTTTTATTAATCATGACATCTTCAATTGATTATGTTTCCCCTTTAGGTTTAATTATGTGTATATAATGTATATTTTTTCATGCCTCCTTATGACAAACACACAGCTTACAACTGATAGCAGCATCCTGCATTTCAAGCCTGCAGCCACAACTACTTTGTCAAACATGAGATCCAAAAGAAAGTTTGGTCATTCTAGCATTTAGACTAATAAAGCATTGCCAGCATATCTTAATTTTGGTCATTCTAGCATTTAGACTAATAAAGCATTGCCAGCATATCTTAATATCCTTATTCCATTCAGACAAGAAAACTTAATTGGCATTTGGCAAAGACCTACGTAATGAATCATATTATTATCTTTATATTATCACACAAATGCAAGTCGTAAAAAGACACCAACTTACTGTATGCCAACTGTATCCAGAACTCGTATCAACGCATACCAAATAATTATGCAAGAAAAATAGAATAAAACCTTAAGGTAAATCAAACTTGCAAAGTCATCTGCTGGTATACAACTACAAAAACTAACTTATACCGAGCCACAAGTACACATCCATGAATTTCACAGGTTTTCACGCACGCAAGAGCGCTTAGCTATCACATTTGAACCTCTTGCCGGAGTGACATGAAGTATGCCCAAAATTCAAAAATAGTTTAATTGGGAGCTAATTAGAAAAACAATCGCTTAAATCTTGAAATAATGATCAAGCGTAAATTTCTTGACAGTGCGTTGGAAATAAGGGTTGAAGGGTAAATGTGTAGTAGAATTGTATTCTTAGCTTGTACACTTGGAGCTGGTTTTTGTTTTTCTTTTGCCCTGTGAGTACTATGTGTCAACTTCCTGAATCTGACCAACTGCAGCAGGAAGGTATATTATCATAAGCATTAATCAACATAACCAGAAGCTAGAGGGAGTAAACTGGCAATTTCAAAGTTATAGATTATTATTGTTAAAAAAATGTTTGTGTAATCATAATATGCATTCAATCAGGCTAACCCATAATAGCCTGCATTAAATATGAGTTTCAACCTGCACCCATATTGATGTGTTACCCATCCTCCCGACTAGCCATACTTGCCGGTTGCCACCTCTACTAAAAACAAAAATGGTATATGAGAGAAAAGAAGATGCACCTGCAAGACCTACAGCTAAGTTTGCTTGAGTATCTGCATCAGAGTTCAAGTCCTAGGAAGGGAAAAAGGAAAACAAGATTACAAAAGTTAAGATGATAAAAATTGCACAAATCACATGAGAGAATTGGAACAATTTTTCATGCTTTTGGAATGTTTTACAAAAAGAATGCTGCATTCCAGTTCTGGTATATTTGTACTTACAATTACCAATTTGAAAGAATAACATGTTTGATGATTTTTTAAATTTTAAATATATAAAGTTATGACACTTATCAAAGGAATCTTATTTAAGAAGTTTTACATTTCAAATGAGGATATGCTTCAAATGAGGCACCTTAGATGAACAAATCACCATAAGTAGATAAAAAACAATATAATAACCACATCAAATAAGCTCATCAAATGTGTGATGTTACCCTTAAAACATGATCAATCTGGAAACAGAGGAATTTATCCTTTAGTTTCTTTGCTTCTTCATACAACTTGCTAATGTTCTGATTTTTCACCTTCCATAGGCCTTGAACCTGTACCATAAAATATTCATATAGTAGTATACTCATCATCTAGTTTTGAAGTAAAATGCAATGCTATTAGTTGCTAGTTTTATGTATGAAAACAACAGAAAATACCTGCATACAAACAAGTTTGGAGTCGCCCAGAACTCGTATACTTGTAAACCCTTTGCTAAGAGCATATCTTAACCCTAGAATAACAGCTCGATATTCGGCAACATTATTGGTTGCAATACCCAATCCTTCACGCAATCTACAAACCTACAAACAAGAAAGACAAAGCTATAAGCTATTATTTAGTGTCATAAGAGAAGAAAATACTTAAGTATACATGTCAAAGATCAATTATACCAAATTTCCATCATCAGTTCTTAAAACAGCTCCTGCCCCAGCTTGCCCGGGATTTCCTTTAGACGCACCATCAAACTCAAGAATACAAGTACGCTGAAAAACAATTATGCAATTTTGTCATACCAGTAGAAACAACACCAAAATCGGGTTGTGACTTTTATATGAATGACAATAAAAATTAGAAAGTGAGGTCAATGGAAATTCAGCACTTGAACTAAAAAAATAAATTAGTTTTCATGCATTTAACAAGTATCACTATCACTACTCACGTTATTTGTTAGAGCTTTAGTTGCAAGATGTTCAAACTTAGCAAGCTTCCTTGCTGGATCACTTGAAATAGATGTCAACCCAAAGGCTTCCTGCAAATTATTAACAGAACAACATCAAAGATAAAACATAGGGACAAAAGAATTATACTTGATATAACTGCAACTGTGACAAGTAGATCATGACAAATACAAGGGAAGGAAGAATTCAACAAATCCATATTTTGAAGGTGAATGCATAAAAGATGTAAATTAGCAATTAAAAACCACAACCGCATTGCTTATAACATTTCCAAACTTAGCAATAAAAAACTAAAACAGTTTGCTATTTGCTGACCATCCCCAGAAATACATTTAGTTATTATAAAAATGTCTACTAAAAGAAAACTTATTATTATTCGTAACATGGCACTGTACTTACCCCAGTTTGGGATCCCAAAATGTCCTGGAATTTTCTTTTGGACAAATGATCACTCGACGGTTCACCTAAGGCGAAATGAGGTTGCTGCAGAGGAAAGATGATTTCTTTAGGTGCCACTGAGCAGCAGGAAGTAAACTTACAACTTTATATATGAGAATCTGATATAAGCCGTTTCAAGTCCAACTGCTAGAGAATGTTGCATATTTTGTATGTGATATTTATTCCACAAGATTACAAGAATCATTTACTTGGGGCATTTACTATCTTAACTATAACAGTGTCACGTGAAGACTATACAAAAATTTCCATATCCGGTTTTCCACAAAATAATAAATGTCAAAGTTCCTTTTATTTGTACCTGAAAAGGGCACGCCACGAGGTTTCCAAATAGCTCTTCTGTTAGATCTGCAGCCTTGATTGAATAAAGTGCATTCTTAAGGCCACAAGACATCATATATTCTTTGGCTTCCTTGGGCATGGTGTAGCCTTTATACACACTAACAGGTGGATCACATACCTATCAGGACCCCAAGATGCATATGATCTGTTAAGCTTTTTGAAGTTCCTACATTTATCTCTTATAAACATTGACTGATAACGATTTAAACTGTTCTAGCATACATATGATATAGGCTCCTACAATGGAGGTAATAATTAAACATATATGTAATAACGTAACACATAAAAACAAAGACATAAATTAACAATCTACGGATATGATGTGTTAAAAAAGATTGTACCGAGGATCCAACTTGAGCCTGACAATCATTTAAGTTCTTGTACACACCAACAAGATCCCCTTTACGGACAACAAAGAACGCGTTCTTCTCTTCTCCCACCATTTCCTCAACTTTAGAATCCGAATTCTTTGTCTTGGATTTACCAACAAGGGTGGCTTTACGAGTAGAGTAACAACAAGCCCGAAACCTTGTCAAAAGAAGTTCATTCTCTGCAGTAAGGATTGCAGCATGATGATCAATTCTCCTTCTAAAGGATAAACCAATGCCTCCACTAGACAAACATCTTGCAAAATTGTCAGTCGTCCTTGCAAATAAAGCCGAGGAATACGCGTTAAATAGCGAGTTCATTACAAAGTAGTTTCTCCCAAAGTCGTCTCCATACTTTCTGTAACAACAAATTCTTCTTATCAACAGCTAACAATTTTCTCCCAAATACCTAAACTAATCACAATCAAGTTGATATTTTTCCTGATTCTTCTTCCACCAACTACATTTCTCAAGTGTTTCAGCAAGTAATTAGGTTTGGTTCGAAAGCAAAATAATGAAATTGATTGGTTACGTACAAGAAAATGATAAATTAACAGGTGGAACAAAATAACTAAACATTTGAAGCATAACGAAAAAGAAGAAATTTAGCACAGAATTAACCTCGAATTAGCAGAAATTGTTGACGAAAATAATATGAGCTTCTTCTTGTTCTTCAGTTCGATAATCTCCGGAGGCGATCGGAGATGAAAGATATCGCTAGGGCGGGGGGGTTGGTTTGTGCCCAAGTGGAGCCTTTTTATTTTGTAAAGTGATTTTCAGGTCTTTTACTTGTGCCTATTAAAATATAGTTACGGGTAACGTAATCCGTTAAGTTCAATTAAAAACGGTTTAAATTGTAACTGGACTAGTTAGTCTTTGGTTTAAGGTGATATCAGTTGATCCGGTCATGAAAACTTTTGTTAGAGGAACTGTTTTTATTTTAATTTTTTTGTAACATGTTGATATTAATTCAGTATAAACCATAAGTATGCATCATTTTAGTTTATACTATAAATCATGAAGAATTATGGACTTAAACCGTTATTATTCCGTGTGTCATAACAAACCGATATTATTAAAGAATAAACCATAAGTATGCATGATTTTGTGTGTCATAACAAACCGATATTATTAAAGAATAAACCATAAGCATGCATGATTTCAATTGTAGTTTATGTATGAATCATTGGAAAATAATTTGATATAAATAAACATATAAAAACTTGTTTAAGTGTTTTTTTAATTAGAGGTTATTTGATAGCATCTAAATAATTTTATTAATAGTCACCCTGAATCAGGTATAGATACAATGTGTTTGATACTTAAAGATGTTTTAAAATAGTTTATAAAACCTCGGGTAAGTTTTTAAAACATACTAACTATTTCTTTAAATTGCTCAGTACTTAGTATATGTAGTAAGTGGTCGTATAATACTTCTAAGTATTTGTCTTAGGAATAGGAAATAAGTGTATCACTTGGTAACATTCCATATATTCTTTAGTTTTGTTATACTCGACCTAACACCGGTAGCTTTCCTTTCCAACTCCCCAACCCCACCACCACCCAACAACCTACCACCTCTTACCATCAACCTAACATCCTACCCACCCCATCACACTAACAAGAACATAATAGTTTTCTTCTTTTTTTTCAAACTACTTTCATGACTGGTGATGGTGGCGATCACGGTTACAATGGAAGCAGTGGTTGTGGCAGTAACTATGGTGGTAATGGGTCAATCCAATAGACATCTTATTGGATCAGCAGACAATTTTCTAGGAATACATGTTATATGAGGCTTAAATAAGTTAATCAATTCAAATTTAATCAAGATTAGTCGAGTTGTAGTCAAACGCTCGATCAACAAAACAGAATCATTGAGCTATAGAACTTGTTCTATTACACACAACACTTGTTCCATAACATGCAGACAAAAAATAAACTATGTTCTAGTCCTACAATGACAACAATACACTAGCCCATTAAACGCACACCATTTAAGCATGTTCTAATTGCCACTCGCCTCTTTAAGATCAATATTTCTCAGTTGTATGACAGATGATGCAGATGACATGATCAGCAAATCAAGTGCCTTTTATAGATGGTGTGTGACTATAGTTCTTGCTATTTGCCATTCCATTCTTTCCAGTCATTATCAACGTGATCTTGAGCCCATTTAACCGCAGCACGAGCCGCCTGTGGCCCTCCAGGCAATTCGCTCTCGTTTATCGTATCAGCCATCTCCCAAAAAGGATCAACCAACAGAGTCCCCGGGCCACCGTATTCCTCATTCATGAACTTTGCAAATATCTATTCACAAACCCAACTCAAACATAAGCTTTCAATATTCAAAACACATTAAAGAAAACAATTCACATACAAAAACCTCAAATAAAAAAACTTAAAAATCATAACTTTCGTCTTAATATACCATACCCCAGTACAGATTTCGACCACTTCATCAACAGAGTCTTCAAACACGTCTTTCTTTGACAGTTTCTGGATCAGATGATCCCTGAACTTCTCGGTTTCCTTAACCATCAAACACACACACACAGAGACATTTTAACAAACACTTGGAGGGCATTCATCAAAATTTCTAAAAACAATCGATGAAAGCGTAAAAGGAAAAGTGGGTGTTCTTACAGCTTCAGCGAATTCGGGAATTGGGTCTGGGAATTTGTATTCAGCAGCTCTAACAATTAGGGTTTTAGGGTTTCTTGTAGCTGTGTGTGAAGGGTTTATGGAATATGTAAAGGACTTTTTATGGAGGCTGAATTGTTTAGTGTAAGTGTTGTTTTGGTAAAGGGGGATGGGAATTGAAACAAGTTTTAAGGAAGAAGAAAGTGAGATAGTTGGCGAGATTATTAGAGAAGACGAAGACGCCATTTGTGTACCTGTGTGTATATTATCCACAGCCTCCTTTCCTTTTGATTTTAAACCCCAAAAATATTTTCTAAAAGGTAGAATGGAGGGAGAGGGATAGCTGGGGTTTAGGGTTTTTTGATTGATGGTTTTAAACGTTAGAATTAGCTAACAGAAGCGATCATCGAAAGTATAGTTCCGGCCCTCCGTTTAAACCTATAATGTTGCAAGGGCGTGTCCTTTTTGACGTTATATTCGTAACGTAAAAAATACATTATATAAGGGTCACTCGGAATAAAATAGAATTTACATCAAATAAAGATTAATGTAAGCATGTTACATCGGTTATTCGAAATAGTTTTAAGCAAGAGGCAATGAAATGCCGAGTTGCTTCGAATACTTGACTTGAGAAATGACGTTATTATTATCCTTAAGTGACAATACTTTTCACTTTTTGTTATTATAATATATATTAAAGATATAAACTTTAGCTACAGTACTACAGTAACAATCTCCACCGACGGCGCTCCTCCACCGCCGGGCCTCCTCCACCGCCGGCCCTCCTCCACCGCCGGCCCTTCTCCACCGTCGTCATCCGCCGCCTCCACCGCCGCCGCCTCCACCGTATCAACATCTTCCATCTTCATCATCGCAAGATCCATCATCGTCGCACAACCACCAGATCCACATCATCGATTCCCAAATCCATACACTACACCACCATCTTCATTTCTATTAAAGAAGATGAAAGCATCCAATGTGAGCTCACATCGATCAAGTTCAAAACAACAATGGCTTCTACTCCCAAAAGGCGAATAAGAAACCCTAAATGCTCCCCGTACAAACTTACCTTCAATCGAACGTGACCATGCCCTATGGTCGACCTCCCTAATCACGACCACCACAAACTTCCATCACCACAATCAGCACCGCCGCGACTATCCATCTACTACCATCGTCATCGCGACCGATAACCACAGCCGGAGCAACCGTCCTCGATCGACACCCATCACCAAATCGACCACCATCTTCCAAACCGACCTACGACCGATTCTTTCGCCTTCGATTCCCGTGGCTTGGTCGCGTGTAGTAGAAATTAAAGACCACTACAGTGATCGGGATGTCGAGGGGAGTCCGGATTTGCGTGCCACTCGCCGGAGGAGTCGCCGGTGGCCGGAGGATCGGAAATCGCAGGGGAGAAGGGGGAGAAGGGTCGCGGCTGCCCTGTTCTCTCTCTCTGATTTTGGGTTTTAAACCCTAAAATGAATTATCATTTGTTTATATAGTAGGTTTAAATGAATGGGTTCGTTAACAGGTCGGTTCGTAACGCGTCTGATTAAATTTTTTTGCGTGGCGTAATAAATTTCATTTATCGTTAGATTCGGTTATGGAAACGTCATAAATAATCAGAGATTAATAATTTTATCGTATTTAAAACGTACCGAACAGTTAAACGATACCGCAAAATCGACACGTTATCGGTTTTACGTGTTTTCCTCTAACGAGCGCTTTATTATTATTATTAACTTTATCATTATTTTATTATTATTATTCTTACAAAGTAGTAAAATAGACTAATTCGCGATAAACGGAGAAAGTTAATTTAAATAGTATTATCGAAAAATTCGGGTTGTCACATTACCCCCTTGTTCTATTATAAGGTAGCATAGATATTTAAAAGGAATATAGTTTTGTTTGTTCATAACACAATTGCTTTAAAAATTTCTATTACAAGGTAGGTAGCATAGATATGGAACCCAAATGTACGTTTATTAGGCCAACTAACTAGCCCATAAATAAATAAATCATGGTTGTTCATTTGTTATTATTATTATTATTATTATTACTATACTTTAAAACACAAATAGAGGACAGTATTGCGTGACAGCTGCCTATTAGTTTTTTTTAATAGAAAAGTTAAAAGACAATAGATTATTATTTAATAGATTATTAATTAAAATGGTGATAAGTATATCATGTTATAACTTAATATGTTTGGGTTCAAGTCTAAGTAGCAACTTTTTTTCCTTTTTTTTTTTTTGGTTTTGTATTTTTTTTCGACTCAAACACATGTTTGTAAACATGAATTGGGCTTGCTAGAGTTTAGTTATGTAACTTTTTTTTCTATTTTTATTTTGTGATTTGTTTTGTTTTTCTTATATTTCTTTTGGGCTCGATAAAATTATTTTATCACTTTTACGAATTACGATGAAGTAGCCGTTAAGGTTATCGACGGAGTGAGAGTCGTGGCGGCAGGTTTGTTTTACCTTTCTACATGATTTAGGATTTTACATTGGAATGGTAACCGTTACATTTGTTTGACATTTGCGTTTTGATATTTGGGATCATGAAGAAAGACCCCGCACAACGGGCGGGGCAAAAAATCTAGTTTATATTTATACTATTTGGAGTTACTTGTATGATCATTTAACACATAAAAATCAAAGATTGGTTTAAGTTTTATATTAAAAAAAAGAGTAAATTTCGATTTTGGTCCCTGTGGTTTAACCATTTTAACCATTTCGGTCCAAAAAGAAATCTTTGATCATATCATGCCCTGTGGTTTCATTTTTGTATCGATTTTGGTCCCTGACACTAACTCTGTTAGTTTTTACAGTTAAATGTGAGGATACTTTGGTCATTTTACATTTGGAGGACTAGTTATGCAAATTATATTAGATTAGGATAATTGTTGTAATTTTTTAAAACAATAAAAAATAAAAAAAACAAAATTTAAATCTAAAACCCTTCACCACCAACATTACAATCGGAACCCTAACCCACACCAACCCTTCCTCCCCTTGCACCACCGCCTGCACCATCTCCACCGCCACCGCTACCTCCACCGCCTGCACCACCTCCACCGCCACCGCTACCTCCACCGCCTGCACCACCTCCACCTTAAGAAACACACACAAACACACATACATTATACAACAGAATGACAGATCCATCATCCATCTCTTTGCAGCTCAAGAATCACTCTTGAAGATGAAAAGATGTTGACTTTATCACTCAAGATTCAAAACCCTTTTCACCATGACACTCAATTTGAATTTGGGGAATCTTTAGAGCCCTAAATTTGATCTGCTTTCAAGATCTTACCCAGATGAGATGGGTCGAAATTGGGGTCTTTTGCTTCTTAATTTGGTTATCTTATGGTTTGAATGTGAATGTGCAATGAGCGGTGATAAAGAAGCACTTTTGGGGCTGAAATCATCAATTGATCCATTAAACTCACTTCAATGGAGTGGAGATGATTACTGCAAATGGGAAGGTGTTAAAGAATGCTTAAATGGCAGAGTATCAAAGCTTGTTCTTGAAGATTTGAAGCTCACAGGTACACTAGATTCAAACAACATCAATCAATTAGATCAGATTCGTGTTTTGAGCTTCAAACAAAACTCAATCTCCGGCGAAATCCCCAATCTTTCCGGCTTATTAAACCTCAAATCACTCTATCTTTCCCACAACTTCTCCGGCGACTTTCCGGCGTCAATCACCACCCTCCATCGTCTCAAAACCATCGTTGGCGGTGGAGATGGTGCAGGCGGTGGTGCAAGGGGAGGAAGGGTTGGTGGGGGTTAGGGTTCCGATTGTAATGTTGGTGGTGAAGGGTTTTAGATTTAAATTTTGTTTTTTTATTTTTTATTATTTTAAAAAACTACAACAATTATCCTAATCTAATATAATTTGCATAACTAGTCCTCCAAATGTAAAATGACCAAAGTACCATCACATTTAACTGTAAAAACTAACAGAGTTAGTGTCAGGGACCAAAATCGATACAAAAATAAAACCACAGGGCATAATATGATCAAAGATTCCTTTTTGGACTGAAATGGTTAAAATGATTAAACCACAGGGACCAAAATCGAAATTTACTCTAAAAAAATCATTATTGTTTAAGAAAAAAATCCACTATATATCATCTTTCAGGCTCGCACCATCATTAATTACCATTGAGTCATTGACAACAATGACCCCTGAACCAACAATAACCTCCCTCGCCAGCTTGTACTTAGCTAACCCCTCTCCAAATCATCATCTTTCCTCCTCTCTTATTCTTCATCCTTAAACCAAAACACTAAACATAACGTTGAATCATCAAATTAAAAAAAAGGAAAAAAACACTAAATTTATAAATCACATGAGCAAAACACTTATATACGCATCAGAATGACCACCAATAGAGGACGCGTTTGGTACTTATGTTCATGTCTAATCTTAAGTCCTTAACGAGTGGAGTTCATGTCTAATCTTAAGTCCTTAACTAGTGGAAACGGTTTGGATCAGTATAATAGATCTTGTCCACGAACAAATTGGTGAGGTCGGGAGCGTCAAAGACTAGGATGAGTTGGATCATAACAATCGTATCAAGAGTAATGTCTCTATGCAAGATATGGACGAAAAATTTCTTTACAAGGATAAACCCTTTCGTCGGGGTTTATTGATCGGTTTTGTCTCACATATACAACTAACACCAAAGTGTGGGAGAAAACTTGTAATTTATCATCATGGTCAGAGAACCTTTTGGTGAAGTGTATTGATAGCATCCTTGTTCCACATCGACAACCAACAATGAAGACCACCAACACAGAAGACATCGATAGCCTTGACTAGTGGACGCATTTTTTATGGGTGTATGGGCTCAATCTACAGAAAAAATCTGGATAAGGGATTAGATTGCTAGCCAATAACGTGTAGTTTGTGTCTATGATATACGTTTTAATAAAGTAAAAATATCGTAAAGATGTTACATTTATAATGCATATTCTCATGCCCAATGTCAGATTAGCACAAATGAAAATAACAAATTCCCCCTGACATTAACATGAGATCATTGTCAAATTATACAAGGATCCAAGAAACGCGAACCTAATATACCAATGAAAGGGGTTCTGCATGGACATAACCATAATAATCTTTACCTTAATGATCATGATCTTAAGGCAAAACAATGATAAAAACCAACCCTACGTTTTACCAGCAAGTGCGAAAGTTCCTCAACGACACAAGCTGAACTCTCTGTACCAAAATTTCTAACATACGAACGCCGGCCCACACTGTGTTTAATCAAATATTCATCATGCTGAAGATGAATGTTTAGAATCCGATGCTTAGTTCTTTTTCGTTCATCTCATATACGTGATCTCTTGCATCAATTAGAGCACTCTACAACATACTTGATTTAGGTTCAGCCGTAGCAAAATGGGGAATCGGGGAGGTCGGTGGTGGGTTGGGTACCAGGTCAAAATGGGTCAACAATTCTTTTTATAAATTATTAAAGTGTCAAAAAATGTGATTATATAATATTTGCATTGATTTTCAATAATGTTACATTTTATATATATATATATTTTTTTTGAAAAGGTTTCATGCATTACAACTAATTTTGGTTCCGTTTTTCCCATTTGACAAGTTAGAGATTAAACATAACCCTAATAGACCCATTCATAAGTAAATGGGCTGTCCCACCTCTAAATGGAAGTGAAATAAAATGATGATAAAATACCTGCCCTAACTTTGTAAGGAAGTTGCTAGCAAGATTCAATGATGTGAGTCTCACATCTTCATTAGCCTTCAATGCTTGAGATATGGAGAAAGCTCCTTCATCCTGTTGGCAAATTGATTCAAAATGGTGTAACAAATCATTGCATGAATCAAAACAAGTATCATTTAGATGAGAAGGTTTTATAGGGAAGGTAGGTCCTACTCTAATTTCATTGAATCCTAAGTCGAGTGACACGAGAGCTTCATTGACCACCTTCAGGCTGCGAGCTAGGGACTTAGCACCCTGCATAAACAACTTGCTATTAGCATTTTCAAAAATAAAAAATAATACAAAAAATGCCATTTAGGAAAACGAACCTCATCGCTAAGCCCATTAGCCCGTAGATCCAAAGTGGAGATTGTATTGTTGTATTTCAAAGTATCAGCTATGTATTCTGCACCTTTTGCTCCTATCTGTTATAGATCAGATGAAATTTGTCCTATGAGTACTTTTATGGATTCTATTACTTTAAAAAGTTACAGTTTTGACCCATTTACAGGTCGATACGGGTTATGTTCCGCTTCAAACAGGTATAATAAGTTGATTGTGTCAAAAGTTGTCAAAAGTGTTTTTTAATGAACACAAACTCTTAAATCATATAATCCAAATATGTAATTTATTATTTTGAGAATGCAGTTTTTGTTATTAATATCTATTAATAAAATATATCACAGAAAGTGCTTACCTTGCACCAACCAATCATGAGAGTTTTTATATTTCCATGAAATTTGAGGATGTCAGCTAAAGCTTTCGCACCATCTGGTCCGATTGGATTGTAACCAAGTTCAAGCTGTTTACATATTAGAGAGATTCAGATGCTTTGGTTTTCTAAAAATAGTAAAATAATACTTTCTACATCCCATGTAATTGCAAGATCTGATTATATACAATACTAGGCAAGAGTTTGCCTGTTTACGAATTTCTAAAATTACCCTCGGATAATGACACAGTAAAGTACATTCTAAAACCAAATCAATAACATATGCTTTGCGACGATAACAATGTGCAAATAGGTAAAGTAGAATATAGAGTTAATTACACAAATAGTCCCTGTCGTTTAGCGTAATTCCAGGTTTGGGTATTAACCTTTTTTAGTAACAAGTTGAGGTATTGTGCTTTCAATTTTGTAACGACATTAGGTATTAAGGCTAACTTCCGTTAATTTTTCCGTTAAATTAAGGGTATTTTAGTCTTTTAACATCAAAGGGTACAAATTTACTATTTAAAAAATTAAAAAGACCATTGTGTAAATTACTTTAAAACAAAATATTTAAACCCAACCCACCCAACCCACCCATCTCTTCCAAAGTGAAGACCACCGTTCGCCTCCCCGTCGGCCTCCACCGCCGGCCTCCACCGCCGGCCACCAACGCCGGCCACCACCGCCCGCCACTGCCGGCCACCAACGCCGGCCACCACCGCCCGCCACTGCCGGCCACCCCCTCCATCACCGCATCATCAACATCATCGCAGCATCACCATCATCATCGCACCTTCACCATCACCGCATCATCACCACATCATCATCTCCACCTCCACCTTCGCACCATCATCAGCATCTCACTAAATCCCCATTCCCTTTCCCCTGTTAATTGATGTGTTGATTTGGTGTTGACTTGCAGGATATCGTTGTGGTGAATACGGCTTCGAAAGATAAAACGCAGATGCGTTTCTAAATGCATAAGATCGGATATTCAATGTTGCGATGGTAGTATAATATATTACTTGTTTGCTGAACAGTTTGATCTGATTTGATTATCCAACTAAGTGGGTCAATATATGATCTGTTAGCTGATGAACAGTTTAAAAACCCCAAATTTGGGGGATGGTGGTTCAGATCCGATGAGGGGCTGTGGCGGAGAGGGTTTAGGGGTGGATTCAGGTGGTGATTCAGATCTGGCAAGGGTGACAACCGCCTTGTAGTTTGGTTTGGGTTAGGATTCAGATATGATTGCGGTGGTCGGTGGGCAACCGTTGACGGAAGGCGGGGTTGAGAAAGAGGGAGATGGCGGCAGCGGGTGGCACAGGGGTGGGATGGGTGGGGTTGGGTGGTTTGATTTCCGAAGGTGAAGGGAAAAAAGGTGGGTTTGATGGCAGCAGCGACGGTGGTAGATGGGTGTTCGGCCGATGATGGTGGTCGAGATTGTGGTGGTGGTGGTTGCAGATGAGGGAGATGGGTGGGTTGGGTTTTAATTTTTTTGTTTTTGAGTTAATTACATAAATGGTCCCTTGATATTAGTAATTACATAAATGACCCTAAAAGGGTAGTTTGGTCATTTTACATTAATTTAACGAAAAAATTAACGAAAGTTAGCCTTAATACCTAATTTCGTTACAAAATTGAAAGCACAATACCTCAACTTGTTACTAAAAAAGGTTAATACCCAAACCTGGGAATTGCGCTAAACCACAGGGACTATTTGTGTAATTAACTCAAGAATATATAATCATTGAAATTTCATTGGATAAAGGAACTAAGTACAACAGGCAAGAAGCTTACAGCAGTTATCACATTATTATCTTTTAGAACTTCAGCTATTGCAGTGATGCCTTTAGCATGAATGTCATTTCCTCCCTGAAAGTACATAATGAGTGTAGCAGTTTTTATATAATCAAAATTGTACATATAATAAGGTAACTTTGGATCCTCTACCCACCAAGTCTATGTTTGTTATGGAACGATTCTCCTTTAAAGCCTCAGCAATTTTCTCAGCTCCCTGATGCATTTTAAGAATAAAGAAAGCTGTAAAATATTAATAAGAGAATTTGCTTATAGTTTTAAACTAAACAGGGATGAACATGATACGAATGGGCCGAAGTAGTCCGGGGGTCCAGGGGTTGGTCGAAGCTAATAAGGGTATTAAGAGTCTTTTTTTGTTAAGAAATTAGTTTCCTAGTATTTATAGGGGGGAGGGTCAATGTTTTTATTCATAAAGAAGAATAAATAGGTTTGTTGACTTTGGGACAGCCTAAATCTCGAATCATAGGATGATTTGGTTATCTTGTTTCCAGTGTGAGCAATAAGCATCAATTTGATTTGTATCATTATACCTCGTCTTTAATGTCATTCATGTATACGTTAAGCCACAACAATGATTTACTTCGTTTAATATATTCCGCTACATGAAATGCGCCTTTTGAGGTAATCATATTGTTGCCGATGTCGAGAGCTGTGAGTTTTCCTGCTTATGAGTTATCATGTCAACTTAACGCAATATATAACAATACAACTAAATGGGGAAAAGTTTATCAATAAGAATGGAAAGCTAGAAGCAACACCTTTATGTAAAGACAGTCCAGCGATCAATGCACGAACTCCTTCATCTCCAATGGAGTTCCCATGCAAAAAAAGTTCCTGCATATTCATAACAATATAGGACTTCAAGTTCATATAAGATCCTGAAGTATATGATATAAGATCTTAAACCAACAATATATCATCATTTGTAAATACCCTTAAAGCTTTGTTACCCTCAAGCCCTTTAGCAAGTGCAGAAGCCCCTAAAGCGCCACCATAATTTCCACTACAATAATAGAACATGTGGTGAGTTACAAAATCATATTTCTGCCTCTTAGAAAACCATGAAATATATTTCTAATTAATTAGATTTTCTACTCACTTTAGATACAAGCTTTGCAAAGACTTATTCTCAAGAAGTGCTTCAGCAAGACCTGAAAATCCCTGTCCACGAAACCAAGTGAAGAATAAGAATTATGCAACTAACTTAAAAAAATACATGCTGACGTAAACACATAAATGGCATACAGAATAGTCAATCAAATTGTTGTTTAGTTCAAGTGTACGCAAGGTTGAGTTTTTCTTTAGCATCACAGCAATAGCCTTAGCTCCCTGCAACAGGGAAATACATCAGAGGTTATTAACATTTAGTTCCAAGTTTAGAAACTTGAAAAAATAAAACCGACCTCATCCCCTAGCCCAGTACTATTTAGCTGGAGCTTCTGAATACCATTATTTTCCACCAGAATATCACATAAAATCTGCATAGAAAGAATCATATGCCATTCAGTAGAAATCTATTAATGGATTAATATAAGTATGTACGTGAAAAAGTCAAAACTAGACACAAAATCCCTTCTAACAACACTTAAGATTCCAAGAATTGGAGGAAACATAAGTAAATTTCATCAAGAATCCAAGAGTTTGGGGAAAACATAAGTAACTTTCATGATTGCCATTAAAATCCATGACCTAATACCAATAAATTAGTGCACCTTTGCTCCTTCATCGCCAATATTGTTTCCTGATAGGTTAAGAGTCTTCAGGGTAATGTTTGATTGCAGAACACCATCAAACGCTTTAATTCCTTCTGCAGTTATCCCATTAGCAGCAAAATTCACATCTTCAGCAACCTGGAAAATGAAAAGGATGTAACGTCATAAATACAGAATTTTAATCAAGGGGCTACCGGCTACGGTTATTAAACTTAGCATGTTAAGTCATAAATACAGAGTTTTAATGCTTCACAGTCTGCTAGTTGACTTCTTGTGCTAATCACATTAAAAATTAACATAGCATTCTCTCCATCTCAATATGATTTCAGAACTAAATTCAGATGTTTAAAACACCAGTCAACTGTGACACTCGTAAATCATAATGCAGTTACAACTTTTTGGGAAGAGTGAATAGCATGTAACCACAAAAGAGTAATAATATCAAATAAGCACCTATACATGGATAGCAAATCTAAGTCCCAAAACAGGGAGTTACCAAAATGAACTTTGTGCTAATGAACTTCATTCTCTATAACAAATATCATTGTATAAGAAGCTATGAGATACATAGTGCAGATTAAAAATGAACATGATCTAGAAATATAACCTGGTTGTAGCCTAAGCTCTCTGCAAGGTAAAATAGTCCTTCGTCTCCAAAGTTACAACCTGCCAAAATGGTACAAGATTTAAATATCAGAAGCGGAGGCAATTTAAAATTATATGAAATATTGCAATATGGTGTTAGTTTCATTGTACCTGACATGTCAACAATACTGAATGACCTAAGTTCTTTAGCAAAATCATTGAGTCGGAGTTTAGACTCCCTTTCGATTTTTGCACCAAAATTAGGTAACAAGTTTGTCCCTGCAGCAAAAGACCATTTCACTCCTTCGGTTGTTTTTTTCTCAGCAGCGGGAGCTTTTGCCTGCTTGGGCATCATCAGTTTCTCCACCAATTTCCACATAACTGTCAGCTGAAGACATAATTAGTTTACCAATGAGAAGTTTCTATCTTTAGCATAACTCTTATTATTAATCTACGCAGACAACATTACTTTAACGACACACAAGAACCAGATAAACTAGACCAAATGGCAAATGTTAACATCATATGACCCCTCTAGCAACAAATAAATGATTTTACAAACATAAACCGCTATGATGGGATTGATTGAGTTCCTTAGAAATGACATTATCAAAGATGAACAAGGTAACAGAGAGTAGTAGACTAGTAGGTATTGAGGAAAAGGGTGAGATACTGAGATCATAATTCAAAGAGAAAAATGTGATCCAATATAGACTTCCCAGTGATAGTACTGCCATACAATATATTTGTGTACGAATCATAACAAACTCACCCATGATAACATCAATACCAAGTTACCAACATCTACATCATACATATCCGATATCATAAAAAACAAAATTCAATCTATTACACTTTACTTACAAATCAAAACAAACATAAAGTTCATCCAGTTGTGACAATTTAAAATGCTTCTAATGAACTAAACCTCCATAGTCAAATGCTCGTTTGTTCCAAAATCCTACATTTCACATGTTCATGGTTTTCTTCAACCTAATCCTGGTTAACCGCAGATTCGTGTGGAATTTGTTTCAAGTTTACCGTCCATAACGTCCAAAAAATCTAATAAAATTACTACCAATAGCAATAGCAATTGTCATCCAAAGTCGTCAAATCCAGCTATTTTCTAACGGAATGCAATGAGCATATTCATTATTCAATAACAGAAAAACGAAGAACAGAAAACGTAACAGATATAACTAACATATAAAAAGCAATACCAAAAGTGACGACAACGAATGAGCCGACCGGCAACACAAATGAAGCAATCTCCTTCACCGGAACGGCGGTTAATGGCGCTGCTTCCGACTGCGACTCCCTGTAAACTCTCCGACCTCTTCCTAAACGTCCTGAAGAAGACGAATCGTTTTTCACTACAAACGTTCGGAATTGCGAGCATCGTCGTGTTGAACCGACATAGTGTAACGAAGTTGAAAAGAATAGTCTCCGGCGAAGCAGCATACAGGCTCCGGTGGTGGTGGTGGTTGGTTTAGGATGAGAGTAGATGGAGAGAGTTGAAGCAGAATCCATGAGAGTGAATGAACGAATGAATGAATGAATAAAGCAAATTGGGGGAAAAGGATAGAAGATGAAAAAGAAGACGATGATGTCTAGAAAGTAGAAACTAGAAAGTGTGGTTTTGATCAATATATGGGCCTTTCTGATTATAAAGTATGGGCCGTTTCCATTAAGAAATTACAAAACAAACAAACAAACCCAGTATATCCCACTCAAGAGCAGGGTAGGTGTAGGCGAGTCTTTCCTCTATCTTGTTAGATAGAGAGATCGCTTCCAAAGAGACCCCCAACTCGATAGCAAAAGTCATACTGATAGCAAAGTGATGTATTATTTTATTAGAGTAAACTGTCATTTTCGTCCCTATGGTTCGCTCAGATTTGTCATTTTCATCAAAAAACTTTTTTTTCCACCTGGGTATCCTCGAGGTTTCTAAAAATTGCAGTTTTCATCCACGACATTTATTTACCCTGTTTGTTCAGGGGTATTATTGTCTTTTAATGTTTTTATTTTTTAATCATTTATTAAACCTCCCCCTTTTCACCCTTTTAAGCCCTAGATGATCAGACACATTTGGCTTCTTCGAGCATCGACTTCAGACACATTTGGCTTCCTTCTTCGAGCATCAACTTCAGTCAACCATGGTTCTCTACGCATGTGGTGAAGAAAGCACCATTCGAACATCACGGACGAACCACAACCCTGGTCGAAGGTTTTATTGCTGCAATAGACATGTAACTTTATAAATCAGTTTGATAATTTGATGCAATTGATGAACATTGATTTGATTTTTTTGACCTAGATGATGAAATTTGATTACAGGGTAGGAGTTGTGGGTTTGTTGCTTGGTTTGACCCTCCAATGCGTGAAAGATCTACTGAAGTTATACCCGGACTTTTGAGATCAGTAAACTCACAACAAGATTTGACAAGAGCAATGGAAGTTAAGAACCGAAGATTGAAGTTCCTACTATGTTTTAGTTGGGTTGTTTTCATGATGTATTTTATTTTCCATTGATCAGAATGAAGTGGTTTATGGTCTAGTGTGTATGGTCTAGTGGAAGTTAAGAACCGAAGTATGTAGGTTGTTTTTGGTCTAGTGTGTATGATCTAGTGGAATTGAAGTTGTTTTGATGAATGTACCCAGTATTATCTTAATGAAATGAAAATGGGTTGTTGAAGTTCATAAGGTGTATTTAATTTACTATTTATGATTAGCTGCAGTTCATAAACACCTGCATATGGGTTGTTGTAGTTCAAATTCACCAAAACAAACGCATTTATGACTAAATGGGTTGTTGAAGTTTAATATGGGTTGTTGTAACTGCATTTATATTTACAGCAAGTTTAATGGTCCATTTGCAGCAAATACCATTTGCATTTGTTCATTTGCATTTGTAGCAAATACCATTTGCAGCAAATACCATTTGCATTTGGTCATTTGCATTTGCAGCAAATACCATTTGCATTTGCAGCAAATAAACAACAGCAGCAACATTATGCATTATGCACAACAGCAACTTATTAATGATCCATTGGTAATGCAACAACTTTAATGCAGCAACTTTAAAGTGCAACATTATGCATTATGCACAATAATAACTTATAATGATCCATTGTTAATGATCCATTGATAATGCAACAACTTTAATGCAGCAACTTTAAAGTGCAACATTATGCATTATGCACAGCAGCAACTTACACATTAGCCAATGGATCTTTTGATGTTACAGCAACAACATTATCCATCTTTTGGATAATGCAGCAACTTTAAAGTGCAATTCCAACCCATTCATTACTAAAACATAATCAAAGCACCAAATCATCCATTATGCATTTTTGCAGTAGCATTCCAACCCATTCATTACTAAAACATAATCAAAGCACCAAATCATCCATTATGCATTTTTGCAGTAGCATTCCAACCCATTCATTACTAAAAATAATCAAAGCACCAAATCATCCAATTTACTAAAACATAATAAGCAAAATATCTATTACCAAAGTACCAAAACATTCATTACAATGACCAAAGCACCAAAACATAATGACTAAAGACATAATAAGCAAAACAACCATTACCAAAATACTAAAAACAGATCCTAAACACCTACAGATTCTTAACCAACTTGTGTACCAGGACCCTGACCCTTGCAAGTTCTCTTGTTGTGTCCCTTTTGCTTGCAAATGTTACATGTAACAGTGTTGCCCTTTTTTGACATTTTCCCAGTACTTGATATTGTCTGACTTAACTCACCGGCTGATTTCTTTCTTTTCTTCTTTGGTCTACCAATTTGTACATGATGCTTTGGAGGTGTTAATGTAGCGGGGCATTCAGATGGTTTCCACAAGTCCATTCCATTGATAAGGTCTTTGGTGTTTCTATAGACCTTTCTCCAAGTCTCTACCCAGTAAGCTTTATGAACCCATTTTTATGGCACACCATCATCCAGTCCATGGTTAGCCATATTCCATATACATGCTACAGCATGACTACAAGGCATTCCAGTCAAGTCCCATCTTCTACATGTGCAAGTCCTTTCTTGTACTATAACAACACGTTGGTCTTGATTAGGACCATTAACTTGATACTTTGAAGCACCATTCCAAATCACTTAATATTGTGAGGCATCATGCTTGATTTTTTCAAATAATTTTGTAGCAGTAGGTGTTAATGGCCCATTACTTTTTGCAATCACCTTGTGTACCAACACAATTCTTTTCATTAGGTACTCTCTAATGTACTCTAGACAAGTGATAATAGGCTTGTCCCTTCCAATTGTTAATTGTTTGTTGAACACCTCACACAAATTGTTTAATAACATATCACACTTTGCTCGGCCTGCATTTATTGACAATAAATACAATCAATTTGGAAAGAACTTAACACTAATTGTAAAATGTTAAATATAAAGTAAACATACCACTGAAATGTGCTTTTGACCAATGTCTTGGTGGAATATTTTTTAACCAATCATGCAGCCCCTTATCTACTTTTAAAACTTCATTCATAGCCCCATCAAATTCTTGAGTTGTTGTTGCACTTGCACACTTCCACAGTAGGTTTTTAAACAACTGACCATTCCATTTTTGTTTCATGTTCTCATGGATATGTCTTAAACAATATCTATGTTCAGAACTTGGAAACACTTTGGTTATTGCAGGTATTATCCCCTAAATATTGAACACAAATAGTTACATAAAGTAAAATATTTAGATAAAGTAAAAGAAAACAGTTAGATATACATACCTTTTGCCTATTAGTTATGAATGTAAAATTAGAGTTATGTGATAGGTCTAAATCTACTCTTAAAGCCTCCAAAAACCAGGTCCAGGAGTCGCAACATTCTGATTCAACCAATGCATAAGCAACAGGGTATATCCCATTGTTTGCATCAACTCCAACTGCAGTTAAAATCTGTCCAGGGTATGGCCCCTTCATGAAACAGCCATCCAAACCTAATATTTGTCTCTCACATATCTTAAATCCTTCCTTTAATGCACCTAAACAAATATAAATCCTTCTAAATTGCCTAGTTTGGCTGCTAGGATTACACTCTCTTTCAACATCTATCTTGATAGTTGTACCCGGATTACATCTAATCAGCTCTTCACAATAACTCCTAAGGAGAGAGTATTGAGTTTTGTAATCTCCTTGCATCTTCTTTGTTGCTAACATCTTAGCCCTAAAAATCTTTTGTACTGTGACTTGAATCTGGAACTTCTTTTGCAACTGATCTTGCAGGGCTCTTAATGGTATACTGGGGTTAACTTCAATAATGGGTTCAATCTCCTTAGCCAACCAACTAATGGTGCATAACTTGACATCTCTTGTTTGTAGACATTGGTGATCCTTAAATAATGTTTTCACAACCCAAGAACCCTCTTTTTTCTGGTTAGATATATGTAATCTCCATTGACAAGTGGGAATTTGAATCTTTTTTTTGCTTTGGTTTAGAAGTACCACCCACTAGTTGAGACCCACTTGAATTGAAGCAATTTACAGGTGGGGTCCTCTTATGTTTTGTCTCAACCTCATTACTTTCACACCTACCCAAATTAAGATTTGTCCCCATACAGACCACACGATACCTCACACTGTCATTTCTTGTTATAAACAATTGTCTCCTACTATCTATTGCATGCTTTTTGACCATCACTTTTATATCATCCCTACTACCAAAAGTCTGACCAATATAAAAAGGGCAGTCCATAGATTCTTTTGATTTTTTCTTCCTTTTCCTGATGCTCCTGATTGCTTTTTGCAATGGGTGGTCATTTTCAGAGTCACTTAGAGAATCAAAATCATCTACATCAACCTCACCTAATTCATCTTCATTACTACTATTTTCTTCATCTTCATCAGTTAAGCTATAATCTACAGCTGATCTAAATTCATCCATATCAACATCTACATCGTGAACCATGTTATCTTCATCTTCTATGTAATCTGGATCTTCATCATCCGACCCCTCTAATCCTTTATCAGAACCTTCATCATCATAACCTCATTAATATTCCATGATTCAACATCATTGCCCTCTCCAAGATTCACAGTATTTAAATGGTCCACATATACCTCAATTACTTTATGCTACCCGACATATTTGAACAGGTAAAGAACATCATCATCAGTAGCTAAGGGTCTTAAACCAGAATCCAAGTTTTCTCCTGGAACCCGAAAATGTAATTTCTGGTTTGTGAGTACATCTTCTTTTGAATAACCTAATGCATGTATCATATCATTAACTATAATGACTGAAAATAAGTCTGCATTTACCTTGTCAACAAACGAAATCTTACCCTTCTCATATCTAGTCTCTGGACACTTCTTAAATACTCCCCCATGGTGGAATTCAAGTGTAAACAATAAAGGGCTGCTACCATAAGCAAACACTGGGTCGAATGGGTGATTATCTACTCGAACATTCCAATTTCCATCCACTGATTCCATTCGATCGTTGTTTTCTTCTTGAAACTATGTTTGAGATTTTGTTTTAGGGTTTAAACATATCTACAGGGAGTTGAAAAAGATGGTTTAGTAAAGGATTAAAAAAATAAAAAAACATTAAAAGACAATAATACCCCTGAACAAAAGGAGTAAATAGATGTCGTGGATGAAAACTGCAATTTTTAGAAACCTTAAGAATACCCAGGTGAAAAAAAAGTTTTTGGATGAAAATGACAAAAATGAGCAAACCACAGGGACGAAAATGACAGTTTACTCATTTTATTATGTTCCTTTTTTTAAAACATTGGTTTAATTTAGGCAGGCGTCACGTTAGTAAATCACCCATTAGTTTTTTAATGTAGCATAATTTCATGTCAGGATTTTTGATTTGGGTCTGGTAACATCTATATAATAACATTCTAAAACGGGTAATGAAAAATTGGTTTAATTAGAAAACAATAAAATAATATATTTTATAGTTGTATACGTGTTTTCATCTACTGAAATCATTCTATTACATTCGTGCTTTAGTGATGATTAGATTTTTAGCTTATTTCTTTTAATAAAAGCAAATTCTCAATTTATCTTTTAGTGGGTTAAAGATTTTTCTAAGAAACTATTTTGGTTTTTGAGTTGTAAAATTGTTCATGGGGGTTAACATTCAAAAACTATAGGGTCAATTGAGAACCTTTAACATATGTTACAAGTTGAACGGAAATTCTACGGGCTTGGTTGATCCCTTCCACTTCTTTTTAGGTTAATTGGGTCATGCTCAGCCATACGTCTTGATATTCATGTAATGATATCTATGAACCATATACCTTATGACTCAAAATTACATACATATTAAGTCATATGTGGTTGAACAGTAATAAAATTGATAATTTAATAGTAACTGGTGCTATTCCCTCACGTGCGTTGCGAGCTAAATGGACAGGTTAAACCGCGGCCTAGATTACTCACGTGATCTAATGATTGTAACATTTTCAACTTGAACACTTTTTTGTCATAGCTGCCAAAATTCCAATGTAACAAGAACTTACTCGTAAAGAAAGTCTTGATGCACAGCCAATAATTCGGATTAAGATTTAATCATCAAACAGATCAGTAGTCAAAGCATCATGCTGACCAACGAAATAAATATTAACCTCGTGAACATAGACTTTGGCAAGGCGATTAGGCTCAAGGTTTCAAAATCATTGGTTGCACTATAGTTGTAAGTGGTTGTGGGTAAACACCGGATTTGCCACTCTCCTTTGGTTGTTCTAATAAATTTATCAAATTCCATCAGATGTAAAAATGAAAGGGATAAAAATGACATCCGGAAGTTACTCAAGTTCATAAACCGCCAAACTCATATTATTCGTAAGAAGTTAAATTTTCATTAAGCTGTAAATATTTGAAACCATGTTTAGTGCAATATGATAACAAACTGCCTCTATCATCCATTTCAGTATCTCTAACGATCTTAAAATGCTAGATTGCCCTGTAAAAATTAAGCCATTGCTACAATATCATCCATGTGGTTATTATCAACATCTTGTATCTGGGTGCTCTTCTTGCGAATCAATAAACAAACTATGAGATAAATAAAAATAAAAATAAAAATAAAATGGTGAAGAAAATGTAAACGTGTTCAACATATCCCTTGTGGTCTTGCACCCACCACATATAATACCATTATTTTGTGCACATGCAAGTGATGGTGATCAAAATCATCACAGCAACAATTACTTAATATAATGGGAATTGCAAGATCTTCTATTATGAACGCACTTTGTTTCCATCCTGCAAATCTGCTATAACATCCACTAACCATTGAATATTGTTAAAACTTTGCATTAAGTCATAAGCTACTTGTCTTCTTCACGTAAGTGTTGTATAACATAAATCAAAGAATTAACTGTATAAATTTTATTTTTGTGGTTTTATATATACGAACGTGACTTTAAGTTACGGAGAAATAGTTATTCGTAAAAATTATCCGGTTTAAAGTAGGCCACACAAACACTATAGTCATGCCACAACAACCGAAGACGATTATTTGCTCAAAATGAATTAGGAATTAAAGAGATTATAAGCTCACCAGCATCTACGATTTCAACCAGGGCGGTGGTGTTAGGGGGAGAAACCATTAAGATTTGACTTACATTAAGCCGCTACCACCACCAATAAAGCATATTAACTAACTTGGAGATATAAGTGGTTGATTTTATTCCGAAATCTACATCTTTTTCATCTACACACCCACCATTGTAACGTGAAATCATAAACCTATCCTCTACGACATCTTTAGCTCCAAGTATTTTAACAATGGTGAAAGTTAGGTCCACTTTAAACCCCTTTTCTTATACTTTCACCAAACCACAACTACTGCCCAAAACCTAACTCCATCAGTTGATCAGAATTGAAATTGCTCGAACTCTGACGGTAGCGAAGAACATTAAGCTACCAGGGAGAGGGGAAAAAATGGATGAAGGGGTGCTGTGGTGGTACGTGGCCGTGGGAGAGATAATAAACCGTGGGCGTCTGCGGCACGTGGCAGGAAGATAAAATACAACGTGTTTTAAAACCCATACACGTATTAAATTGCTGTAAATCCTACTTTAGAACCTACGCCTCAATGTAGATAGGGTGTCCTGTCATCACACAAAGCTATTATACGTGTCAACATGTAGGCAACTCAAAGCTGTAGTAAACCCAAAACCGTAGATTTACAATCGCACGATCGGACGACCCACGGGAGAAAAACTACTATTCATTGCCTTGTGGTTTAAACTATATAGTAATTGTTTAATAATTGTTTATTTAAATAATATATTGACGATAATAATAATCATTAGTAGTAATATTTTAATAAGTTTTATTTAATTAATATGTATGTAATAGTTGTTTTTTATTGGAGTCGGATATAACTACGGTCCGGTTCGGTCGGGGTTTCTAGGTAACCGACGGTTCAAAGGTGTTGTATAGATTTAAACCAAATTAATTAACGGCTTGATTGTTTAATTTTTAAAAATGATAATAAAACAATAATTATTTTTTTAATTTGACAATTAAATAATAATATTTAGTAATTTGCTTATTGAATGTTTATTGAACGTTCTATCTGGCTAACTTTGACACCTTCACATCCTAACATCTTTTAAAAACTTTTTAAATGTCAATTTAACCTCCTTAGATTTTAACGTACTGGGTTTACGTGCCGAGTAAAATATAAAATGTTTATGTGCATACTATACGTTTTGAGATGATCTATATTTCTACATTTGCCTGCGTTTTGAAGTAATTTCTTTTTGAAACAAGTGGCGTCACATATAAAACGTCTTTGTTCGATGGTATATATCCGTATTACTCTAAGTTTTAGCATAATTTTATTTTGGAAACGAGTCGGGACGATCATAAACTATATTTCATCTCGCCGAATACAACACAATTGCACGTGTTTTTCATGTACTTTTTGAGTTTTACTACGTTTCGACATACTTTTGTTTGGAAAAAGTCTGGTAAAATATAATACGTTTTCGTTCAACGGTATAAATTCGAGTTAGTTTAAGGTTCGACTTAAAGTTAGTCTGGAGACAAGTTGAGTCGATTGTTAGTTTATATGTTATCACGTCATGTACAATATCGACGCAACATGTTTCGCATTCGCATTTTGATATTTGCGACCAAGGTGGAATTCCCCGTGCAACGCGCGAGTCGGAAAAACCTAGTTTCAATTATAGATACTTTGCGCTACATCAAATTGTGAGTCACCAACATATTAGTATTTTATAAAAGAGAAAATTAGGTAAATAATCCCTATAATTTGGTTATATTATAAGTTTAGAGTTAATTATAGGATTGGTCCCTATGGGCAAACCACAAACCACATGGACTCAATTTTTTATGACTAGTAGATTGCCTAGTGATTCATGTTGAAAAAAGTTTTACGGAAGAAAAACATATTATAAACTTTTAATTAATAGGTTTTGCTCTTACCCAAATCATAGCTACTTATCGTTTAAATTCTTTTTATTTATTTAATTAATCCATAAGTTTAAACGAGTGATTGACCCAAATGACGTTGTATATTTACATCCAATTCATCCGTACATATGTGTGCTTATATACGTGTGTATTCAAATACACAAATTATGTATAAACCTAGGCTATTGTTTCATAATGTTCGAGTTGCAATGCATTTAAAACATATGTTGAAATTCGACTTTGTTATAGAAAAACTTGTCGTATTTACGGTTTCGAGAATCCAAACCAAATTGATTCTTCGAAAAAGTAAAGTAAAAGTAACAAAAAGGATATTTCAGCTCTTTTTAGCAAAAAATACACAAATGATCCGTGTATTTTGATTATATTGCAAGTTTAGTCATTGGATTGTTAAAAACTAACAGACCTTAATGGTTGAGATTGAATTTACCACCATCTATTAAAAGTTTAGACTAAATTTATAATTTTAAAATATGATAACTAAAATTGTAATATGATCAATCATATGGGCTATTTATGTAATTCTCTTTTTATAAAACAGATAATATAAGTACGAGAGTACACAATCTACATAAAATAAACTAAACATTCGAATAAACATTATAAACATATAAAACAACATGTCTCATACATACGTTATATTGATTAACAACATTAGTTGACATAATAGATGATATTGCCCGCAATCGGGGACTTCACAAGAAGAGATACTTTCACTAATTCATATAAAACACATGTTTGTAATGGATTAGCAGACTGTTTCTCACTAAATTATTGTTTGCATATGTATATTTAATATAAAATTATGTTCTTAAACAACTTTGTTGGTTTTATTTTAAACAATTACTTGCCATCTAAAATATTGATTCAAACACATGTTTGTTTCTCTAAAATTTATATTGACATGTTCATTAAGAAACAACACTGCGTATTTAATTTATCTTTTTAAAAATTACCAAAATCAATTTATTTTAAAAATAATATTCATAATATGTATAAAATATAAAATTTGATAACATACATCATAGAAACTCATAAGTGTGATCATGCCAGAAAGAGTCAAGCCCCTCACATCCTTCAGGGGCTGATGTTTCACTCGTGACTAGCTGTCACGCCTCACGTCTTATTACACATAGTCTTAGATACTTCAAATTAAGATAAATATATAGATATAATCAACATTTTGAAAGATTCCCACAAACAATTGAACTGTATCTTCTCATAAAGTCACAGTTAAACACAAACCATTAAAATGTAGTTTCTTATAACTAAAAATATTCCAACACAAGATTGTTTGTTGCTACGTGGTTTTCTCTTGTTTTCATCTCCTCCTTGTGGCTTTTCCTTTACCTTGCAACTAATAATTATAAATTAGCATGATAAATATATTTTTGAGAGTGTGATGTAAACTTTTGGTCCGTGCATTTAGTTAACGATACTCTATCATTTGATTTAGAATATAAAAATAAAAACGCACATATATATCGTAAGGGAGAATATGAAGATATTACATGATTCATCTCGTACCTTAGAACTCAAACCACCCATGAGGGCACATATGAGACCAATATTCACAATTATAACAGGAGTCCGCATACCAGAAACCAACGAGTACACGGCTGCAGCACCAAATCCTGTCACCATACTACAATAGCATACATGCATACACCGGTAAGAAATCAATTAAAAAGCCAAATAAACAACATAATACTTATCAAAGGGCATCTCCCTCAATCATATCCAAGTGATCGATAATTTTAATCACCTTGTTAGTATATCTGTTTCTTCCTTGTGCCTCAATCTTTTCATGACATAAGGTATGCCGAAGATGGAACCGCTCAAAGCAGCAAAACTACGAGCCACTAAGAAGGGGCTTCCTACAAAAGAATATACCAAGGGATAGTAGATTCCTAGAATATTTTTTGCCTGGAGAAAAATTAAAATGGTAAAGAACATACAAGTAACTTAATTAATGCGAGGCTGATGATTACATTAAAAAAAAGACAATTTATCTGAGAAAGAATAATCAAATGATATAAAACAAGTATCATTAAAAATATGCATGTGTGCTCAATTGGAATAAAATTTATAAATTAACTTAATTAATATGTACCGGTTCTAGTTCAGAACTAGGTATATTAAGACCCATAAAACATTCCAAGAATATTTTCACGACCAGACCAACCACGCCGCCTTCAAAGGTTTGGTACGCGATGTAGGCTGCAGCCCCGACGGGTAAACATTGTTTGTCACACCACTTCTTTAGGATGACATTAGATTTGCTATACATTCCATCTGGACGCTCTGTTGAACCGGTTGGACCTGTTGAACATAGAATCAAATGAGCCATGGATTTATTTTGTGTGGCTACAAATGATCGACCAGTGAACTGGTTAAGACGAGGAAAAAGATAATAATCCCCACGTCCGTTGCCCCATGGCATGATAGAGGTCGAGCGGGCGGCCCTTGGGGACACGAAGTTGACCATGCCGCCTGATGCAGGGATGGCTATAAGCTTTCATGACTGGTGAGGGGAGAGTGATCATGTGACTCATGTCGTTCGAATTGAGGGACGGGTTTTTAAAAAGCATACAAATTAGAAAGAGACGTGAATTGTTTTTTCATTATATACTAGTGGGTTGACCCGCGCGATGCGGCGGGTGTCACAGAGCTGGCTTCCAGTAGTGTGGATATGAGTGTAGATTCGTCTTTCTCCATTGTCAACTGTAACACCAGAGAATTATAGTCATTCAATTGGGCTGTAATCTCCTCCATTTCAGTAACATTCATCAGCTCACTCTTTATTTTCATCAGTTCAACTTCATAACTCTCTATCTGCTTATGCAACAAAAGCTTCTTCTCATCAAACTTTGATCCGGCCTCCAAAAGTTAGCATTTTCTTTTGAAGTTAGCATTTTCTTACCTAGCAATTATTCGCGTGGTGATCTTTACATCAGTTGCAACTTGCATTAGCAACTTTGAATAAATCATGAAGCCATTCATGTTGTAAAGAGTGATTAAAAGAGACATTAAAGGTTACAATAACAAAAAATTTATGATACCCTGGTCATCAGCAAAAGGTGTTCCTTTGTTTTGTAATCTGATGTAAAATGTAGAGATGGATGGAGAAACAAGAAGTTAGAGAAACCAACCAACATAACACAACTTATTACTAAATTAACAAAAGGAACCAATGATCATCAAAGAGTTAGATTCATATTTATCTAACAAAATCAACTGGCAAACAAATAAATCAATAGTTTTCAAATAATTTTCAAATAGACAAACAGAATAAAAAAAATGTTGAATTGGTACACAAAATGTAAACAAACAGTACATAAATGGTATTCAAACAATAAGAATTAAGCATACATATTATAAAATTAAAAGTAGAGACACTGCATCAGAAATTGGATGAAAAAAAGAACAAAAAAGGCTAGCTGCTCAACATTTTTGTTAAATAAAATAAGAACATGATTTGTTTATGAGATTAGCATATTACATAATTGGAAAAAAATCATTATCAGTGAATTAATCAGAGCACCATATCTCAATTTTGAATTGTGATTAACAGAAGTAATTACCAAATAACGCACTGCAGTTGGAATTCTTCAATTCTATTCATTTAACATCTTTCACTAAAACACCATTTATAAGCAGACCTCAAACCAGCTAAGCAATGAAATACATTCTACATCAATGTCCAAAAATAGGTCATTGAGATGGGTCAAACAAGTAAAATGTTGTCTAATGTCAACATGTCACTTGTGTGCTTTGGGTTTGTACCTGTTTATTGTTTGATAAATCATGCAGATCATATCTTTTGTTTTATTCTAATAAAGATTGGCGTGCCTAAACTTTAATCATACATGAACATATATAAAAGCGAGGAAAACAATTAATAAAGCCAAGAAAGATCTAAAGCAAAAGTGTAAGGAAAAAAACAAAAATCAAATAGCTGATAGTCAAAGAAGACAAATTTTTATATAATCACATCCTTCCAAAGCCATCCTTTTGTTAAGGTACACACAACAAAAGAAGTTATTCAGAGAACTTAGTTAAATCCACACTAAAAGTTTGAAGAAACGTATAACTTACAAGTTTATGCAAGAAAGCTACATAAGTAGTTATATTACTATTAAAAACTGCTTTTGATCATGCTTCCTACACTAAAAGTTTGAAGGAATATTTGAAAACATAATTGAAGAACCACCTGAAATTATCAACCACAAGGATAAAAAGAATCATAGTACAGCTCTATAAACAATAACTTTTTACCAAAATCACATTAAACATATAACACTTGATTTTAAAACATCCAAATTTTTAGGGGTACCCTTCTAGTTACTTATCATCTTCAATCATGCACCTCTAATGTTTTCTACAAAGCAACATTTTACCATTACAGAAACCATCGTGATCAAGGTTGCTTATAGTTCATTCAACTTTAATTAGACCTTATCCTTATCCTTTCGGAAGCAATTAATCGGCTTCATCTAAATCAAACAAAATCCCAATTTTATGCATCATATACATCAATTAATTAAATAACTGGGCTATATATGAGGATTAGATCAACCAACCAAAAGATTTAAAAATAAAAACAAACCTGGTTAACAAGTACAACACGTTGATCATGAAGCTGATCAATGATCATATCACCAACTGTTTTCTTCCCAGATGACGCGCCTCCCGCAACACCTGCATGATGATAAAACTATATAAATTTAAAGCACCAAAAGAATGTAATACAGAAGCAAAAACTTCTATTCTTTTCAACAAGAATATGATATCTATGTGTTCTTCTGCAACACATACCAATTATAAACGGTTGCTTATGCGGTTTTCCAGTCATCGAATTCGATTCCTGCTCGACCTGTGTATTATTTGTCTCCATATTTCCGTGCAACCCAGAGAAGTGAACCCTTGAGGATGCTTCGGTCAAATCGTTCATTGAATTAGACCCCATTCACAAGTTCAAGTTCAAGAATCTCCTATAGATGCTTTCAATCCTAATAGTTCCGTATTTGAAAAAGATCTACATGTTTTTAGTTTCTTCTGTTGTAAACTTAAAATGTTAATCTAGTGTTACTTTCTTGAAAGGTACATAAACAAAACAATCTATCAATAAACTCTTGTAATTAGCAGTTTTCAACAAACTACAAGTTCAAGAATCTTATTAGGGTATCAAAGTTCAGCTAAACTTCAAATTTGAACTAAATAACACAAGTTTAAAAACAAAGTGGTGATTTGAATAACAAATAAAATATTAGAACTATCATTGGAGGGGTGTGCCAGACCAAGGCAGTAGTGCAACACCAAGGCGATGCTCTAAGACCCCAATAGCAAGCTATTGTGGTGGGTCTTTCCCCTTAAAAAATAAGATTAATATCGAGTGGGCCGATGGCCCACATATCAAGTACTAAACTAATAAGAACAGATACTACACTTGATCTTAGCCAAAAGGCCGAGAAAGGTATGCTTTTTCTCTTCATAGGCTGCTGTTTATATTGGCAGTTCTTTTATCTTTGTGCTCTCCAGTCTGCTGATGTGGGATTGTGACAGACCTCTTCGAGTCTTTTCCAATTTATGCTTTCACCTCTCAAGATTTAATACTACTTAGAGGAGCAAGTAACAGTATTTACTGTTAAACCGCAATAATATAACTTGAAGAAACATATTATAAAATGAAGAAACACAACAGTGGAAAAAGAAAGGTAACTAACCCGTTCATATACATAATTGTGATGCATGAAGCAGCATGGTTTACATATATTATATAAGCAACAAAATGCACCTGCATATCCATCAAGAAACCCAACATTTTATCCAAAAAGAAGATAGTATTTTGCACGGTCGGTATATTATGAACATCTAAAGAGATCAAAGATAAAGAAGCACTTTTGCCCTCACGTATAACAGCAAAACTGTTCATACTTCTCTACTATTCTTGATGAAAATATTCCATACTTCAGAGTTTCATCTTTGAGCGAATTGCATAATTGTTAAAAAAAGTTGATAGAGTGTTGATTTCAGCACTTATGAATCCCTGAAATAATGACTTAGTATACCAAGTTATGATTTAGAAAATCAACTAAAATACCACTGGTTTAAACAAATGTGTCAAACCAACAATAAAACAATGAGGGAGCGACAACTTGGGATAATAACATTTGACGATTTGTAAGAAAAGTATATATTTGATGTTGAACCTGTCATCCAGCCGTCTCCTGAAGACATAATAATATGTGTAATTAGTAAGAGAAAACAGCGAAGTGAATTAGTAACGGTTGAGCTGATATCTTTATTCAAATTCTAACTATTACAATTTATAAACATATAACATAAATTATGTCAAAAACTGTGATCTTTTAGCAATTCATCATGACAAAATTTTATTGCAAAAAATCATAGAAAAGTTTATTAACTCGTTAAAAAGACAAGCTTTCCTATTTGCGTGCATGTAGGATTTAAACTATTTTTTTCCTTTAATAATACCACCAACTCATGAAGTTGCAGCACTTTCCATTCTACGATGTCTCCACGTCAATTGAAACAATTCCTTGCTGGTCGACATTTTAATTTTAATGTTACCTTTCTACACATTTTCAATGCTATTGTTTTGGCCCATGAGATCCCACATAGCAACTTTTATTATATCGGAGGGTAGAAGCCTTTGACAAACTATAGAATACTTAACCTGAACCATGTGTGTGAGAGTACACCATTTCTAGTCGTGCATCATACGCACTTTACTTCTACAACTACACCAAGCAAAGCAAAAGTTAGGTGCCCAAACAAAACCAAATCTGCAAGTAGTATCCAGAATTAACTCAAGTACATTTACACTTGACATTACCTTCAAATATAAAGCGATGTATGTTTTGTTTTCATAGAGTTTTCATTAAGTTCCAAAAATTTACCTTCAAATATAAAGCGATGTAATGATATATAATTTATCACCCATGAAAGTTTAGAGAATAAAAAAAAGAAAGAGTGAAGAAACCAATCAAATCACAAAAACTCGTATACACATCGACAAAGAATAACCACAAAATCTTCTATACGCATTTAAACACAAATTTTCCCTCTCAGACATTTCATCGAACAGGTGATGTGCATACTACAGCCACAAAACATATACACATCGACAAAGCACAAAAACTCAATGGAAATAGAAGTAACCAGTGAGCAAAATAAATAATTTGGCAAGAACACCATAAACAAACGTGATCACAATAAACCAACAACACTATCTTCATATGGTAGTATTAGCCCTAAACTCACTAAAGCATTTCAACAAACACGTGGCGTGCATACAAATCGCAAGCATCAAAACCTAAAATATTCACACAAAACAGAATACAGTGTTAGAATGGAGCTAAAACGTTGAATTCGAATCCCTATAGATACAAAAGTTGACTACCTTCTTCAAAGGATAAAGCTACTGAACTTCCTTAATTAAGGCCACAGGTTCAAATTAACAGATACTAATTTTCTAACAACTCCTTAGCGTCATAACTACAGGTCAGAATAGTTCGTGAAATTCAAATCCGATCACACAAAATTTGACTATTATTCCAATACAGAACGATATCATCCTCCCATTCATCCATACACCAGTTCCGACGCCAAATCTCCAAACACAGAACCTAATCAGACCAAATTCGAAATCACAAACAGACTCACATACCTTGTTCAGAGCGAGCATCGAGGAACGTACAAGACTGCCGAAGTTCAGCAGCAGCAGCAACAACCGGTCTTACAACTGACGACGATGCCGGAAGTGGAGCAGACATGAAGGAGTCGGAGGGTGAGGAGTAGGGCAAACGAGGCGTCTTACGAAGCGGAGCAGACGCAGAGGTGAAACCGGTGAGGGAAACCGGTGGTGAGGAGGAGAAGAAAAGACGCGTCTTACACTTTTGGGTGAAATTACCTCTGTGCCCATCCTATCTGCATTATAATAGTAGTATAGATAAAGTATGAAGATGAATTTAAAATCTCAAAGAGAGATGAGATAAGTTTTGATCTCCACTTTCAATGGAAAAATTAATTTAAATTTAGGTCTTATCTCTTGAGTCTTGATTGCAAACGTGTATCATAATCAAAGTCGACGGTTCAATTTCTTATAGGGACATATGATAGAACGTATATATGTTTAGTGAATAGTGAATTACACATATAGTTCTTTTTGTTTATACTTGCTTGTAACTAGCCCTTTTTAAGGAGAATTTTATATATCTCTTTAAACTTATTTAATCTTCCTACTCCAATAAAATGCTAAATGGGTGTGTCACGTGTCACCATCACATTTATTTACATCAAATTTTTCTCGCTTCTCTCTCCTATTAAATAACCACATTAATTACTAATAATATTATATATTTATTTTTACATTATAATTAGTTTTTAATAGATTAAGAAAGAGAATTTTTTATTAATGTCATTTCTATAGAGATAGTTTTTTATAAAAAAAAATTTCTAAAAAAGAAAACTATATTTATGTAATACTTTAAAATTGATTTTTTAAAGTAATTTTTTTATAAAACAAAAATAATTAAAATAAGAAGTTATCAGTAAGGAAATTTTTGAAAATGAAAAAATTTTAAAACGTAATTTTAAAACAAAATGTTTAATTTATCTTTGAAAAAAACAAAACAAAAGTTAAAAATTTCATATTATTGTTTTATTACTTATATTATTACTTATACATAATTTCAATCATATCATGTCTTAGTCTATCGTTTTATAATTAATAATTTTTATTCTATTTAATATTTTATTTATTCAACCCCTGTAATACACGTGTTTACTAAAGCTATATTATATATATCTAGCAAGACTTTATATTATCAAATATATCCTTTCTTTAATAATTCTTTTGTTTATGACAATTTTACCCTTTTACAATAATTATTAATGACTACCCTTCTCAAAATCTCCTAAAATAATCGGACTCATCGATCTTATGATTTGGATTACGTCTTGATTGCAATCAAATTTCCCTTCCATGTTTATGGTTGCAATTGATTTGTTTTTTATGGTCCGTAGATTTTGATTGTTTTTTTATGTTGATTATGATTGGTCATCTTGTAGCGACTAAAATTTTTGCTAATTAATTTTTGTTTTACTCCAAGCTCCTGTAACTCTAAGGCAGACACTAGGTTGTGTTATTGATGATGGTTCATATATCTTTCCGGTTCTTTACATTTCAAAAGGCCACATTCATTACACAGGTTCATGGTTAATAGACATTGTTTTTTTTTTTTTTTTTTTTTTTTTTGGGGGGGGAAAGGAATTTACCCATAAGATGATTATAGATGGGACTTATATTTTTATCAAACTGAAATAGGTAAATCTAATACGTAAAAAGACTATTGTTGATATGTAATATATGAATTTTCAAAATTAGTTAACTTTAAGTTTTTAAGCAAAGAAGGGAAAAATGATCATATTCTGAATTGTTTATAATAAAATGGGTATGTATGAATTTTCAATTTGATTTATAAGGATACATACATATATATATATATATAATTTAAACTTTGATTGGATATATATGATATTTCATAAGTTTATAAAGGTATATATGAATTTAACCCTTTTATAAATTATAAAGGAAATTCCTAGGGTGCAAGCTACAATCGCGGGTTGAAGGTTTGACTTCGAACGAGTATCACGTGACATGAAATGCATACATTTGTCTCATACACTATAGGGATGATGAGAAGAGATATATTTTACATCCCAGGGGGGCTATAATTGGAGATACCTTTGTTTCTGGTACAGAAGTTCATATAAAATTTTTTATTTTGACAAAAATAAAGTTGTTTTAAATGATATATTTTTGGTCTTGTAACGGTTTTAACACACATTTTAAACTTCGATTTTCTATTCTAATAAAAAATTGTGATTTTATTTCACGTTTTAATGTTTTTAAATAAAAATCTTGAACTTTTATTTTGTCCGACGATTCAAGTGAGTTAGCAATAGGGGTGTAAACGAGCCGAGCCGAGCCCGAGCTCGTTAAGGCTCGAGCTCGGCTCGTTTTGGTTTTAGGAAGCTCGAGCTCGAGCTCGGCTCGTTTATAGTTTTATTTATAAAGCTCGAGCTCGACTCGTTAGAAAATTTTCAAGCTCGAGCTCGGCTCGAGCTCGACTAGTTTATTGTTAAATTATTAAATTTATATTTTTTATAATTATTTTTATAATTATTTATAAGCATACTTTTATCACAATATATATTATTGTAAATATGTATTTATATATATTTAATATGTAAGTAAAAAATACATATATAAAAAAAGCTCGTTTAGGCTCGCGAGCCAGCTCGAGCTCGATATCCTGAAGCTCGAGCTCGAGCTCGTTTAGTAAACGAGCAATAATTTGAGCTCGAGCTCGGGCTCGAGCTCGTTTAAGCTCAACTCGATTCGATGATAATACAACTTCAAATTAAATGGTACGTTGTGATTGGATGGGGTTGAAGTTTATGAGAGTTAGGAAAAGAAAGCTCCCTTCACCCTTAAACTAATAACTTTGTGACGTATTAAGATGGAATGGATGCCTACATCATACCATACCACATACTCACAAATCATATTATGTTTTAAGAAAAGCTTTTAAAGAATATATATCTTTTAAATTATTTAAAAAAGCTTTTAAAGAATATAAATCTGTTAAGAAAATCGAAAACAAAAACAAATGTAAATTTAGAAGAAATTATAAGAATAATGATTAAATATTTTAATGTTTCTATTTCAAAAAAATGTTTTAAAAACGTATATAAAAGAACTAAAAAACATTAAAAAGTAATTTTATAAAATAAAAAGAATTTCTTAACGATCTGTATCAACCATTATGAAATAACATTTCTATATAAAAAATGTTTTTAAAAAGTTTTAAGAAAACGTATAGAAAAAAACTAAATACATTATTTTTTATAAAACTCTGAAAATTTTTTCTTAACCTTTTATAAATGACATAACTTTAAATAAAAATACTTTTTACTCAATAAGATCACGAGTGAGAAAAAGAAAATTCAAATAAACTCCCGTTTTGATAAATATTGTTGAAAATCACCCATTTTAATAAATAAGTTTTTCAACTACATCCTTTTGAGAAAAAATTCGTTAATGACAGTGTTAAACAGAAGGATTAATTTAAAAAAAAATAAAACTCAACCAAAAAACATTTTTAAAAGGGCAAAGGTTACACTTATTCCAAAGAAAGCCCTATACCGAAAACTTTAAACTTGCCATCGATGTTCTTTTCTTCACCGAGACTTATGATGAAAAGGAAACAAATAATTAAAACAAACATTAAAATTTGACCAAATAACAATCATAAATAAACTGTGATTCCTTCCTTCCATTGAACCTACTGATTCTAAACATAGTAACTTCCAATTTTAGTTTAATCTTCAAATCCTATATATAACATGCATACACATGCATATCGTATATTAATTATTAACATAAACATCTCTTGCTTGCTAGCAGTACAATCATATCCTTGAAGTCGATCTATCATGGCCATCAGCACCCCTTTGATCGCGTCACCCGTCGCGAAAGCTTATATCCGTCCAAATACCACCCGTCAATGTTACCCGAGGGCCGGGCATCTTTTCCCTCGGTTCACAAGTTCATTGAGTTTGCCCCAGTCACCTTTGAGCGGTTTAGCCTGCAGGCAAAATAAGCCAGGGGTTCTCAGTCATTGTATCGGTCCAGCTGGTTTAACCGACTGTATTGGGAATTACTGGGAATTTAAGCGCGACCTAAGGAAATGGTGTGACAAGCAGTCTTTACCCGTGGGGGCTGCAGCCTACATTGCTGTTGAAGCCTTACAAAGTGCTGTATGGTCTGTGATCTGGAAAAGTTTAGGCCATCTTATTAAACTCCGCAGCATACCGTTATCTGAACTAGAACGAACGGTATTAATTGAATTATTTTTTTATAGTATGTATGTATATATTTATAAACATGGAGTCATTTTAATGGAACATTTAAAAAAACTTGATTAGTATTATGTGAAATTACCTATATTAATTCTCTTTTACAGGTAAAACCTCGCTCAGGAATCTACTATCCCTTGATATTATCTCTGGCAGGAGGTTACTTGATAGTGGCTCGTAGTTATGTTGTTGTCAAAGTTTTTACCATTGGTACAGCTTATGTCATGAATAGGTTGAGAGGCATAGAAGAAACAGATGTAATAACATGGTAAGTTTTTTTTTTTTTTTTTTTTTTTTTTTTTTTTTTTTTTTTTTTTTCATTCCTTACTCAAGAACCATAATTAACACTTTGCAAAATATTCACTTAAAAAAAGTTCAACATGGTAATTGTTATAAGAAATAGTGAAACTTCACTGTTGTGACACTTATTTGAGTTGTTACTAGTGTATGTAACTATGTATGTATGTATATGTACATGTTTGTAGTATGACAGCAGCTTTTATTACCCCGGTCATGTATTCGTTGGTTGCCGGTATGAGGGATCCAGTTATAATACCTATTGGCATCGTCATTGCACTCGTGTGTGGTTCGTTTTTTGATGAAGTAAGTTGCTTATTTCTTCACATTTTCCGTCTACAATATATTTATCATACTAGCTCTGATGTATTTATAATTTTTGTTTAAATAGGTGAAAGCTTTCCTACGGTTTTGAACTCCAACAAGAGCAGAAAATGAAAACGAGAGGCGAGTATTAACAAACAATCACTTTTATTCATAAGATTCATGATTTATATATGCTTCCTATATATGATCATACCTTTTGTGTTTGTATCTTGTGTAGGAACATTGCATTCCATACGGTGAATTGTCTTTTTTATCGGTTTTTAATATTTTTACTTATGAAAGATATATTTGAATGGTGTGTGGAATCTTTTGAATTTTTATTTTTTTTATCTTTGGAATATTTAAACATGAGTTTGCTTCACGTTGGTAAATTTTGATTTGGTTTAACCTGTGTCTATGTTGATGATGAATATAAGTATCATATGATCTTGTTTTATTGCACTTTTAATTGTGACATCGTTTGTCATAGTGATTGTTTTTGTTAATTTATAATGTGTACAGAAAGTTTTGGCCCTGCATATTTTAAGTGTATTGAAAAGTAATAGCCCAAAATTAACAGGCTAAAGCGTTTTTTTTTTTTAATACATTAGCTTTAAGCTGCTCTTGTGAGTCAGTTTGCAGCCCCAACAGGTCATGTCACTTGAATTAAATTCACTTGAATATGAGTTTACTTGTATTTGAACCAACCAAAATCACTTGACTACATTGCCTTCGTGTCCACCTCCACACGAGCCTTATATAAAAATAAAAACATTTCTGATATCAAATAAACATTACAGAAATGTAAGTTTTCCTAGAATTGCAGTTTAAAACTTTTTTTTTGGTTTTAAAATCAGAATATCTAGAGAAGATGAATAAGAAAAGAAGCCACACTCACTTCCTTGTAGTTTGTAGCAGCTCCTCCTTCCAGTGTGCACTGTCCGAACAACCATTTAAGAATATATGAAGATAATATTAGAATAACCAAATATGTGACAACAAAAGGTGGAAAGAAAAATAATCCTTCCTTGTGTTTGGGAAACATATTGTGCAACTTCAAATTCCCTTCGTAGACGTTCGAAAACCATTTTATGATAGTACAATAAAAACACGTAGATTAAAAAACACACCTATCCGTTAAAAAACGATTAATGACACACACTTGTGTGCCAAAAAAGGGGTGTGCGGGGAGGGACCTTTTGTTTGTTTTTCAGAGGTGAAGTAGTTTTGATGAAGATGAACACTATTTTGCTTTGAGGCTCCTGTTCTCACTAATGTTGCAGGTTGATCATAATAAAAAAACACAAAAATGCATACAAATTACAAAATATAACTATTTCACCAATATATAATAATACCTTATTAAGCAAACCTCTAAGAAAGCTTCTGAAGTTTACACTAATGGTTTCTGGATACTTCATCGTATCCTGGAAGAAGCATAAAGTTGACTTTGTTTATCACAAAATTATGGTTTACAGCTGAATTTGGTTTAGTGGCCCATACCTTGTTGATATACTCCATACGTGCATATATTGAATTAGTGTAAAGATGAGAATTGAACGACCAACAAATAATTCATATCGGCCTGAAAATATAACAAATAAATTCAAATTGAGCATTGTTGAAGATAGATGTCATGTAACCATATATACAAGAACCTTAACTAAATGAAATTATAAAAATGAAATCTAGGTAAATGTCTGATATCGGACATCTCAAAATTAGCGCATAAAGAACAAAAACCTAATCACGAAACAATCTCAAACGAACACACGATATGAAATTCATAAAATCTGGCAACTTACTCGTAGCATATAGGAAATTCCTAGGGTGCAAGCTACAATTGCGGGTTGAAGGTTTGACTTCGAACGAGCATCACGTGACATGACCATATAAAATTTTTATTTTGACAAAAATAAAGTTGTTTTAAAATGATATTTTTGGTCTCGTAAGCGGTTTTAACACACATTTTAAACTTTGATTTTATATTCTAATAATAATTGTGATTTTATTTTCACGTTTTAATGTTTTTAAATAAAAATCTTGAACTTTTATTTTGTTTGACGATTCAAGTGAGTTAGCAATACTCCCTCCCTTGTTGATAATACAAATTCAAATAAAATGGTACGTTGTGATTGGATGGGGTTGAAGTATATGAGAGTGAGGAAAAGAAAGCTCCCTTCACCCTTAAACTAATAACTTTGTGACGTATTAAAATGGAATGGATGTTGCAACTTTATAAGGTAGTCCCATATCGGAAAGTGTTACGTGATAGGCGAAATGTACGTGTGTCAAAACCTAACACTGTGGTTTATTAAATTAAATGGCTTATGTTTTATGTTCGTGATGTTGTTTTTCATCAGTAATCTTTGCTTTTTTTTACGGATAAAAATTATAATCAAAGGAAACACGTGATGTTTCTAATGAAAAATACGATCAATTTACTACATACTAACTTATTATATATGCTTTTGCATAATATAGAATCTAATATGAACAGAATAATTTGAAAAATGTGTCGGGTGTCATTTTAACTTCTAAAACTTCTATTTTTATTTTCTTACATATGCTATTTAATATTATGAGTTATGACAAATTCACATGTAAGAAACTAAACATTTACTTATTTTTCAGTTATCAAACATGTTGTAGCGAATGATGAGTCTGTCAAAGTGAAGTAATAACCAAGCTCCATAAGATGTGGCATAGAATCAAGAACAAATATCTGATATTCCAAAAATCATCCTCCATTAGATGTAGCGGTGAATCAAAAAGATATACTGGATGTTCATGGGTTTGATCTTGAAAACGGATGGTGATTGCCCAACATACTTTAGATCATTTAAATGTTTGAGCCTTTCGATTAAAATGATATCATCATGATGAGATCACTTCACCACTGAATAAAGATGAGTACGGGATAATTTTGCTTCAACTTTTATGTTTAAAATTTATATTTGTTTATTCGTGTATTACTTTATTGCAAATATGATTTTCTTGAACTAATTGATAATAAGTTCAATGCATATGTATTACTTGCTAGGTCTGCGTATTGCGTATCACGTATATCAACCACGATAATTATACTCATGTAAGAGCTTACAAAATACTTAATATACTTTTGTAAAAATAATACAATAATAACGAAACATCATAAACCCATGTTGAATAAAAATATCACCCCATCACATTACGCCCGCAGCATCATGCGGGCACCTCCTAGTGTATATATATATATTGAACGGCTAAGATCTTGGGTGTAAACCTACCCTTTCGGAGCTATGTTCAAGGTCGACTACTTGACCGCCCACAAGACCCAACCCCCCCGATACGCAGGAACCCCGTGGAATGGGTAAATCTTCGTCCCCTGACAGGTCCGAAGCCGGGATAAATGCAAGATTCGTCCTCTCACTCAGATGTCCCTACAACTAACACAAGTGGGATTCAAAGTAACACCTCCACTTTAGAAGGACAAACTCTTAACCACTTGACCAAGTTGTTTGGACAATGACAAAGATATATTTGAATGGTGTGTTATGAGTGGGAATCTTTTGAATTTTTTTGGGGTAATTACCAAAATAAACAAATGACCAATCAAAATTCAAATAATAACCATTTACTAAAACTTTTACAAAAACAACCATTGATCATACCAATTTGATTGGAACTTTTTTTTACATAAACACTCCTAGTACTTTGAAACGTTTATTTTATACTATGATAAAATTTAAAAACTTATAAACAATCAAATCCTTCCAACCATTTGGTTCGGTTCACCGGTATAGATTTATAACTATGATAAAATTTAAAAACTTAAATGAAAAATATCGGAGCATAAATGCTAAATTAATCTGAAAATAATAATTTCAAGATAAAAATTATAAACAATCAAATCCTTCCAACCATTTGGTTCGGTTCACCGGTCTAACCAAAAAAAAAAAAAAAGCGAGAATGTTTTATATGAAACAAAAAAGTAATAAACTATTTATTATTTAATACTTTTTGTATGTTGTTACATATAATATCTTTCATGGTTTCTATATATAAAAGATAAAATAAAAAAACTAAAATTTTTCTTTAAAAACTGAAAAAAAATATCTTTTAATATTTTTACCCAATATCGTTTACTTTAACTTTTTAAATATAATATAAATTTATATAATTTATTAAGCGTGTGATTCTTGGAATGTTTTCTAATTAATTTGTATTTATAAAGTTTTTAATTACAGTTTTTAAATATCTCTGTAATTTTAAATAGTTTGTAATTTTTATTGTTATTTCAAAAGATGGTTACTTTTTCATGATCAAATGTTTAAAGACAAAAAATCTAGTGGGGGTGAAAGTGAAATAAAGGAAAGAGGAAGGGTGTATGCATGTTTAAACAACATGATGTGGTGAGGAAGAGGTCAACAAACTCGCCTGGGGTGTCAGAGATTTAAGAAATTTTTTTGATGGCAGATCTCTTTTAAAAATGTCACTCAAAGGGTCTTTTTCGTATTTATAGGGGAGGTAAAGTCATGATTTCTCGTCCGGTCAGTGAAGAATAGGACACGTTAGCGAGAAACCTATGAAAATTCGTCACGTCGGCGAGAAATTATGTAATTTCCTCGCCTAGTCGCTTTTAGCGAGAAAGTATGGATTTCCTTCGCTCACGTGGCGAGAAATGAACACGTACTTTGTTTTTATTGGTTGTTTCTTTAATAAATTTTATTTTTCAATGGTTATTTTGATAACTTAGGTTGGTAAAATTTCTAGTTTGGCAATTTTCCTTTTTTTTTATCTTTGGAGTATTCAAACATATGTTTGCTTCACGTTAGTAAATTTGTTTTAGTTTAACTTGTTCTCTTAAGATTTTTATAAAAACAACGAACCGTTCACGAACATCTAAGCGAAAGAAATTATATATTCTTGTCCACTTGTAAAGGAAACTAAACAATTTGTTTGTATTCTTTTACAAACAAAGGAGCGGTTCACGAACGTCTAAATGAACGTGCGTTCAATAACATCAAAATGAACAATTCACCGAAAATAAGCGAACAAACACTCGGCCTCTGTTCACGATTATTCGTTTAATTAATCAAACAAACATTTTTGTTCATGCTCATCCATTTATCAACCGAATGAACATAAATGAAGCTTCTGTAATGCATAGATTCATTTACAATACTCCTAACGCTTAGAAAATTGTTAGGAGATTGATTTAAAACTAGATATTAAAACCGTGCGTTGCCGGGGATCTCTTTTGGGTTTGAGATGTTTTTTTAAACTGTGATCATCGTGTTGTTGACACTTTAACGCAAAAAAAACCTTTAAAAATAGTAAAAAATTCGTACAATAAAAAAATAAAAATAAATAACTTTTTATTTAAAGAAAATATAGATCTCACTAACTATAATATATATTAAATTATATGTTAAAACAATACTTCTAAAACTTAGTTTAATTAAACTATCAAAATGAAAATAAAACGAATAAATTACTTGACTGAGCAAAAATGATATGTATATAAATAACGTGTAGTTTAGAAAATCATAACAAATATTAGACCGCTAAATATTTAAATATGTAAATGCATAATTAAAGTTTTTTTAATGGATCCTTGTCGAAAATTTAAAAAAAATAATTAATTTTAATGTTATGTTTAGTAATAAAAATAGTTAATTTTTAATGATATTTTTTAACTCCATTAAACATTTAAACACACTCAAATTTTTTTTTGAGGTCCATTGACCACCATCATTACAACCACCATCCACGAACACATTCATTACTGTAACCATCTCTCCTTCTCTCCTCACATGACACCACCATCACCATAACAACCACCGCAACACCACCACCACCACCACCGTAACCATCGAGAACCACCGCCATCGCAGCACCACCACCGCAACCATCGTAGCATTACCACCACCGCATCAAAGCACCACCACTACCACCCACCCATCGTAGCACCACCACCGCTACACCCATCGCATCACCACCACCGCCGCACCCATCGCAGCACCACCACCGCCGCACCCATCGCAGCACCACCACCGCAACCATCACAGCATCACCACCACGGCAACCATCGTAGCAACACCACCAACGCAACCATCGCAGCAACACCACCACCGCAACCACCGCACCAATACCACCCCCGCAACCATAGCAGCACCACCTCAACCATCGCAGCAGCAGCACCACCACTGCAACCATCACATCACCACCAACGCAACCATCACAGCTTGTAAGTTTAGCATTTTCACTTGTACATTGTGTTTTTGAAAGTTGCATTTCAGCATCATCACTTGTACATTATGCTTCTGAAGGTTATACATTATGCTTCTGAAGGTTATACATTATGCTTCTGAAGGTTATACATTATGCTTCTGAAGGTTATACATTATGCTTTTGAAGGTTGTGTTGTGCTTTTGAAAATTGTATTTTAGCATAACCACTTGTACACCGTGCTTTTAAAGGTTGTGCTTGTTTTGAAAGTTGTACATTATGCATCTCCTTTGTTACGGTGGCACTGTAGCCACTGACCAAAGGTAATAATATATATTAAATATAATTATAACAAGCACAAAATATAAAAGAAAAGGGTTTAACGATAAAAGTAAAATTGTTTCAGAAATATCATCAAAATAATATTTTTATTAACAAATAAAACAAACACGAATAATTCAAAAAAAGCAGGTTTGGAAGACTATTCACGAAGAGAACAAAAAAGTTAAGAAAAACTATTTATTCAAAAAATTGTTTGAAAAACTATAAACATTGTTTGTGTTTTTCTTATAGTTATGGCTTTTTCGCAAATTACATATTTGAAAGATCTGGATATTAAGGTTAGGATTTTACAATTCATGTTTGTGTAATCATAGTATAGCGATAAAAGAGTAAAGTTAATCCAAATGAGAGATACTCTATTGAAATGATAGTTTTTGATGAGCATGTATTAATACAAAAGCAATGTTTATAGTTTTGAACAATACATACATTTTCGGATTTAATACAGTTACTTTTTATTATTTTATATTTCAGTGAACCCGTATGCATGCAAGCTATAAATGGTTTCCAATATTTGAAAAGCATTTAGAGGAAGATAATTTTCTGAAGATCAGCTCTCCAACCTTTGAAAGAAATGCTAATGAGTTCAACTATGTGGATAGTCCACATAAAATCTGCATATTCTACAACATCAAAATTGTCAACATTGAAGGAAATTTTTGGAGCCGTTATGCATTATCTTTCACCCCCCTTTCTGATATTAAAGATGGAGATGCTCATCTCAATCAAACAATTGGTATATTAATTTTAATAATTGTTATTTATTAAAATATTATATTTTATTATGTAATTCAATATTCTAATGTCATTTATTTATAGATGATATCAGATCTGTTCTGCACATATTTGATTTGGCTGGTAGCATTGATAAAAAGGGAAAAGAATAAAAAAAGACGAACAATGAAGATTGGAGATTTATAGTAATCTATATTTATAATTTTTGTTATTGTCATGTATTATATCAGAAACTTAATATCAATTAAATTGCAGAAAACAAAACTATATTCTTGACTTTGTGGGACATATATGCTAATCAATTCTCAAGGAAGGGAACTTGATGTAGCGCACGGAACGAAATCGAAGTATTGTCACGTTGATTCTGCGAATACTCGTGAAGTTCTTCCCCAAACCCTCAAATTTGACCCAAGAGTCACGAATTTGAAAAGACTGATTCTTAATTCTTAATAATATCAAGTGTCCTCTCAAATTACATGAACTGAACTTAAATAATCAAATAAAAATACGGATGGGCCTAAAACAAGTAACCCTAGGCCAAACAAAAGCTCAACACAAAACCCGAAAACTAGAAAAAACATAAAAGTGGCCCAAAAACCCATTTAGAGGGCTTATTTAAGAAAATTAACGGGATAACCCACCACCGCAACCACCTCAACCATCGCACCAACACCACCACCTCAACCATAGCAGCACCACCTTAACCATCGCAGCAACACCACCACCACCTCTACCATCACAACACCACCAACGCAACCATCGCAGCTTGTAAGTTTAGCATTTTCACTTGTACATTGTGTTTTTGAAAGTTGCATTTTAGCATCATCACTTGTACATTATGCTTCTGAAGGTTGTACATTATGCTTTTGAAGGTTGTGTTGTGCTTTTGAAAATTGTATTTTAGCATAACCACTTGTACACCGTGCTTTTAAAGGTTGTGATTGTTTTGAAAGTTGTACATTATGCATCTCCTTTGTTACGGTGGCACTGTAGCCACTGACCAAAGGTAATAATATATATTAAATATAATTATAACAAGCACAAAATATAATAGAAAAGGGTTTAACAATAAAAGTAAAATTGCTTCAGAAATATCATCAAAAGAAAACTTTTAATAACAAATAAAACAAACACTAATAATTCAAAAAAGCAGGTTTGGAAGACTATTCACGAAGAGAATAAAAAAGTTAAGAAAAACTATTTTATAATCATTTTTTATTATAAAAACACATTAAAGAATCGTGTGCAACCTCTCACTTTCTACCTTCTTCACGTTTGATAACTCCATCTTGGCTTTTGTTTGTTGTAAGATATTCATATACATAGTGCTAAACACCTTCATGTGAGACATGCAAAAAGGCTGAGAAACAAAGGATTTAATGGGGGTATTGGTTGATTCTTCAACTTTGTTAAACTTTTGCTGCATGAAGGTAACAAATTTGCAAAAACTAATAACTTTAGGGCACCTTATCTTTTGATGGTTGTGTACGTTGTGTTCTTTCTTTTTAAAATTTTGGTTTTGAAAGCTATACTTGATGCTATTGTCATCATCACATTTAGTCTCTGAGTTTGCTAAGAGATAATATATATTTTTTTTATCTTTTATTCATTCACAACCATACATAATCATTTCATACAATATAAAAAACTTGCTCAAAAATACAGAAAAGACCTATGCGTTGTGGGTCTATCTTATTTTCTAGAAACTTTGTCTTTTAGTTTATTAAATCCAAACAAATGCATTATATATAAGACTGTTTACAACGCTACAGCCCATCCTTCTCACAAACAGTCCTAATCAGCATGTCACATCAGTTTTCCACTCAACTTCACCCATTCTTTCCACAAACACTCCCCCCCAACATTATCATTCCCACAAACACTTTTATTTTTTCGCCTCATATTTTCTTTTTTATTTACTTTAAATAAAGATATTAAATTATTGTCAATGTACTTTATTAAAAAGTAATAATAAAATTAAATATCAAATCATCAAATGAATACTTAAATAATTATGATATAAAAATATTAGAATTTTTTTATTTAATTAACATATTTTAATTAAAATACTATACTTAAATTATTATTTTAATTAAAAGATTTTTAGTTTTTTAATTAAAAACATTTTAATCTAAATAAATTAAAATCATTTTATAAAGTGGGGCCCACCACTTTATTTATGATTTTAAATTAATTTTAAAGAGGTGGGGCCACCACCACCATTTTTGATCGGCCCTTGGGTACGGACGGACGCCCTGCCGGACGTCCCCATCGCTGTCCTTCCGGCGGGCGCAGTCCACGTCGGCGACGGGCCAATCAAGAGCGCGGCGATGCGGACACTCTAATATAATGTCATTTAATATTTGTTTTAGAAAAAAGAATGTTAATGTTTTGAGAGAAGTATAATGATTACGAGACTGCACCTATTCTGTCTCTTCTCCACTAAACAACAAAATGTGAAAGAATCCATAAAGGTCTAAGTTGCGTTTTCTTGAGAGGAATGAAATGTAATGAAATGGAAATAAGAAACTAGTATAATTTTCAAGTAAAATTATGTTTGAGTGAGCAATTAAAAGTAAACACACCAACAACCGAACGGCCAACGCGTCGGCAACCCACACCCGACGATTACTCCACATACAAAATACCTCTGAGTTACTGTTCATGGCACTCCATTAGGTCAGATAAACCCAAAACGAAATGCCACAGACAACAGATACAGCCGCTGCCGGCAGGAGTCGCCACCATCAACACATGCGTGCGACGACAGAGCCGGGCGGCAGTGGGCGGCGCCGGGCAGCAGTGGGCGGTGCCGGGCGGCAGTGGGCGGCGCCATCCGAAAACCCTAAAAGGGTAACGAAGAGATTTTGAAGATCCGACGGTGCGCAGACATCCAGCCGCGGGGAATCCGCCTCCACCGCCACCAGCACCGCCTTCTTCAGACCTGTAAATCGTAAGCCCCATCAGCCTGGCACCAACACCACACAAAGGCGAGGGCACGGTAGGGAGGCGGACCCTAGCATCGTCTACACCAACACACGTACGAACAACCACCAGTGTTTAAAGACGACGACCGACCGGGGAAAACGAAGCGGCCCCAACAGCCGGCCGCCCAGCGCCTTCGGCAACCACCACCACCAAATGAAACCCACCAGAGCTCCATTCCCCCACAAACCCATTTTATCTCTCTATATAAAACACCAAGATATCACATGTTATTAATATTGTTTGAGAAGGAGGGGCAAAAATGAAAAAACTCAAACCTCATGTGGCCAAATAAAGACACTCGATAAAGCCACTATTCATTCAACTTGGTTTTTAAATATTACAAGTTTAAATTGAAAAAACTTAGGCTTGATCAAGAAAGCATACAAACTGGAATGATTGATTACCTGCATTCTCAAGGGAACTGAACCCATCATTCCATCCAGGCATATATTTGTCTGCATTGACTTTCCAATTTTCTTCAAACCCGTTTAGTTCATCTAATAATTCACACAAAATAAGGTCATGATCAACTTATCAATGAGAATAAAAATAAATTGCATGAATCCTCTTTGCAGAAGTAACATACCCTCGTTAATATTATGTAGAATTTGCAAGGAATCCTCTGTGCCACTCGGGTCACGTCTTTTTGTCAGGGTATGACCCTTCACAGGAATTAAAATAAATTGCATGATCAGTTTTCCAATTTAAGTGAAGTTGCTACCATACACTCATTTTTAAGTAGTTTGTGTAGATGAGAAGTTGTTGATCAGTTGTATTTAAATTTCATATTGGAACCACCAAAAGAAATTACAAGGTATATCTTTACATGGATTTATAATCAAATAAGCTAAAGAAAAAGTTGCATGCCTTTTCATGTATTCCTCTGGAGATTGTATGCAGTGCTTGACCTGCAGTCTTATCTTCCTCTTTGATTTCCAGAAGAACCATCTGTACACCCATGGATATTGCATTCACGAATACATTCCAAGAAACATTTTCTATGAAAACATTAATTAAAACACAAGATTAAACTTTAAAGCGATCATACCCCATCACTACCAATCCTTTGGCCAACAGAAGAACTGTAGTACACTCCATCGACACCACCATACGCCACTCTTCGGAAGCTAAAACCACTGGAACCTGCAGATGGTTTAATAGTAGATGGAAATGATATTCAAACTGTTTAATTTATTTTCTCATTAGTGCCTAATGATCTTCACTCTCAGTCAACAATTTATCTGACTCTGATTCTTCAAGTTGTCATAATCACTTTATAAAGCTATTCATACTCATGATAAATATAAGTTAACTTTCAAGCAGTGTACCATGAGATTTGTGAGCTGGTGTTTTGCTGACTGCTACTTCTCTATCACGAACCGAATCCTGACCATCATTGTCTAGTTCCTCGATGGTTATCTCCTTTCTCGACCCACCATAGCTACCAAATGGCTCAGTGAAAAAGGGGTCATCAAATGGATCTTTTCCCCCAAATAATTTAGACATTTTAGCAACCTAGGAATTCTACACAGAAAGAAAAATTACCACTTTTGTATGACTACATGCTTGTAAGCCATTAGCATATGCCATTTACAAAGCTTTAGCAAGATAAACGCTAAAATCAACCAATTGCCGCTAATCACAAAAATTAACTACTAATTCGATACTGATTCTTAAGATAATATCCAAAATTGAAGTCCAATTCCAAGTCATTGCTAATATTAACAAAAAATATTCGATCATCAAACACTAATTTTCAAAACATGATCAATAACTGCTCCAGTATAATTCCGAACCATGGTCCATAATTAGAGTCAATTAACAGAGGTTTCAGAGATTAAAGAAGAACAGTATCACCCATACTATAAATTCTAACCTATAATTATACGTGGATGTGGATAATATCATCTGAAGCGGGTTACAAGAAGAGAGACAATGACATTGAGAAACGATATCAAGTAGCGATCTGATAAATTGATAGAACACTGTGTAAACTAATTGGATAACTTACCTTGAAAGCACGAAAACAGAGGTGTGCGAGAAGTGAGAACAGAAATGATCAAAAAAATACCAGTGATAGAAACTTCCAGAAAAGAGAAGATGCAGACCACCGACCTGTTTTTTTTCTTTTTTCTTTTAAATTGCATATCAAAAAAATACCAGTGATAGAAACCGTTCGCCGGAGGCTGAGCAGAACGATGGTGGAGGTGGGTGTTGGTGATTCCGAGAGCAAGCGAGAGGTTCTACGACACCTGAATCGGAATCGGATTGGCGGTGGCGGAGCGGAGGCCACGACGGAGGAGGCGACGGCGTTGGAGGCGAAGAAAGAGAGGGCGACGACGGTAGGAGGGCGGTGCGGAGTCGGTGGTGGAGGTCGATGGTGGATTTGGGGTTTCACTGTTCATACTGTTCATTTCATTTGCTTTTTAAACATATAGGGAAACTAGTGCTATTCCCTCACGTGCGTTGCGAGCTAAATGGACGGGTTAAACCGTGGCCTAGATTACTCACGTGGCCTAATGATTGTAACATTTTCAACTTGAACACTTTTTCGTCATAGAAAATTCCAATGTAACAAGAACTTACTCGTAAAGAAAGTCTTGATGCACATCCAATAATTCTTAAAACGGATTAAGATTTAATCATCAAACAGATCAGTAGTCAAAGCATCATGCTGACCAACGAAATAAATATTAACCTCGTGAACATAGGCTTTGGCAAGGCGATTAGGCTCAAGGTTTCAAAATCATTGGTTGCACTATAGTTGTAAGTGGTTGTGGGTAAACACCGGATTTTGTCACTCTCCTTTGGTTGTTCTAATAAATTTATCAAATTCCATCAGATGTGAAAATGAAAGGGATAAAAATGACATCCGGAAGTTACTCAAGTTCATAAACCGCCAAACTCATATTATTCGTAAGAAGTTAAATTTTCATTAAGCTGTAAATATTTGAAACCATGTTTAGTGCAATATGATAACAAACTGCCTCTATCATCCATTTCAGTATCTCTAATGATCTTAAAATGCTAGATTGCCCTGTAAAGATTAAGCCATTGCTACAATATCATCCATGTGGTTATTATCAACATCTTGTATCTGGGTGCTCTTCTTGCGAATCCATAAACAAACTATGAGATAAATAAAAATAAAAATAAAAATAAAATGGTGAAGAAAATGTAAATGTGTTCAACATATCCCTTGTGGTCTTGCACCCACCACATATAACACCATTATTTTGTGCACATGCAAGTGATGGTGATCAAAATCATCACAGCAACAATTACTTAGTATGATCGGAATTGCAAGATCTTCTACTATGAACGCACTTTGTTTCCATCCTGCAAATCTGCTATAACATCCACTAACCATTGAATACTGTTAAAACTTTGCATTAAGTCATAAGCTACTTGTCTTCTTCACGTAAGTTCTGTGTTGTATAACATAAATCAAAGAATTAACTGTATAAATTTTATTTTTGTGGTTTTATGTATACGAACGTGACTTTAAGTTACGGAGAAATGGTTATTCGTAAAAATTATCCGGTTTAAAGTAGGCCACACAAACACTATAGTCATGCCACAACAACCGAAGACGATTATCTGCTCAAAATGAATTAGGAATTAAAGAGATTATAAGCTCACCAGCATCTACGATTTCAACCAGGGCGGTGGTGTTAGGTGGAGAAACCATTAAGATTTGACTTACATTAAGCCGCTACCACCACCAATAAAGCATCTTAACTAACTTGGAGATATAAGTGGTTGATTTTATTCCGAAATCTACATCTTTTTCATCTACACACCCACCATTGTAACGTGAAATCATAAACCTATCCTCTACGACATCTTTAGCTCCGAGCATTTTAACAATGGTGAAAGTTAGGTCCACTTTAAACCCCTTTTCTTATACTTTCACCAAACCACAACTACTGCCCAAAACCGACAACTCCATCAGTTGATCAGAATTGAAATTACTCGAACTCTGACGGTAGCGAAGAACATTAAGCTACCAGGGAGAGGGAAAAAAATGGATGAAGGGGTGTTGTGGTGGTATGTGGCCGTGGGAGAGATAATAAACCGTGGGCGTCTGCGGCACGTGGCAGGAAGATAAAATACAACGTGTTTTAAAACCCACACACGTATTAAATTGCTGTAAATCCTACTTTACAACCTACGCCTCAATGTAGATAGGGTGTCCTGTCATCACACAAAGCTATTATACGTGTCAACATGTAGGCAACTCAAAGCTGTAGTAAAACCAAAACCGTAGATTTACAATCGCACGATCGGACAACCCACGGGTGAAAAACTACTATTCATTGCCTTGTGGTTTAAACTATATAGTAATTGTTTAATAATTGTTTATTTAAATAATATATTGACGATAATAATAATCATTAGTAGTAATATTTTAATAAGTTTTATTTTAGTAATTTGTTTATTGAATGTTTATTGAACGTTCTATCTGGCTAACTTTGACACCTTCACATCCTAACATCTTTTAAAAACTTTTTAAATGTCAATTTAACCTCCTTAGATTTTAACGTATTGGGTTTACGTGCCGAGTAAAATATAAAATGTTTATGTGCATACTATACGTTTTGAGATGATCTATATTTCTACGTTTGCCTGCGTTTTGAAGTAATTTCTTTTTGAAACAAGTGGCGTCACATATAAAACGTCTTTGTTCGATGGTATATATCCGTATTACTCTAAGTTTTAGCATAATTTTATTTTGGAAACGAGTCGGGACGATCATAAACTATATTTCATCTCGCCGAATACAACACAATTGCACGTGTTTTTCATGTACTTTTTGAGTTGTACTACGTTTCGACATACTTTTGTTTGGAAAAAGTCTGGTAAAATATAATACATTTTCGTTCAACGGTATAAATTCGAGTTAGTTTAAGGTTCGACTTAAAGTTAGTCTGGAGACAAGTTGAGTCGATTGTTAGTCTGTATGTTATCACGTCATGTACAATATCGACGCAACATGTTTCGCATTCGCATTTTGATATTTGCGACCAAGGTGGAATTCCCCGTGCAACGCGCGAGTCGGAAAAACCTAGTTTCAATTATAGATACTTTGCGCTACATCAAATTGTGAGTCACCAACATATTAGTATTTTATAAAAGAGAAAATTACATAAATAATCCCTATAATTTGGTTATATTATAAGTTTAGAGTTAATTATACGATTGGTCCCTATGGGCAAACCACAAACCACATGGACTCAATTTTTTATGACTAGTAGATTGCCTAGTGATTCATGTTGAAAAAAGTTTTACGGAAGAAAAACATATTATAAACTTTTAATTAATAGGTTTTGCTCTTACCCAAATCATAGCTACTTATCGTTTAAATTCTTTTTATTTATTTAATTAATCCATAAGTTTAAACGAGTGATTGACCCAAATGACGTTGTATATTTACATCCAATTCATCCGTACATATGTGTGCTTATATACGTGTGTATTCAAATACACAAATTATGTATAAACCTAGGCTATTGTTTCATAATGTTCGAGTTGCAATGCATTTAAAACATATGTTGAAATTCGACTTTGTTATAGAAAAACTTGTCGTATTTACGGTTTCGAGAATCCAAACCAAATTGATTCTTCGAAAAAGTAAAGTAAAAGTAACAAAAAGGATATTTCAGCTAGGGCTGTCCAAACCGCTCGACGCTCGACGCTCGCTTGACGTTCGTTCGGAATTTGCTCGAAAAATGCTCGTTCGAATTTTTGCTCGGTTGTAAACGAGCCGATCGGCTCGGATCGGTTTGTAAACGAGCCAAGCACGAGCAAAGGTCTGCTCGGTTCGGTTCGGATCGAATTAATATGTATATATAGTTTATACGTAGTGCTCTAGTAGATTTGACCCATTATATACAAATATATAATTTTTATTTATGCATATTTGATCAATCAACATAATAAAAGAATTCTGCACTTAATATAAAAGTGAAATCCTAAGCCGTTAAAGATATTTTTTCAATCATCTCACTCTCACCGCCACCGTTATCTGCAATATGCTCTCCGCTTATCGGCTATAGACTTAGCTAGCTTCATCGTCAGCCACAACATGTTATCATCCATAAAAGTATTATGTAATAAAATGTGGCCGATTTTAAAGTTATTAAACATTATTCGCTGTAGTATAAATTGTATGACACACAAGATAGTTGGGTTGTATAAATTATTAATTTGCCGCTCGTTTGCGCTCGCTCGACGTTCGCTCGAAAATTTAACGCTCGAAAAATGCTCGTTCGATTTTTCACTCGGTTGTAAACGAGCCGATCGGCTCGGTTCGGTTTGGAAACGAGCCAAGCACGAGCAAAGGTCCGCTCGGTTCGGCTCGGCTCGTGAACAGCCCTAATTTCAGCTCTTTTTAGCAAAAATACACAAATGATCCGTGTATTTTGATTATATTGCAAGTTTAGTCATTGGATTGTTAAAAACTAACAGACCTTAATGGTTGAGATTGAATTTACCACCATCTATTAAAAGTTTAGACTAAATTTATAATTTTTAAAATATGATAACTAAAATTGTAATATGATCAATCATATGGGCTATTTATGTAATTCTCTTTTTATAAAACAGATAATATAAGTACGAGAGTACACAATCTACATAAAATAAACTAAACATTCGAATAAACATTATAAACATATAAAACATGTCTCATACATACGTTATATTGATTAACAACATTAATTGACATAATAGATGATATTGCCCGGGGACTTCACAAGAAGAGATACTTTCACTAATTCATATAAAACACATGTTTGTAATGGATTAGCAGACTGTTTCTCACTAAATTATTGTTTGCATATGTATATTTAATATAAAATTATGTTCTTAAACAACTTTGTTGGTTTTATTTTAAACAATTACTTGCCATCTAAAATATTGATTCAAACACATGTTTGTTTCTCTAAAATTTATATTGACATGTTCATTAAGAAACAACACTGCGTATTTAGTTTATCTTTTTAAAAATTACCAAAATCAATTTATTTTAAAAATAATATTCATAATATGTATAAAATATAAAATTTGATAACATACATCATAGAAACTCATAAGTGTGATCATGCCAGAAAGAGTCAAGCCCCTCACATCCTTCAGGGGCTGATGTTTCACTCGTGACTAGCTGTCACGCCTCACGTCTTATTACACATAGTCTTAGATACTTCAAATTAAGATAAATATATAGATATAATCAACATTTTGAAAGATTCCCACAAACAATTGAACTGTATCTTCTCATAAAGTCACAGTTAAACACAAACCATTAAAATGTAGTTTCTTATAACTAAAAATATTCCAACACAAGATTGTTTGTTGCTACGTGGTTTTCTCTTGTTTTCATCTCCTCCTTGTGGCTTTTCCTTTACCTCGCAACTAATAATTATAAATTAGCATGATAAATATATATTTTTGAGAGTGTGATGTAAACTTTTGGTCCGTGCATTTAGTTAACGATACTCTATCATTTGATTTAGAATATAAAAATAAAAACGCACATATATATCGTAAAGGAGAATATGAAGATATTACATGATTCATCTCGTACCTTAGAATTCAAACCACCCATGAGGGCACATATGAGACCAATATTCACAATTATAACAGGAGTCCGCATACCAGAAACCAACGAGTACACGACTGCAGCACCAAATCCTGTCACCATACTACAATAGCATACATGCATACACCGGTAAGAAATCAATTAAAAAGCCAAATAAACAACATAATACTTATCAAAGGGCATCTCCCTCAATCATATCCAAGTGATCGATAATTTTAATCACCTTGTTAGTATATCTGTTTCTTCCTTGTGACTCAATCTTTTCATGACATAAGGTATGCCGAAGATGGAACCGCTCAAAGCAGCAAAACTACGAGCCACTAAGAAGGGGCTTCCTACAAAAGAATATACCAAGGGATAGTAGATTCCTAGAATATTTTTTGCCTGGAGAAAAATTAAAATGGTAAAGAACATATAAGTAACTTAATTAATGCGAGGCTGATGATTACATTAAAAAAAAGACAATTTATCTGAGAAAGAATAATCAAATGATATAAAACAAGTATCATTAAAAATATGCATGCGTGCTCAATTGGAATAAAATTTATAGATTAACTTAATTAATATGTACCAGTTCTAGTTCAGAACTAGGTATATTAAGACCCATAAAACATTCCAAGAATATTTTCACGACCAGACCAACCACGCCGCCTTCAATGGTTTGGTACGCGATGTAGGCTGCAGCCCCGACGGGTAAACATTGTTTGTCACACCACTTCTTTAGGATGACATTAGATTTGCTATACATTCCATCTGGACGCTCTGTTGAACCGGTTGGACCTGTTGAACATAGAATCAAATGAGCCATGGATTTATTTTGTGTGGCTACAAATGATCGACCAGTGAACTGGTTAAGACGAGGAAAAAGAAATTAATCCCCACGTCCGTTGCCCCATGGCACGATAGAGGTCGAGCGGCGGCCCTTGGGGACACGAAGTTGACCATGCCGGGATGGCTATAAGCTTTCATGACTGGTGAGGGAGAGTGATCATGTGACTCATGTCGTTCAAATTGATGGTATAACAGTTGCTATATTTGCGGGTAACAGATATATATTTTTCATATTTTTTCAGTTAATTTAGGTAAATATTAGTAGCTAAAAAATATCCTTCAGATTTGTTGTAACTGGTTTTATAAAAATTGCAGCATTTCTATTCGCATTTGTGGTATAACAGTTGCTATATTTGCGGGTAACAGGTATATATTTTTTATATTTTCTAAGTTAATTTGGGTAAATATTAGTAGCTAAAAAATATCCTTCAGATATTTTGTAACTGGTTTTGCAAAAATTGCAGCATTTCTATTCGCATTTGTGGTATAACAGTTGCTATATTTGCGGGTGACAGGTATATATTTTTTATATTTTTTCAGTTAATTTGGGTAAATATTAGTAGCTAAAAATATCCTTCAGATTTGTAACAGGTATATATTTTTATATTTTTTCAGTTAATTTGGGTAAATATTAGTAGCTAAAAAATATCTGAATCTGTTATTTTTTATTAAATTACGTAACAGGTATATATTTTGCTTAATATTTTGGTTTTATTAAATTACGTAATACATTTGTTATTTTTTTCAGGTCTAAAGTAACAAAAATGAATCTGATGGTTTACCGACATAATATGACATTTGTGGTAAGATGCTGAAATACTCATTTTAATAGTTGTAAAATTAATAATTCGAAATCTTTTGGTAAACACTTTATAAGCTGGATTGTATTTAGTTTGTATTTGTAAGATTTTATTTTTAAATCTGTTATTTCTTATTTTTAGTTGTAAAATAAACATTCCGTAATTTATGTATAATGATCTAACAACCTCAGGAATTTTAAATTATTAACAATTAAATGTATCAATGTGTAAATATAATTTGTTACCACGTTTATAGCAAGGATAATATGAAATTCTATACAAATAAAGGGATCAATTTGTAAATGTATTTGAATCTCCCATTTTATTGCATGGTTAGATTGTCTATATTGTCCTCGTAAATCCTTGTTTTTAAATTGTACGTTACTCATAAAAGATTCAAATCTCTTAACCTTTGGTCGTCGTCCCTCCTTCGTGTATTATAATATAATATAGATATTATAGGTAAAGGGAATTGGATGATTACCAGACTACACACCCTCTTCATCTCTCTTCACTCTTCCTCCTTCGCTGCTTTTTCGTAAGTATTGTCCCCATGAAAGACAAAATGTAGATGAATCATTGGAGTGTGTAATATATATTATTTTATATATATATATATATATATATATATATATATATATATATATATATATATATATATACACTATATTAATATGCATCTAAAGAGGGCAAAAAAGTCATTTCAAATAAAACTCTTAAAATTAAAAGTTGTACAAGCTATTATACACAAGGTACCATCCATTAAGCATTGTGAGTGTAATTTGAAACATCAGCCTTTTTTTGAAAACCGGGACCAGGTACCATCACCATCACCTTCATCAGCAACCTAGGTACCAGCTTCAGGTTTTCAAAATTCAAAGTCAACCACACAAACACAATTTGAAGGGAACCGGTGGTGTATAAGGCAACCTAGGTACCGAGAGTTGTCGTTAGCGGCAACAGTCGTCTTCTCGACGACCGTAACCACCTCAAGTTGCGGCGATTGCTATCGGTGTTTGGATCCGAATCTCTCATTCTCCACATCTTCATCTCCGATCACCGAACCCAATGTCCGGTGGCGGTGGTCCTTTACTGATGGACTCCCTCTTCCAACGCACTCTCGACGACCTAATCAAAGGCCTCCGCCTCCACACCCCCGGCGCCGCCCAAGCCTCCTTCATCTCCAAATCCTAGCCGAGATCTGCCGCGAGCTCAAATCCACCGCCCTCCAAAAGCTCACCTACCTCCACACCCTCCACGCCGCCGACATGCACTGGGCCGCCTTGGATGTAATTTCAGTTTAACCTTGTAATTTTCTTCTCTAAGCTTTATTTGGGTTAATTTAGGAATTTTTCATTGAAGACATTGAATATTTAGTTGTGTTTTATCAACATTTTTCAGTTTTTAACATATTTCTAAAGGTTGAGTATTTTATGGCAGAAGAGAAGAAGAAACCAAAAAGACATTATCATGTTTGGAAAAGAGACAATGTAAGTAGTTTTAATCTTTCTTTTGATTTTGAGGAATTATAAGTTGGAGTTAGGGTTCTAATCTCTTTAATTGAGAAATCACTTAGCTGGCCTTATTTTGATCCCTATTGTTACTGTAAATTGTTTTATTGTTCATTGCTATTAAACTTGAGTTCATTTGCATTAAAGTTCTCTCAAAAACTCTACAAAATTTATTACCTCACCTATAATGAGTCATGGGTATTCTATTCGAATTTTGGCATTCTCTATAAGTAGAATACAATTGATCTTTCAATAATTTTCTATTGAGAGGTTTGGTGCATAAATTGTTAAATACATCAAGTTTTGACTGCATGAAACAAAGTACAATATTGATTGTGAGCTGTTACATAGATTGTTAAATACATCAAGTTAATTACAATCCAAGACCCTTATTTTCTTTACACTATATATTAGTTTGTAGTAAACTATAAATCTATTTCTATTTTCAGGCTAAAGGAATTGTGTTGTTATTTTGGCAATCAAGGGTTGAAACATTTGAGCTATAGGTGTGGATTGGTGAATACTATTCTGATTGCTGAAGACTACCTACTGTGATCTACTGCGCGACTATCGGTATATTGTGAGGTAAAATAGTTATAGGTTATATATCATCTATGGTTACAAGTATAATTGAATTAATCTACTGCATTTAAATTACAATGTCAAATATCACATGTCACACATTCTAGGACATCATTCGTAACATGATTTTGTGTTTGCCCAACTAAAAACTCATTAAGCACAATTTCTATGTACATGTGTTTTTAGTGTAGAATGTGGAGGATTACAAGAGTATTATTGAGGCTGCTAGAAGTGCAAGTGTTAAGGCGAGGCAATTGGTAGCTCAGTTAATTCCTAGGTTTTTCAAGTTTTTCCTTGGGTTGTCTGGCTCTGCAGTTGATGCTCATCTGGATTTATGTGAAGCATAAGAGCTCGGGGTTAGTGTTTTTATTTGGAAACTTAAGTTATGAGTTGTTAATTTGAGGATTAGTTTCTTGATTGTTTGCTGTATAACTAGAGGTGGCCCTGACATATTGATGCCAAAAAGGAATAAACTGAGTTACGAAAGTAAATAATTGAAAGATGATCTAGGACAGAGCATATCATGAATCACAGAATTGGAACACTAATTTGGATAGAGAGGATATAGCATAGAGATTGACATTAGTACACGAGTTCACTATAGGTTGAAAGATGTAAGGAACAGTTATCATCATTATTGCTGACTGCTGAGTAGCATAATGAAGTTAGCTAATAGCTATTAGAATATACGTGCATTTCAGTGCATATTTATTGGCACTCACAACCAGTCTCACATGCTTGGTGTTAGGAACAAGTGATACGCAATGGAAGCAAACAACAGACACACACTCATGATTATCTCACAGAAACATAACGTGGTTTGGTCACAATAGAAAATGAATAACTTAAACATTACAAGCTTTTAAGAGTTAAATTAATAATAGATTAACAACAAGAATTTTATAATTAAAATTAATTAATAGCAAAAGTAATTAAGTCGTAGTAAATCTATTTTTGTTACTTTACTAAATGAACATGCAGTTTTGTGACTAGAAGTAGAATTGCACAAAGTTGTGAATTGATTATGGTTGTTTGCATGCAAGCTAAATGGATTATATAATATAGTCTTCCAAAAGTCAACTGCAAAACATTTCAAAGTTTGATTAAAGGTTCCAAGTATGTGCTTTTAACATATGAGTACAAAAACCCCAAAAAAAGAAAATGAAAACATGCTACTATAAACCATTATGCAGTTAGTTTATTTTTTTGGGCAACAGGTTGTTCGGGTCAGGTTTTAGTATTACACCATGTTCTTGAGGTTGAAAGTCTAACCTTTCTTACCACTTGTAAATGCATAAAGTTTAATTATGTAATTGTAACGGGCCTTTTTGCTAAATTTCAGTTTGTTTGTCATGCAGCGTGGTAGGTGTTGTTCATGGTCATTGTTTTCAGTTGCGTCATGTGAAGGGACCACTGCCACCCTCCGTCGAAGTGAGCAACCACACAACGGTGGTGGTGGAACGTTTGAAGATCGACGGTGATGGTGTCGGTTAGAGTTCCGGTCGTGAAACCGACTTTCCTGCGACCAAGATCCGGCGACAATCGTTTTTCTCCGTATGTGCGTCTAATTTGGAAGCTAAGTGGCTCGTTGATCCCAATCTTCTCTTCGTTGGTCTGAAGATCAGCGAGGGTGGTGCACATGCTAAAGATTATGAGGCCAAGAAATTTAGTTACATTTAGAAGTTATATCACTGTAATTTGTGATTAATTGTTAAAATGGATCTTAATCTTGTGTTATTAATTATTAAGCATCAAGTTGCAAGCATTGAATTTATTTGGAATTCTTGATCTTTGATCAGAATGCAACTTGAGTAATTCTATTAAAGATGATGCATGTTGCATTGGTGGTTAAAACATCCATGTTTCATGTGTCATCCGCTCACATTCGTAACCATTTTTATTATGGCCACACGAGCAACCTTTCATTATAAATCTGCTCATGATTCATTGAAAACTCCAATTGGGAAATTTTGAGTCGAACCATTGAAAACTCCAAGTAGATTGAGTCGGGTCTCAAAACTTTTTTATTACTGAATCGAGTTGATTCATTGAACTTTTGTTTACTGGATTGAGTTGGATCATTGAAATATATTAGATCTTTGTGTTTAAAATGTTGATTTGGTTCATATATTAATTTTTTTAATGTTGCTTAAACACAAGGAACAAGTTAATTAACACTTAACAACTAAGCAGACTTAAGAAGAATGCTGGATCTAGCTGTGATTCATCAACGAATTATGAAACAACAAATAACCTCCGTATCGATTTTGATACATGAGACTTCCGGTATTAGTTTTGATAAAGAACAATGGTCGAATCAATATACGAGTTTATGAGATATGTAAGACTAACGAGTGATGAAAAATGGTTGTCGAACTATATAGTTGATATAAATATTTTTTTTTAAAATTGCTATGTTTATGACTAATATTTCATAACTTGTGTGTTTGGATTTTTATTTTTAAATTCTTGCATGATTATTTAATTGAGATAACATGACATAGATAGACGATAGTCACGATACCATTGCTACGAAAAAGAAACTAACAGAAGTAGTATACAATATATCAAGAGAATATTGATAAACTAATGGAAAACAAGTATCGCGATGTCTATTGTCGTCGCCGCATCGCGCGGGTTTCCTACTAATATATATATATATATGTATATAACTATAGTGTATCATAAATTATATATTATTTAAATAACTAAAATAACAAGTGTGTATATATGCAATAACACAACCATTTAATTTAAATCAATATACAAAAATGTCCTAACACAGTTGAAACGGTATTACTTACTGAGTTATATAATTAATCAATTTGCTTAGCTAAACCTTAGCTCTTGGTAAAGAAAATCGTAAAAATCAATCAACATACATAAAAAAAAAAGAAAAAGAAATTGATTTTTTAATGGTTATACGTACTGTGACGTCACAACGCATTAATGTTTCGTCTTTTAGATAAGGTTCAAGTGTTATGAAAAAGGTCCAAGCTTATCGTTTTTTCTTATGTATATATAATTGTATTTATGTTATATATCAACGTCGTGCTATTTAACGAGCGGGTTCACTGCACCACGCTGCGAGTTTGTATGTTTATATTTTTTATTTACTTAGTTTTTTTTATGGTTTTACAACGCGGGTGTTTTAATTTAATTAGTACTAGTCAATATATATACCTATTAATAAACTAAAATAAAAAGTAAAATAAGTTGTGACATATACATGAATACGGAAGCTAAATTCATTTTCAAAACATCCGTTATAATATTATTTCACGTTAACATTAACATATATGTATGTTTATTAGATAATCTGTTATAATAATATTGTATGTTTATTTGTTTATTTACCCTTGTACTATACCTAGAATATCCAAACATCATCGATCTGGAGCGGAACAAGAGAGCTTCAATTAGTGATAGGATCCATTCAAGCAATGGTAAAGTATGTATTACAATCGGCTCGACTCGTTTCCGAATTAAATTTATGTCGAAACGTAAAGTAACTCGGATTTATACGGTAAAAAAAAACATTATATTTGACTTGACGCATCTCCAAACAAAAAAAGGTATTATATTTGACTTGAGGCGTTTCCAAACAAAAAAGATCACACGATACTTATAGTTATCATCAACATAGACACAAGTTAAACTAAATCAAATTTACTAACGATAAGCAAACACATGCTTAAATGCTCCATAGATATATAAACAAAAATGTCAGGAGGATTAAACAAACCATTCAAAAGTATCTTCTCATAAGTAAAAACTATTATTAGATCGACCGGTAAGAAAGACAATTCACCTCATGAGAAGCAATGTTCCTACACATGCAAGATATAAATACAAAATGTATGATCATAGCAAGTATATATAAATCATGAATCGTATGACAGAAAAAAATAATGAATTTTTATTAAATACTTGGCTCTCGTTCTCATCTTCTTTTCTTGTGGGTGTTCAAAAAAGTAAAGCTTTAAACTATTTAAACGAAAAATATATATACATTAGTATGACAAATATAGTATTATGAAAGATATGTAAAATTTCGGTCCAAAAGAAATTATTATTGTTATTTTTTATTTTTATTTATTTTAATTTTATTTATTTATTTATTTATTTATTTATTTATTTATTGTTGTTATTATTATTATATATACTATAATTCCCTTTTGTCGGTGTCGACAGGGAATTATAGGTGTTTTGTAATTTGACCACCTACCTTCTTCAAATTACAAACTGATCCTCTGGCCCTATTTTTATTCATCAATTGTCCTCATCTTCTCAAAAGCTTAACACAAAAGAGGAAAAGACGAGAAGTTTGGTCCATTGGGAGGTGTGAGAACCGTCTTGATCTTGAATTTGGGTGATTAGAGGGTGAGTGAAGAGCGAATGGGCTAAATGGCGAATGATAGGGGAAAGATTAGGGTTAGGGTTATGAGGTAAAAGGTTTTGGGGGATTGTTTGGGGATGGCGATTAATTGCTTGAGGATATCTGATGCAAAGAGGAATTGGAGCTCATCTGGAGGTAGATCCATGGCGATTGATGCTTGATGTGTGTGTGTTAATGGGAATGGAGATTTAGATCTGATTTGGGTGCAGATAAATTGAGGAAGAAGGTAGAAGACGGTGTGGTATGTATGTATGTATAATGTATTGTTCATCTTTTTTTGACAAATGTTTTTTGTTTTTAGAAATTCTTAGACTCTGCCACGACCACCACCATGAAATCACCATATTCACAAGAAAGTTGTGTTCTATTATGAAAAGGAAAGTCAAGATGAAGCCGATCGGAGATGCATGCTCCATTTCTGGTAGATCGCTGGGGATTGGAGGTAAGATTCTCGGATTTGTTCGAGTTATGCTACTGCATGTGGTCGAAGGCGATTAGAGCTCCTTCTGACAACGGCCGTCTCTATGATCTGTATAATCTAAATAAAAGGCTATTAAGGGTGTGATTGGAGCTGATTCCGCCAGGGGATGCCTCTATAATCTGCACAATCTAAATCTAAATACAAGGTATAAAATCAAATTTATTTGACATGTTTATGTGTCGAGCACTTAAGCTTCTTGCATTTTTGTCCGTCAACCTTAAAATCACCAAAACCTTCCATTGATCAGCATCGCAAACTGTTGTGAGTTGGGTCTTTAATCATAACGCTCAAGGATGCTTAGTAACCCCAATTTCCTATAAGATTTAAAAGTATATCAAACATTGATCTGAGAAAGTCACTTGAAACCTGGTACTTTTGTGTAAAGAATTTCAGTTTACATTCATATTTTTATGCTCGAAATCCCTGTCGTTAAAGTTCTTTGTCCATATATTTTAATTTTATGAACGCATTATAGTCTCTATATGATTTTGGCATTATTGCATGTTTGTTTTATGGTTTTAATTTCTAGATCATATATTACCTAGACAATATGTTTTATGTTCTCAACTTTCCCCAAGTTTGATCTCCCTTTTGTTTATGGTGTATCATGGCTGAAGCTATATTATGAGATTGATCGAATGGGGAGTACTCTTGATTTGATTCAATTTGTGTTGCTCATTGTGCATTGGCTTTCTGATCGAACCTCTTATTGGAGCATGCAATGTTCATAGATTTAATCGTCCGGATTCGTGAACTACGTCTGAATTCTACTAAGGTCTGAAGAATTGATTTGATTTTTTAACATACAGTACCAATTGCAGATAAGCTATTTGAATAAATTATGATGCTTTACACCACAGCATTATTATTATGTAATTGTGTTTATAATGGTGCTATGAGCTTTATATTCTAAAGCTTAAAAGAAAGTTTATATTGGTGATTTCATATTTTTATTTACATACTACCAAGAAAATAAATGATGTTGTATTGATAAACAACCAATTTCAATGTTGCTTATAATATGTATAAATGTCAACACATGTAGTATTATATGAAAGAAACATTGTTTTGTTATAATTAACTACCAAAGTTGGTATAGATGGAACTTGCAAGTATCTTCTTTGGGCTTCAACTACAGTTGTATACATAAAATCGATAGCAAATTCTATTTCTTTTAGTATTAGTTTTCTAATCCCATAAATACATTTAATTATATTTGGCTTTGGTGTTTTTTTATTGATTTATGTGGTTTTGATATGAAATTTTGAGTATTCTGCCCATGAGGTATGTTTTAGTGGTGTATACCCTTATTTTCTTCTTTTTTTGCTTATTTGGACATGGATACATGTCGTTTGGAGGTCTTCAAGCATAAATATTGAAACTTTAGTTATTTTTTATTATAAAATTAAAATTATATTTTGTCATCTTGCAGGTGTCAATGTCTCCAAAACCGGGTGCTGTTGGCTTGAATTTGACTGCAGCCTCAAATGTATTTCTTATGGTATGTAATCTTTTTAACTTTCACATATATATTTTTTATTTTGACTATTCTATTTGATTCTATTTGTTTATTGATTTACTTACAAAATTCATGTTATAGGTTATTGTAGTGCTATTGAATACTTAGCCTGTATTGTGATTTGTTTAGGAAATGTAGCTTGTACTTAGTATATATGTTCCCATTTTGATATTGATATATAATTTTTTACAACTGTTGAAACAAAGTATATTGTGTATATCTTTTTCTCTCAATAGCATAGATCAACCTGTTGTGCCCATTCACTTGTAATCACATAACTAATGATGTGATTATTATATTGGGAATAGATTGTATGATGTAATGAACATGAAGATGAACAGTTTCATTGTCAACTTTAAATTTTATTTTTATGTTCTTTTTATGAATCAACTATGGCAGGTATAATTTTCCAACCATCACAAAGTTGGCCGCAGCAATGCGCGGCTATAACACTAGTTATTATTATTATTATTAATATTATTTTTTGCCTTAACTGGGGAGGGATAAATTTTGCTATATATAAATAAACCGATTACTCGAGTTGCATTATAATGGAATATATATATTTTGAAAGATTTTAATGGTAAAAAACAAATTAGCTCTTTAAGTAGAACTTAGTTTTTAAAATTAAAATATTAAGAGGTGAAAAATAAGACGTATATAAAAATAGGCACATAAGCGTTTTATATTTCGATTACGTCCAAATATACACGGACTAAAATTTATATGAACACAATATAGAATGAAAGAAATTATTTTTTTAGGTGAACATGTTTTTTTTTGAACGACCAACGAATAATTTTTAAGCTCGGTCACCCGGTAAACCCAATGGCGAAAGGCCACCCACGCCCGCGAATACAGACAGCGCTGGTGACCCGGCTCGTCCCTATTCCAAGGGAAACCCACCACACAAAGGCCCACTGTGGTAAAACCCTTGGCTCACTTGGAGCATATTGCACCCAGTGAGACTCCAACCCATGACCTCCATTTTGGAAAGTCATTGGGTGCCTCCCCTTAAAACAGTTGATCTAAGACTCATTGACAGGTGAACATGTATAGGAGTAATCCGTAACATTGATTATGTCTTATTTTGATGAAGTGTATTTTGGTTCTCTTATTTTGTTTTACGTATATATATTGTTCTTTAAATTAAAACGAATAAGTAACATATATGTTTCATTTATATATAACAAGTTGTCACTTTATGAGTTAACCCCTAACTACATTGATCGGTGGATAATAGAATATGATCGATAATACAAGAAATTGTGTATAATTAGTTTGTGACATGTGTGTATATATATATATATATATATATATATATAGAGAGAGAGAGAGAGAGAGAGGGAGAGGTGTCTAGCTAGGGAATAGAGAGCTAGATAAAGGAGCCCTGCTCCTCTGTAAAATTATCACACCCAGCCCACTTTCCTGCTAGTGCTCTTCAGTCTTCTGTTCCTTCTGTTCGCCCCCCCCCCCCCCCCCCCCCCCCCCCAAATAATTAATTTCCATTTCAGTGTTAATCGTCTCCGATCCTTACCCAAGTTTACTACAAATGTCTAAACACATAAGATCAGGTGGGTGTTTGTTCACCACCAGATCAATTTTGCAGGTGGCCGGCCGAAAAGCAGTACCCTCACCCTCACCCACCCACCCACCCTCACCCTCACCCACCCACCCACCCTCACCCTCACCCACCCACCCACCCTCACCCTCACCCACCCACCCTCACCCTCACCCCTCACCCTCAACACATCCGTCTCCTTCCTTTGAATTCTATATATACCCTCTCAGACCACCAGATGGATCCATCATCCATCAATCTTCGTTTGTGAAAAATGATGTCTTTAGCTTGCAACCGGATGAACACACTCCACGTCCCACCAACCTTGCCGTCTAGTTTTAAGCATGTGCTTCCTGGCCTCCGCTTGCCCGGAAGAGTGCGTATGCTGCGCCCCCTCTGCATGCGCCGACGCCAGCTCTCTCGAGCACCACCACCACCACCACCACCAACAACAACAACAACACCAACACCAACCACACCACCACCACCACCGCCTATGCAGCCTATGCATCTGCTTCAAAAGTACATGTTGGGGGCCCTAAAAAAAAAGGCGTACCCCGTGCATGAATCTCCCGCTTTTCGCAGGGTCCGGGGAGGGGCCGGATCGCGAAGCGATCTGATGTACGCAACCTTTCCTTGCACAATTTTATGCAAGAGGCTGTTTCCACGGCTAGAACCCATGACTTCAAGGTCACAAAGTAGCAACCTTACCAGTTGCTCCAAGGTCCGCCCTCCCTCAAACTGGTGGGTTAATTTATCCCTTAATTTGTTCTTAATAATATTATATAACTATATATTTGCTTGTTTAATTGCAGCTGCAGGATTTGGCTGTCACCATCTCCACGGAGGTGTACACGGGGACGCTCGTTCGTGACCTCCACGAAGTATTTCCAGCACTCACAGCGGTTAAGTACTATTTACTCTTATTTATCAAAAAATTAACACAACTGGATCAATAAACTAAACCCATTAAGTGCTTCTCCGCAGAAGCCTCTCTTCAAGGCCTTCAAATCCCCGGGGCTCTTCATCGACATGCTGGCTCACTTCATCCCCTGGCTTGCCGTCGGGCTGCTCTTGGAGTTCCTCAACTCCAACAAGTCAGCTGGCCGTTAATGGTTAATTATTGTCTACCCTAGCTAGGGAAATTAATGATAACTGTTACCTACTATGTTATGTTAAGTTAAGCTAGTTTCCTTTTGTTACGTTATATTAAGTTAAGCTAGTTCCGTTCAGAAAAAGGTTATGTACCTTCACGCCGTTTAGTATATCATTTTAATGTTACACTTTGCACCCTAGTTTCTTTTTTGAACGGCTGGTTAGTTGTTAGTTGTTAGTATCACCAAGTTAGTAATATTCGCCCATGTCAAAGTTTGAACCTTGGAACTCCAAAATAGTTCTAATTCCTATCTATCCATCCATTTTATTCTCTTTGGTTATGATTAAGAATTAAGATCATTAAAGATATACATATAACATATATTAGTTGGGGACCCGCGCAATGCGGCGGCAACGACAATTTATAACGCGGTAATCGTTTTTTGTTAGTTTATGTACTCGCATGATGTGTACTATAACATATATGTGTAGTAAGATATGCAGAGAAAATGCTTGAATACTTAATCTTTCATGGGATTGCCCTTGTGGTGTTGAACATCCAAACAAAACCCCCTCCATTAAACATGAAAATATATGGAAAAATATATTTCATTAAATAATAATAAGATTAAGTATTTAGTTATTTACAAATGTCTCCGTTAAACATGAATATGTGGAAATTCTATTTCATTACGTAACAATAAAACTAATTATCTAGTAAGAAACCCATCCAATGCAACGACACGATAATTTCTAGCAAATATGATGTTGTAGGATTTTGTTGTCTGCATATTTGTAACATCTTTGCATTCACTTTTATTAATTTAAGAGAATAAGATTAATATATAAAGCAAAGCACCAAGACTTGGTTTGAATAAACTTGAATAATCAGATGCATAAATATAATGAACATGTTAATTTGATGTATATAATGGGCTATTGGAAGACTTTAACATCAAATCCTATTTCAAAGTGATTGTGGCGGGCATTTTGTTACCCATACATTTTAAATTTATTTACAATTTTTTGTCTTAGTTTTAACATGGCAATTTGACTTTAAAATTCAATCGGATTAAAAGGCAGCTTGACTTTAAATTGATCATACATTGTACATTCAAATTTGCTATCAATCAGCAATGATAGACAAAGCTAAGTTTGCCCATGATATCTTAGTTAAGGTGAACTTTAGTCGGAAAAACACACGGATGAATCTGTCTTTAACAAAGTAGATAGATAACAATGCCAAGTTATGATAAACCTGCATGGTACAACAAAATGTAAAAAATACAATAACAACTAAAAATAGCATGAACTTACATATAATAACAAAATCCTAATAATATAAACAATCCATCGACTTTGACCTATCAATCTTGTTTTGTCGTAATTAAGTACAATCCGCTGAAATGCAAAAGTTAGAAGTAGTTAGTTTGCTTAATATAATCCATCAAAAGTCAGATTTCAAAAAAAAACATGCATTGATGCGCTTAATGTATTTATATACTGTATCTCCCTAACACATGAAAAGATTAACCACATTAGTGGATATATCATATATGATGATATTCTTAAATGACATCCAAAGAAAAGTGCTTATGTAAAATTGCTATAATCATATATCATTAGCTCTTTAATTCGGGCTTCTTTTTGTATGCTTCATAAGTTGTAACATATACAACCAACCATTTTCTTATTTCAATTTTTAATAAATCATTTCGCAGACAAATATAAAAGAAGATGTGAATGTCAATGTGAACACATATGGTTAAAGGCTATCAAATATCAAATACAAGGAAGGGGTGTTGTCGTTTGTCAAATACAATCACCCAATTATTATTCATAATCAATCTATATGATTATATTGTTTCACTAAGAGAAGGAAGGGACACTAATAGTGACAATAAAAAAATCAAAAGGGTCGTTGTAAATCAAGCTATGATTCACCTTAGATCATGTTGTGTTTGGGGTTTAGGATTTGAAAAAACACAAGAGATGGCGGATAGTAATACAAGCTGGATCCAAATAGGGAAAATTCTAGTAGAAGACGAAATTATTTTATATCTATATCAATGATCTAAACTTCAAATTAGCTTAAATTTGTGAAACACAAAGCATAAATGAAGTACATATATTGATATTTTAATAATTTTTATTGACATGTGACATCCTAGTTTTGTATTTTTAATCATTTTTACTATATGCAAACTGTTTGTAATGTTCAGGTATATCCAAGTATGAAATTTTCTATTGTCTTAATTATCTTAATCATAACAAAACTTTAATGATTAAAATATGAATAACACATAGTGTAGTAATGTGACGGAATCCTTAAATGATATCCTTAAAGGGTCAGAATAAGTTCCCGGTGTATCAAAAAGTAGTTAAAAAGTAAATATTTAAACTAATTAGATCATATAATAGAAGACATACCAATTTGGCACTTTCATCTTCAAGATCTGAAGTAGCAGTCCATTCATTGTAAGGTTTTAGTTGCATTTCAAATTTGATATGAAATTTAAACCTCACAGTTGAACTTTATAAGCCAAGAATTTGTGTTTTTATAATATTATGAACATAAATGGATAAAGATGATACCTTAAATATTCCACCCCTTGCTTTGCTTTTCTTTGCGATGTTATTAGAATTCTTATAAAACTGTGACATCATCGTGGAAACGACGTGTTAAGCCATTCTTGGTTGTCTAGGGTTGCTTCCACTAATCTTTTAGCTATCCCCTGCAGCATAAACACAAGAGTTTCAAAAAAAAACACACAAAATACATGGGTCATAAAAGTAGATGACAATTACAAGAGGATATAATGTCAAATTTCATTTTGTGTACTTGTATGCAGGTCGATTCTGGTGTGTTTGAACGATCAAATCAAAACATTCAAAACATAGCTTAAAGAGGAGATGGGTCATACAATTTGAAAGTCATAAAAAATGTATTGTTAAAGCATAAAATTTCCTAAAGAATGTTACTCACAAGTATCAAACTCTCATTGAAATAATATATTTTTTGTAAATCGTATTTGACATATTAAATATTTATAAATAATTCAGTGTTTAGGGTTAAACCAACCAACCCATTTTGCCACCTCAGCTTTTGGCTCAACCAACTTACCAGTCGTGGATGGTTACGCACGATATCTATTGCTTCTTTATCACTCAGGTAACCCCAAAGCCCGTCTGAAGCAAATATCAGAAACAAGTCTTGAGGCCTAAGCTTTCTGCAGATGATGGAAGGTTCTGCTGTCAAAACAGGTCTTTTTAGAGGAACATTGCTTCCATATTGCATTAGGTACGGATCCCTGTTCATGAATTCGGGTTTCTTCAGATAAAAGTCAGCTATTGATCTTGAAACATATTAACATAAAACGTGTTACGGGTACCACACATCAGTGTAAAGTTCATGGGATAAAAGATAGAAACATACATCAAACATCAATTGGGTCGGTTCAGGTTGGGTCATACAGAGTTCATTACAGAATACAAAACTAAATGGCCTGTTTGATTAACTAAATTGTTGTTAAACAAGTGGAAAAGATAGAAGAACATATCATCTGAGGAGCCATGAAATGTGGAACGTGGATATGTTCGTATAGTCTTGTGTCACAATGTCCTGGATATCGAGTTAAACATGTGTTTTCTGGAAGTAGGAAGTTAACCCACTTATATTTGGACCAAAACAAAACCTAATAATAGAACTTGTGCACCTAAACTATACCTTAACCAACAAACAACCATTATCTCGATCTTGAATAAAGCAAACTAACATCATATATCATATGTTACTTATTATCATTCCAAAACGGACATCAACTCTATATCTGAATTATACCCTTGATCCTCCATCCACCATGACCATAAACCAGAACCTGTGAATCACCAGTAGGTAAAAAAAGCCAAATAAGCTTTAACAAAAAAAAGTACTTAACAAACCAGCATGAACCAATCAACCCTCCATACTTCACAAACAGTACTTAGGGCACCTTCAAGAACTAAAACCAAAAAAGGGAAATTATGAAATACCATTGGATCTGAGGCTGAAGATCTGCAAAGCTGAGAGTCTCCTAATGGTGTTCGCCGGAATACGACCGTGAAACCCAACCTCGGGAAGCCGGAGACCGATGACACATGACCCATCTTCACTGCACGTGACCCAGTCCTGTGATTACACACAGTACTCGAGTTTGCATCCCAATTTAGTCAGTGAATAGCAATAGCAAATAACGCAAAACACCCACACATCTAGTAATTTATCATCATGTAAGCTTCAAACATGGATAAACTTGAATATACTTGTCGATTCAACAAGTGGTTAATTAGATTTCTCGTAGAAAGACCCAATCTTCTAAATAAATTTACACCAAAAAAGAGAAATTTGAGCAGGTATATAATTCTAGCAAATATCCTATAATAACATGATTTAAACAAAAAATATTCAGTCCTAACAACCAAAAATTCTCAGGAAAATAACAATCGATAATAAATTCTGGTACAAAGGCAAAAACAAAGCATAGAATGATATAATTCTTAGGTAACGCAAAGAAGATAACGTATAATCGCAGAATCTATCCAAACCCTAAGTTACCAAACAGAATCGCGAAACATCAAAACAAAAACATAAGAGACGATAATAAACAGCACACGATAGATCTAATTGTGTAGATCTCAATTTTCCAAAACAAATCGTAATCCAATTAGACTAAACACATCAGGCCTACTGTTCTTACATCTAAAACAATCAAATTTCAAAACGATCTAGCAAAAAAAATAGCAAAACAGCAAAATCAACGATAAATAGAACAGATCTATACCTTCGTCGGAACTGGAGCCACATCCCAGCCCAACCTCTGTCGTTTTCTCGGCCTGAGATCCAACTGACTAATCGGAAACTCCGTAACACGTTTCATCTCCATAATCGGAAGCGATTTCACTGGGGGTTTGATTGATCTCAAACACCAAGCTCTCATTTTTCACCCATGAAAGTGAGTATTGGCTTAAGCAAGTAAATTGCACAACTAAAAAACTGGATGGTGTGAGTTTATGTAGGGTTTTGAGGGTTTTGAATTGACCGCCATTTGTGTGTGTAAAGAAGGCCTAAAAAAGAAGACAAAAACAATACTCTTTTCGTGTTATGTAGGGTTTTGAGGAAGAAAAGCCCTACCAATGACCTTCTCGAAAGGGAGACTGCAGCTGTTGTATCTGTATCTCCGAAAGCAACTCTGGTTCCAGCATCACAATAGAGGAAGGTGATGGTGATGGTACCTTGTTCCCCGTTTCTCAAGAGATGGTACCTTGTTTCCAGCATCGCGGATTGAACATATGGTTCCAGCATCGCAATAGAGGAATGACTTGTACCTTGTGCATGAAGAGATGTACATCTCTTAATTTTAAGAGATTGTGTAAAATGACAAGTTTGCCCTCCTCAAATGATATATATAGTATAGATATGGTGGTGGAGTGTAATGAAAGCTACAGTAAATTCAAAAGAGCTAAATATAATTAATTTAAATGATTTAATCATCAAATGTGTTTCATTCAATTTGTTTCTTATATATCATCTTCAATAAATACACACGCACGGTACATTTAATTTAGGGGTGCTAATAAAGGGACACCCAAAATCTTAAATCGACACCCCCCTATACGCCGCGTATGGGTCCATACGCGGCCCATGTCCGGCGTATAGGGTACGACCATTAATGCGACATTAATGACTGACAACCGACGTCACATCAGTTTACCTATACGGGGCGTATAGGCCCATACGCCACGTATAGGTCGGTGTCGATTTAAAAAAGAATATAAGCTATACGCCGCGTATGGACCCATACGCGGCGTATAGATCCTCGTTACGCTATATCTTTCAAATTTTCTCATTTTTTACACACACTTCAAAAAAAACACTCTCGTATAGCACTATACTACACGTATTGATCTTCGATTTTCAACATCCAGGTACGTATTATTGTTCATACATCATTATTATGTTAATCGTTCATTGATTTAAACGTTAAAGTAGTGTTTTATTGTAAGGCCCCGCTCACCGGGCACCTTACTGTTGGTTCTTCATCGCACATATAACGTACATAATGTATATAATCATAAAATACGCAGCGGAAATGATAAATTACATACATTCTCATTCATTCGTAAAAGTCATTACATCATTGACTCGATTACAAAATGCAGCTTTCTCTACTTTGTTTCTCCTCATAGGATCATACAGCGACCTCTAGAGGAGATATTAAGTTCAAAAACATAAAAATTATATTTTTATACTAAAGAATATTCCTTAGGTAATTCCGTACATCGGAACCCCGACGGAATATTCTTGACACTCTCATGCAACATATTTCGTTGCATGTGCTACGCGCACGCTTCCAATGCGTGGCGAACTTATCAAAATCTAAAGAAGATTCCTTAAATAATCCCTTTTAGGGGAATACTCAAGAAATCTCGTAATGGCATGCAACGTGATGAGTTGCGTGCGTTATGGGCCCGCAACACATGACGTTGCAGCATAATCAAAAAGCGAATGCCATCCCAAAAGAGCTGAGTAGTCGCCTCGTGCCATCCTCAGCAACACTACCTGCGAACTGGAAAACACATAAAAGTCAGCGTTGCTGAGTGAGTTCTAGTTTTATAATAAAACATACTTTCATTCCCATTAGCTGCTCTTTCATACATGTGTTCACGCATCATACGTACACGTAGATAATATTATTATTATCTCATCATTCATTACTTACTTTCATTCGTGTACACTTCATCATTCTCGTTTACTTTCATACATACATACTTCACGTACTTTCGTACGTACTTTACTTTCATTCTTTACATTCATTACTTACGTTCGAATATTCATTACATTCATTCATACTTTCTTTACTTTCGTTCGAACGTTCATTACATTCGGTGACATGTACAATACCCCACTTTCATCATACATACTACTGGTGCTGGACCTGTGGTGGTTAGCCACGAACGTTGTGCACAAAGCTGATCCAGTCACCTGGGGTAAGTACATGCACCACTTATCTTTCACTTCACTACCAACATACGTTAGCCGAGTCTCTTGCAGTGCGCGACTGCTCACCTCAGTGACAATCTTATGATTGCCTGCTAACCGAGTCTCTTGCAACACGAAGTTGCTCACCTCATTGTTAATCTCAATGATTGACCCGATGTACATCCTTCGGGGTAGCTAACCCGTACACCGTTGAGCTAACACCTGCCAGGGGTGTGCACCTCCTTCATTTGCTTGCAAGCCTTTCTTACTTTCTTTCATTAATGCATGCATTCATTCATCATGTTCCTTCTTTCATTATCTTTCACTTTACGTTTTTAATACATTCGTTTCTTCGTTCATTCATTCACGTAAAGTTATTAAAGATAAGACACATATACATAAGGAACATACATACTTACATATCATCAGTATTCACCATCTATCATGGCAACATCATACTAACATACATACATCATACATACACTTCTACATTCACTCACATCAGCCCTGTCCGGGCGACTGAACTACCACCAGTCGCATGTCCTCCATGCGACTGGGTCATACGATTGGGCTACTCATGCGAATGGGTACTCAAACGTGCGATTGAACTTCCTTCCGTGCGACTAGACACTCTGCGACTGGGTTATATGCGACTAACTCTTAACCGTGCGACTGAACTACTCTGCGATTGAGCTTATGCGACCGAAACCCTCTGTCGCATCACCTATCGTGCGATTGAGACTCAATCGGACGTCTGAGTCTCAGTCGGGCGATTGGACATCAACTATTACTCATTCGGCCGAATGGCCCTTCAGTCGCATAACCCTAACTGGGCAGCGACTGGAGTTCTTCATGAACAGCAGTCGCGAAACCCCCGTACCCCCAGTCACCATAAACCCATTTTCAGCCCAATGCAACCCTCCCAAGCCTTAGGGATTCCTACTAGGACCTCATACAAGCATATACTAGTCCTAATTCATACCATAAACACAATACTCAAGATTTACCCAAATGGGTCAAACTTTCACTATTTCAAAACTAGGGTTTTAATGTGTTTCCAGCCCCAAAATCGTTAGAAAACATGTAAATGAGGGGCTCTAGAACTCACATTGTCAGGTAGGAGTTGATGAGCTTCGATTTGGCTAGCTTCATGATCGATCTTGAACTCGGGCAGCACTTTCCCTCTTCTCTTCTGTTCTCTGTCGCTCACCCTCTCTCCCCGACTGAAAATGGGGAGGAGAATGGAGCTGCTCCCCTTTTATACCCACATCTCAGTCGCATCTGGTCCAGGGGCGACTGGACATTCAGTCGCATGAACACTATGCGATTGGACTCCAATCGCACATGTTCCATGCGGCTCATACTCCATTCGGGCGGTTGAACTCCAATCGTGCGGTTGAGCTTCAATCGGCCGAATAGCCATGCGGTTGACCTCCAGTCGTATAAATCACAGGCGACTGAGGCTCAGTCGCATAGCCTACCAAAAAGTCAGACTTCCGGGTGTTACAAGTCCACCCCCCTTATTTTAGGTTTCGTCCCCGAAACCTGTTACTCTTCGAACAATCGTGGGTAATGCTGCCTCATTTCTTCTTCTGTTTCCCACGTCGACTCGGATCCCTTCCTGTGCCGCCACTGTACACGCACAAGGGGAACCACTTTATTTCTCAACCTCTTCTCTTTGCGGTCTATGATCGCCACTGGTTGCTCTACGTAATTGAGATTTTCGTCTACCTCGATATCATCCAGTGGAACGACCATGTCTTCGTCCGCCAAACACTTCCTCAGATGAGACACGTGGAAAGTCGGGTGGATTCCACTTAGTTCATCTGGCAAATCTAACCTATAGGCCACCTCTCCTACTCGAGCAACGATTCGGAAAGGGCCTATATATCGCGGACTCAACTTACCCCGCTTCCGGAATCGAATGATCCCTTTCCAAGGTGAGACCTTCAACATAACACGATCTCCCACCTGGAACTCAATCGGTCTACGTCGTTTGTCGGCATACGATTTCTGTCGGTTTTGGCCGCTTTCATATACGCTTTAATTCTTTCAAGCTTTTCAGTCGTAGCCTCTACCACTTCGACGCTTCCCAATTCCTTCTGACCAATTTCACCCCAACAGACGGGTGTTCTGCATCTTCTACCGTATAGCATTTCATAGGGTGGCATGCCGATACTGGCATGATAAACTGTTGTTGTATGAGAACTCAGCTAATGGTAGATGGTCATCCCAACTTCCCCCGAAGTCAATAACACATGCTCGGAGCATGTCCTCTAAAGTCTGAATGGTCCTTTCTGACTGACCATCAGTTTGAGGATGATAAGCCGTGCTAATATGCAACCTCGTCCCCATAGCATCGTGGAATTTCTTCCAGAATTTGGATGTAAACCGTGTGTCGCGATCAGATACAATCGACACCGGTACACCATGACGAGTCACAATCTCTTTGATGAAAAGATCAGCCAACTTCTCGGACGAATATGTCTCCCGCATCGGTAAGAAGTGAGCACTCTTCGTCAATAGATCCACAATCACCCAGATCGTATCATACCCTTTCGGGGTACGTGGCAGCTTTGTGATAAAATCCATGGTGATGTGCTCCCACTTCCATTCCGGTATGTCCAACGGCTGAATCTTTCCATACGGCTTCTGGTGCTCTGCCTTTACTTGCAAACACGTGAGGCATTTGCTCACATACTCCACCACATCGCGTTTCATACCCGGCCACCAGTAATCTTTCTTCATATCTTGGTACATTTGGTAGCACCGGGATGAATGGAGTATCGAGACTTATGAGCTTCATCCAAAATCTTCATTCGTAGATCCCCAAGACGAGGAATCCACATACGCCCAAACCGAGTTCTAACACCCGTTGCGTTTTCTCCAACTCCGCGACCACACCTCTCATTCGTTCAGAGTTAAGATGTTTGTCTTTCAAAGCCTCATCTTGGAACTCTTTGACCTGTTTCATTACGTCGGAGGTCATAATTAGCTGGTACGCCTTCACCCGAATTGGCTCGGGCCTCTCCTTTCGGCTAAGGGCATCCGCCACCACGTTGGCTTTGCCCGATGGTAATGGATCTCACAATCATAGTCTTTTATAAGCTCCAACCATCGCCGTTGCCTCATGTTCAGATCTCTTTGCTCGAAGAAGTACTTCAAGCTTTTGTGGTCCGTAAAGATGGTGCACTTCGTCCCGTACAAATAGTGCCGCCAAATCTTCAACGCGAAAACCACAGCTGCTAGCTCCAAGTCATGAGTAGGGTAATTAACCTCATGAACTTTCAACTGTCGGGATGCATAGGCTATCACTTTTCCTCTCTGCATTAGTACACACCCCAACCCCGAGTAGGAGGCATCAGAATAAACCACCAAATCTTCACTCCCTTCGGGTAACGCCAACACTGGAGCTTGGGTCAATCTCGTCTTCAGTTCTTCAAACGCCTTCTCTTGAGCTTGACCCCACACAAATTTCACATCCTTCCGGGTCAACTTTGTCAGTGGAGAAGCAATTTTGGAAAAGTCTTGGATGAACCTTCGGTAGTAACCCGCCAAACCCAAGAAACTACGGATCTCGGATCGCGTCTTCGGAGACTTCCATTGCATCACTGCTTCCACTTTCGCCGGATCGACCATAATCCCATCCGGATTTACCACATGACCAAGAATTGAACTTCACGCAACCAAAATGCGCACTTGGAGAATTTTGCATACAATTTCTCCCTTCTCAACGTCTCCAGAACTTCGCGAATGTGACCGGCATGTTCAGTCTCACTCCTTGAATAAATCAAGATGTCATCAATAAATACAATCACTGATTTATCCAACATCGGCCGGCACACCCTATTCATCAGGTCCATAAAAGCAGCTGGCGCGTTGGTCAGACCAAATGACATAACGAGGAACTCATAATGACCGTAGCGCGTACGAAAAGCTGTTTTAGGGATATCCTGCTCCTTCACCTTCAGTTGATGGTAGCCTGATCGAAGATCTATACGTGAAAACCAACTAGCACCCTGAAGTTGATTAAACAAGTCGTCGATCCTCGGCAAGGGGTATCTGTTCTTTACTGTCAGCTTATTCAGCTCGCGGTAGTCGATGCACATCCTCATACTACCGTCCTTATTCTTTACAAACAGGACCGGAGCACCCCAAGGTGAGATACTCGGTCGAATAAACCCCTTATCCAACAGCTCTTGTAACTGCTCCATCAACTCTTTCATCTCCGTCGGGGCCAATCGGTATGGTGCCTTGGCAACAGGTTGGGCGCCTGGTACTACATCAATCTGGAACTCGATCTCTCTGTCAGGTGGCAATCCCGATAAGTCTTCCGGGAACACGTCTGGGAAATCGCACACAACCGGAACATCAGACAGTTGTGGTGCTGGCTTCTCTACATCTTTCACATAACATAAATAGGCGTTACATCCACGCCTCATACATTTCCCCGCCACTGCCATTGAGATCACCTTCGGAATCGTAGTAACCCGATCCCCATAAACTATCACTGGACTACCGTCAGGCGTTGTCAAACTGATCATCTTCTTGCGACACACAATGTTCGCCTCGAAATTTGCCAACCAGTCCATTCCAAGCACCAAATCGAAACCACATAACGTCATCGCAAAGGGTTTAACTGGGAATTTGTGACCTCCAGTTCTACATCGCAACCCTCAATTACCTCTGAAATCCTGGTGGTTTTACCTATCGCAGTCTCTACATCAAACGGCACATCCACACGCCTACTACTAACGGGCAATTTGGCACAAAAAGCAGCAGAAATGAAACTCCTACTGACACCCGAATCAAATAATACAGAGGCTAAGGTTTGGTTCACCAGAAACGTATCGGACACTACATCAGGGTCCGTCCTCGCCTCTTCCTGCGTCATCGTGAATGCTCTGGCGCTCGCTTTCGATCCTTCACCCCCTGTCTTCTTCACGCCGGAACCCTCAGATCTCGGCTTCTTACAGTCTTTATTCATATGACCACTTTCCCCACAGTTATAGCACCTCATCGCTTTACACTCTTTGGCCATATGTCCGGACTTTCCACACTTGAAACATACATTCAGCCCCCATCTGCACTCACCACCGTGCTCTCGCCCACACTTCCCACACTTTCTCGATCCTGCAATTGTCACTACCACACGGCGTTCATCAACCCGTGCCTTCTTACTACTTGTCGAAGTATCACCCCGACCAAACCTCTTTCCCTGCCACTTCCTCTCATCACTTCCCTTCTTACTGCCCTCAGATTTCGCCAACGCGGCTCGTTCATCGTACAACCTCCCAGCTAAATCCACCGCCGACCTGAAAGTACTGGGTCGGGCGGAAATCAAATGCCAACGAATTTCAGCTGGCAACCCCTGAATATACCGGTTAATCTTGCGAGACACCGGCGTCACTTGCTCTGGCACCAACCGTGCCATGTCGTTGAACTTGGTCGTGTATTGTTGGTGGGTCATCGTTCCCGCTTCCAGCTGCAGGAACTCTCTCTCAACTCTGTCCATCTCTCGACGAGGACTAAACTCCTCGATCACCATTCTCTTCAATTCAGACCACTTCATTTTTCCAATGGCCCTGCTACCCTCGGTGTAACACCCCAACCCGGTTAGGGCTGACGTGTCACACAAACAGTAAATCAGAGGTTCATAACGATAAGATTAAGGTACTAAGGAACACACAAATCCTTACATAGATCCAAATAACTTAAATAAAGTCTTAAAATCAAAATATTATTAAGTCTTTTGATCCAATTATTCTCATCCTAACTTCTTGAGTTAACACTCTTCACTCGTTCCCCTGAGCCCCTTGAGTACCTGCTATAAAAATAAGAGAAAACAACAAAAGAAAATACGGCTGAGCCAAAGAATGCTCAGTAACGGAAATAAACGATAGCAATACAATGATCAATACTGATAACAATGAGATGATCAAGTTGAAAATCAAATGATAATGATCATCTAAAAGGAATACCCATGTGAGCCAATAACAATAACAATTAACAATGTGTACATTAGCTGCAGTTCTAATGCACCAGTATGTGAGATAGGAATGTGGGCACACACACCTAACCATCTCACCAATAACAATAACAATGATATCCTAGGATCGATCCATACGCCTCCTTTAACAATAATCAATATGTGTAACAACTAAACACATAATAATAATGTAGAGACGCTGTGGTCTAATCGCTCTGCCACAGATAGAGCACGTCACTTGTGCCACAATGACGCCCTATGTCCCCATAGGTGGATGTGCTCGGGTATAGAGGTCAATGATACAATCAATCAAGCCAATATAACACAATAAGTTACACTAGTGCCCATAACCCTTAATCAAGGCCACTAGCTATAATCAATCATTTAGGAAGCATGTGACAATGAGTACAAAGCAAATAAAGGCTATCACATGCAAACAATATCAATTATACAATAACACTTATAACAATAATCTTATGGATTTAATCACCACAAGTCAAGTTAAGAATTCAAAATACCGATCAAGAACGAGAGGTATTCATGCTACGAGAGGGAAAGGTCGGAATCCGTACCTTATACACGTATGACAATAATCAGAAACAAAGTCTAGGCTCGGTTAACGCCGTGAGAACCTACGATAACATAACGCAAATTATAGTTTGACAAATTCCAGTTCTGCCTCTGTCTTTTCGCACTCGTTAAAAATACTAAACGACGTCTAAAATTCTGAAAATCTCCAGTCTACTAGATTAGTGAGTTCTGAACAACTTTCATTTAGAAAAGTTTCTGATTTGGATTACCAAAATATGAGAAAAACGTAGATCTTTACAGCTGCGCAGAACTGCTAGCTGTTACGAAAACGACTATTTAGAGGTCTAAACGAATGAGTTTTTCGATGTTTTATATATCAACAGATTCGTCTTTCGACGAGCTTCGTCATGGACATAAGGTTTAACTGATTTGGATCTGTTATGATAAAGTTATGGCTTCCGTAAGTTGGCTGTAAAAATACGGAACTAATCCACTATTTAAACTTATTTTAAACAAAGATTACTCATTACAACGTTTGTTAACAATATATATATAAGAATTGTTAAGGTTTTTAATAAGCTAACTTACAAAAATTAATTAGGTACTTTTGTAGACGATGTCTTATATTTAATCCCATTTTAACATTTATTTTAAAGAATTTATAAAAACAATTAAATAAATGTCCTTGTTATATACTTTTATTAAGGTCTAGGCTTAAAGAAAATTACAGAAAATTAATTGGGCACTTTTAAAATAAGCAGAGTTTAATAAAATTATTTTTATAATTTTTAGGAAATTTTCCTATATTTTTAATAGTATTAAAAGGCCTAAAAAATGTTGGGAGAGGGCCGGGTTCGAACCCGTGACCTTCTCCCCATAATCCCATACCAGAACCAGTGAGCCAAAGGCTCCGAATCGATTAGAACTCATCCCCATTCCTTTTAAGCACTTAATCCCAGTTTTCCCTAAATCTAAGAACCCTAGTTTCAATTGGATCAAATTGGAGTCGATTCGTTGTTGTTAATGCTCAAAATCATAGGGCTTTCATTCCTAGTCTATAATCGAGTGTGTGTGTGTGTTAATTGTACATAAGGTGTTGAATTGATGGGTTACCTGTTGATGAACAAGTCGCGGTCAAAGTTGATGATCGAATCATGCCCAAACAACCATCATAATCGAATTAAACTTGTGTGCAGCTTCGGTTCATGATAAAGAACAATAGCCCTTTGTTAATTTTGTTCAAATCGATCGTAGGTGCGTTGTTGATTGAGTTGCAGGTTCGCGGCGAGAGGAAGATCGAACAGGATGTTTGTGTGGGTTTTAATCGAAATTGAGAGCATAGGTAGATTAGTAATTCGTGTATGATCGATTAGGTAGCATTCATTCCAATTATTAAGTCAGTGTAGTGCGATTTAACATTGTAAAGCGGCCGAAAGTCGCGACAATGATTTGGATCGATCGCACTAACCATTTTAATTTGAAGTGGGTTTCGTGTGTTCGGTTTTTTGTTCACGAATCATTTGGGACCGGTTCGTATTTTATAATTGAGTATTTTGGGCGTTATGGGGTCGCCGGAGGCCGACCGGATTCCGGCCGGAAGTCGCCGAAATACGGGATAGGGAGAGAGAAAGCTGTGGATTTTAAATATTTTTCACTATTGGTCCCTGTGGTTTATTGTTGGTTTCATTTGTGGCTTAAACTTATTAATAATAGTTAGAAAATGGCACAATACCCCCTAAACTATTATTATTATTATTACTTTTATTATTATTGTTATTATTATTATTATTATTTTTTACGGGTATTATAATTCTACCCCCCTTAAAACAATTTCGTCCTCGAAATTCTAAATAATGTAGCATGAACCCTTCAGGAAATACGATACGGTGAAAATAATACTTCTTTAAACACACATCGCTTACGAATAGAGTAATCACTAACAGTTAGGCTTAGAAAACATACACTTAGTTGTCGAATAAGTATGGATACTGTGAACGAATCATTTCTTCTGTCTCCCATGTCGCCTCGCGTTCAGAATGATTTTTCCATAAAACTTTAACGAACGGTATAGACTTGCGTCTCATAACTCGTTCTTGACGATCAATAATAGCTTCAGGTTCTTCTTCATAAGAAAGATCTTCTTGAATCGCGTGAAGAGGGTAACTAATAACGTGCAACGGATGATAGTTGTATCCCCTCAACAAAGAGACATGAAAAACGTTATGAACATGAGAGAGTTGCGGTGGCAATGCTAAACGATAAGAGACTTCTCCAACCCTTTCAAGAATCTCAAACGGACCGATAAAACGTGGACTTAACTTTCCTTTAATTCCAAATCGACGTATGCCACGACAAGGTGACACTTTGAGAAACACATGATCTCCGACTCTAAACTCCAACGCTCGTCGGTGTTGATCGGCGTAACTCTTTTGTCTAGTTTGGGCTTCTTTCAACTTTTCTCTGGCAATGGCAACTTTGTCATTAGTAATTCTAACCAATTCCGGTCCTTCGATTATCTTCTCTCCAACCTCATTCCAACATATCGGTGCTCTACATTTTCGACCATATAGAAGTTCAAACGGGGCCATATTTATACTAGCTTGCCAACTATTATTATACGCGAACTCAACTAAGCATAGATACTCATCCCAATTGCCCGTCCATTCGAGTGCGCATGCTCTAAGCATATCTTCCAAAGTTTGAATAGTGCGTTCAGATTGTCCGTCAGTCTGCGGATGGAAGGCGGTACTAAATCTTAATTTGGTTCCCCAAGCATTTTGGAAACCCTTCCAAAAGCGTGACGTGAAACGCGGATCTCTATCACATACAATCGATGATGGCGTGCCATGAAGTCGAATAATATCTTGCAGAAATACCTCTGATAATTTGCTAACTGAGTAACCCTGTTGGATAGGCAAGAAATGAGCCGACTTTGTGAGTCTATCAACTACGACCCAAATGGCGTCGTTCTTCTTGAATGTTTTTGGTAGGCCTGTAACAAAGTCCATGGAAATATCATCCCATTTCCACACAGGATATCTAATGGTTGCAGTAATCCACTAGCTCTTTGATGCTCAATCTTACTTGCTGACAAGTTAAACAATGACTCACATATTTAGCTACATCTTCTTTCATACCACTCCATCAAAAGTTCTGCCTTAAATCTCTATACATCTTAGTGGCTCCCGGGTGAATAGAGAATGGTGAACTGTGTGCCTCTGCTAATAAGGAGTCACGAAGGGTTGAATCATTTGGCACACATAATCTATTTCCACACCAGATAACTCCTTGTTCATCAACTCGAAACTCAGATTGTTTCCCTATCTTCAAATTTTGTAATATCGCCCAAAGTTCTCCATCTTGATTCTGAGCTTCCTTGATCCGTGTAATAAGATCAGATTCTATCCTCATCTTGGCTAGATAACCGTTAGACTCACCAAGCTGTAACCCAACTTCCATTCTATCCAGATCTGAGATAATCCGTGGTTGGATTTGAAGACATGCTACTCCACCTGCACTCTTTCGACTGAGAGCATCTGCCACGACATTCGCCTTGCCCGGATGATACTGGATGTTGGCATCGTAATCCTTGAGTAGTTCTAACCATCTCCTCTGCCTCATGTTGAGTTCTTTTTGAGTGAAAATATACTTAAGGCTCTTATGATCAGTAAAGATGTCACATGTCTCTCCATACAAATAATGTCTCCAAATTTTTAATGCAAACACTACAGCTGCAAGCTCTAAGTCATGTGTTGGGTAGTTTACTTCGTACGGTTTAAGCTGTCGGGAAGCATAGGCAATAACTTTACCATGCTGCATAAGAACACAACCGAGTCCCTTCTTTGATGCATCACTATAAACTTGGTATCCGCCAGAACCCGAAGGTAACGTAAGAATAGGGGCAGATACCAGTCTTTTCTTTAGTTCCTCAAACTCTTTTCTCTATCCTCGTTCCAAGTAAACTTTACACCCTTTCTCATAAGCTGAGTTAGAGGTAATGCTACACGAGAGAAACCATCCACAAAACGTCGGTAATAGCCCGCTAAACCAAGAAAACTACGAACTTCAGTGACGGATGTCGGTCGAGGCCATTTAGTAATAGCTTCCACCTTTGCCGGATCCATAGTGATACCTTTAGCTGATACAACATGGCCTAAAAATGCCACTTGTTCAAGCCAAAAGTCACACTTAGAAAATTTAGCATATAACTTCTTTTGGCGTAAGGTCTCCAAAATCGTGCAAAGGTGGTCTTCATGCTCCTCTCTACTTTTAGAGAATACCAAGATGTCATCGATAAAACAATTACAAAGCGGTCCAAATACTCATGGAACACTCTGTTCATGAGGTCCATAAAGACAGCTGGAGCATTAGTCAAGCCAAAAGGCATAACTAGAAACTCATAGTGACCGTAACGGGTGCGGAATGCTGTCTTAGGAACATTTTGATCTCGGATCCTCAATTGATGGTATCCTGATCTGAGGTCGATCTTAGAGAAGAACTTTGCCCCTTGTAGTTGATCGAAGAGATCGTCAATACGCGGTAACGGATAGCGGTTCCGGATAATAATCTTATTAAGCTCTCGGTAGTCGATGCATAGACGCATACTACCATCTTTCTTCTTCACAAATAATACCGGTGCTCCCCATGGTGAAACACTTGGTCTAATGAATCCAAGTTGTAATAGCTCCTGCAGTTGTTCTTTCAATTCCTTTAACTCTACTGGAGCCATCCGATAAGGTGCCTTAGAAATAGGTTCCGCCCGGGGATTAAATCAATAGTAAACTCTACTTCACGCTCAGGTGGTAACCCTGGAAGTTCTTCAGGAAAGACATCAGGGAATTCCTGAACAATAGGAAAGTCTTCAATACGAGGAGTATCCACTGATGTATCTTTTATAGAAGCTAAAATCCCTCACATCCACGGAATATAAGCTTTTGGGCTTTCAGAGCCGAGATAATTTTGAGAGGTTTCCGAGGTAGGTTCCCTTGGTAAACTAAGTCAGGATTCATAGGATCACAAATAGCACACGACGAGTTTGACATTCTATGGTAACATAGTGTCGTGTTAACCAATCCATGCCAAGAATAATATCGAAATCACCCATGTGCATAGGAAATAGGTCAGCCTCTCTAATGATTGATTCGATCTGAATAGGACAGTTTTGGTATACTTGTGAAATAACAATCGATTCTCCAACAGGAGTAGAAATCACTAATGCAGGCTCTAGAGCGGTAGGCATGATCGTAAGGTGCTTTGTGAATAGATGAGATACTATAGAGTGGGTGGAGCCAGTATCAAACAATACAGAAATATCATAGTCACCATAACGAAGTATACCACAAATCGTACCTATATATTGATAACTAATGAGATACTAACGACGGTAAAACTAGAATCATGGAAGTAGATTATGATTATTAGAATGAATTAGTACGGGAAGATGTACCTGGAGCATTAGCAGCTTCTCCTGCAGTTAGTGCGAATACTCGACCTCCAGTAGTGGGTGGCACATTGGCTCCCTTAGCATCATTCTCTGGTCGGTTCCTCGCCTTTGGGCATTGACTAACCCTATGCCCCATATCTCCACAACCAAGACAAGCTCCTGTAAGTCGACGACAAGTTCCGGGATGATGCTTTCCACAATGAGTACACATCGGATGTCTGGAAGGATTGCCTTTTTGATTCACCGGTTGAGCTGCAATTGGTTGTTGATAGGGTATCATTTGACCTTGACTTCGAGTCTTACCATGCCATGGCTTAGTGTTCTTCCCCGATCCTTGATTTTTTCTGACGATCATTTCCATTTCGGTCAGATCCTTGAGATGACTCACCGCCAGCCTGAATACGAGTCCCATCTCTACTGCGCTTCTTATTATCCTCAAATTTTAACAAAAATTCTTTCTCTCCAGGTCTACCCTTTTTGCAGCCCTAACTGCTTCCTCAACATTGTTGAAAGTGGAGTGAATAATAGCCTTACGAATCCGATCACATACTGCCCATTGATACTTTTCAGCCCGTTCCTCAGGTGATCCAGCAGAAGAACCTAGAAATCCCAACAGTCGATAAAACCGGTCTGTAAAATCAGTGAGTGATTCATTGTTTCGTTGACGGATGTTATCATACTCCCGCCTGTATGCTGCTTTATCCACATTCGTAAAATACTTGTCGAAGAATATGGAACGAAAATCATTCCAAGATAGAGTCTCCACGAACTGTTCGCCTCCTCTTTCAGCTACCACATTCTCCCACCATACTTGAGCATCTTCCTCCAGCTTATAAGCAGCTAAACTCGCCCTGTACTGCTGATCAACTCTAAGCACGGTAAAATTTTCTCAATGTGAGCGATCCAGTCTTTGGCCACTGCAGGTGTAGCCGCCTTAGTGAATGATCGTGGTTTTTGCTTTTGAAATCGCGCTAGCCAAACGTCTGCACCAGTTGGGTTTGGATTCGGGTTTGGATTCGGGTTTGGATTCGGATCCGGATTTGGGTTTGGATTTGGATTCGGATTCGGATTTGGGTTTGGATTTGGATTCGGATTCGGATTCGTACTGCATCAATCAAAGTTGGTAGTATAGCAGTAAGTGCTTGGGTCATAGCACCAACAAGGTTTGGATCAGGTCCATTCGACCCGCTAGAATTTCGTGAATTACGGCTGGGAGGCATCTAAAATGAAAACATTTCACATTAATCAGAATAACGTGAATTAGAAAACAGCCATATAATATATAGAGAACCTAACCCAATGTCTACCCAATCCTCACATGTCTTAATTATTTAGTTTAAGTTTTCTACAGGAAGGAGCCTATGCTCTGATACCATAGCTGTAACACCCCAACCCGGTTAGGGCTGACGTGTCACACAAACAGTAAATCAGAGTTCATAACGATAAGATTAAGGTACTAAGGAACACACAAATCCTTACATAGATCCAAATAACTTAAATAAAGTCTTAAAATCAAAATATTATTAAGTCTTTTGATCCAATTATTCTCATCCTAACTTCTTGAGTTAACACTCTTCACTCGTTCCCCTGAGCCCCTTGAGTACCTGCTATAAAAATAAGAGAAAACAAAAAAGAAAATACGGCTGAGCCAAAGAATGCTCAGTAACGGAAATAAACGATAGCAATACAATGATCAATACTGATAACAATGAGATGATCAAGTTGAAAATCAAATGATAATGATCATCTAAAAGGAATACCCATGTGAGCCAATAACAATAACAATTAACAATGTGTACATTAGCTGCAGTTCTAATGCACCAGTATGTGAGATAGGAATGTGGGCACACACACCTAACCATCTCACCAATAAACAATAACAATGATATCCTAGGATCGATCCATACGCCTCCTTTAACAATAATCATATGTGTAACAACTAAACACATAATAATATGTAGAGACGCTGTGGTCTAATCGCTCTGCCACAGATAGAGCACGTCACTTGTGCCACAATGACGCCCTATGTCCCCATAGGTGGATGTGCTCGGGTATAGAGGTCAATGATACAATCAATCAAGCCAATATAACACAATAAGTTACACTAGTGCCCATAACCCTTAATCAAGGCCACTAGCTATAATCAATCATTTAGGAAGCATGTGACAATGAGTACAAAGCAAATAAAGGCTATCACATGCAAACAATATCAATTATACAATAACACTTATAACAATAATCTTATGGATTTAATCACCAACAAGTCAAGTTAAGAATTCAAAATACCGATCAGAACGAGAGGTATTCATGCTACGAGAGGGAAAGGTCGGAATCCGTACCTTATACACGTATGACAATAATCAGAAACAAAGTCTAGGCTCGGTTAACGCCGTGAGAACCTACGATAACATAACGCAAATTATAGTTTGACAAATTCCAGTTCTGCCTCTGTCTTTTCGCACTCGTTAAAAATACTAAACGACGTCTAAAAATTCTGAAAATCTCCAGTATACTAGATTAGTGAGTTCTGAACAACTTTCATTTAGAAAAGTTTCTGATTTGGATTACCGAAATATGAGAAAAACGTAGATCTTTACAGCTGCGCAGAACTGCTAGCTGTTACGAAAACGACTATTTAGAGGTCTAAACGAATGAGTTTTCGATGTTTTATATATCAACAGATTCGTCTTTCGACGAGCTTCGTCATGGACATAAGGTTTAACTGATTTGGATCTGTTATGATAAAGTTATGGCTTCCGTAAGTTGGCTGTAAAAATACGGAACTAATCCACTATTTAAAACTTATTTTTAAACAAAGATTACTCATTACAACGTTTGTTAACAATATATATATAAGAATTGTTAAGGTTTTTAATAAGCTAACTTACAAAATAATTAGGTACTTTGTAGACGATGTCTTATATTTAATCCCATTTTTAACATTTATTTTAAAGAATTTATAAAAACAATTAAATAAATGTCCTTGTTATATACTTTTATTAAGGTCTAGGCTTAAAGAAAATTACAGAAAATTAATTGGGCACTTTTAAAATAAGCAGAGTTAATAAAATTATTTTTATAATTTTTAGGAATTTTCCTATATTTTTAATAGTATTAAAAGGCCTAAAAAAATGTTGGGAGAGGGCCGGGTTCGAACCCGTGACCTTCTCCCCATAATCCCACACCAGAACCAGTGAGCCAAAGGCTCCGAATCGATTAGAACTCATCCCCAATTCCTTTTAAGCACTTAATCCCAGTTTCCCCTAAATCTAAGAACCCTAGTTTCAATTTGGATCAAATTGGAGTTCGATTCGTTGTTGTTAATGCTCAAAATCATAGGGCTTTCATTCCTAGTCTATAATCGAGTGTGTGTGTGTGTTTAATTGTACATAAGGTGTTGAATTGATGGGTTACCTGTTGATGAACAAGTCGCGGTCAAAGTTGATGATCGAATCATGCCCAAACAACCATCATAATCGAATTAAACTTGTGTGCAGCTTCGGTTCATGATAAGGAACAATAGCCCTTTGTTAATTTTGTTCAAATCGATCGTAGGTGCGTTGTTGATTGAGTTGCAGGTTCGCGGCGAGAGGAAGATCGAACAGGATGTTTGTGTGGGTTTTAATCGAAATTGAGAGCATAGGTAGATTAGTAATTCGTGTATGATCGATTAGGTAGCATTCATTCCAATTATTAAGTCAGTGTAGTGCGATTTAACAATTGTAAAGCGGCCGAAAGTCGCGACAATGATTTGGATCGATCGCACTAACCATTTTTAATTGAAGTGGGTTCGTGTGTTCGGTTTTTGTTCACGAATCATTTGGGACCGGTTTCGTATTTTATAATTGAGTATTTTGGGCGTTATGGGGTCGCCGGAGGCCGACCGGATTCCGGCCGGAAGTCGCCGGAAATACGGGATAGGGAGAGAGAAGCTGTGGATTTTAAATATTTTTCACTATTGGTCCCTGTGGTTTATTGTTGGTTTCATTTGTGGCTTAAACTTATTAATAATAGTTTAGAAAATGGCACAATACCCCCTAAACTATTATTATTATTACTTTTATTATTATTGTTATTATTATATTATTATTTTACGGGTATTATACTCGGCTTGGACAATATTGTCCCACCAGCACAATGCCGTCCCCGTAAACGAGTGGGTAGCAAACTTTACCTTTTTATCCTCCTGGCAGTCACTGATATCAAGGACCGCCTCCATCTCTCTCACCCATTGGTGAGCATCAGCAGCCGTACCCGAACCATCAAAAGTCGGAGGCTTGCATCTCATAAATTTCCCGTAATCAACCCCGGGCTATCCCCCGTACCTGTTCCTCCTCTTCTTCCTCTTCATCATCGGACAATACTGTTTCTGCCCCTGTCTGTTGCTGTCTACCGGAGGACCGTCTCCTCCCTCGTCTATCCTCCTCTCGTACTGCCTTTATCGCTTCGGTCATTACAGTCGGTAAGATCGTCTGCATAACCTGTGTACTTCCTCAATCACTGCCTCTTTTACCGAGGCTCTCAACTTGGCGCTTTCGTCCGTCTCTTCCTGGTGAGGAATCTCGTTCTCCTCACGAACTACTTTCTCTTTCCTAGATCTTCCTCGCGTGATACGCGGCTCATCACCACGTCCACCATCACGGGAAGCATCAGATGATCTATCACCGACCATCTTCTATCTCACTGAAAGATTAAACACCAACACGGTCATTCAAGGAAATAGCTCAGTTTATGTTAAGTACAGTAAGTCCCTAATTACAGTGGCCAGTTGTGATTAGCCACTTACTCTACTCTTCGTACCCCGAGCATCCCCTATCCTGACTACATTAGTATCTCAGTCTAACAGTACGCATAATTCACATCACATGCGCACATAATAACCAGTTAATCTTTAAGAAAATACCTGATGGCACGCGACTACTCAGATGGCATTCTCATTCTCTCTGTCCCATTCTCAGTTTAAGTTTAGGTTTATTATGAAAATTTACCCATTTTACTTAAACTTTTGCTCTGATACCAACTTGTAAGGCCCCGCTCACCGGGCACCTTACTGTTGGTTCTTCATCGCACATATAACGTATATAATGTATATAATCATAAAATACGCAGCGGAAATGATAAATTATATACATTCTCATTCATTCGTAAAAGTCATTACATCATTGACTCGATTACAAAATGCAGCTTTCTCTACTTTGTTTCTCCTCATAGGATCATACAGCGACTCTAGAGGAGATATTAAGTTCAAAAACATAAAAATTATATTTTTATACTAAAGAATATTCCTTAGGTAATTCCGTACATCGGAACCCCGACGGAATATTCTTGACACTCTTATGCAACATATTTCGTTGCATGTGCTACGCGCACGCTTCCAATGCGTGGCGAACTTATCAAAATCTAAAGAAGATTCCTTAAATAATCCCTTTTAGGGGAATACTCAAGAAATCTCGTAATGGCATGCAACGTGATGAGTTGCGTGCGTTATGGGCCCGCAACACATGACGTTGCAGCATAATCAAAAGCGAATGCCATCCCAAAAGAGCTGAGTAGTCGCCTCGTGCCATCCTCAGCAACACTACCTGCGAACTGGAAAACACATAAAAGTCAGCGTTGCTGGGTGAGTTCTAGTTTTATAATAAAACATACTTTCATTCCCATTAGCTGCTCTTTCATATATGTGTTCACGCATCATACGTACACGTAGATAATATTATTATTATCTCATCATCATTACTTACTTTCATTCGTGTACACTTCATCATTCTCGTTTACTTTCATACATACATACTTCACGTACTTTCGTACGTACTTTACTTTCATTCTTAACATTCATTACTTACGTTCGAATATTCATTACATTCATTCATACTTTCTTTACTTTCGTTCGAACGTTCATTACATTCGGTGACATGTACAATACCCCACTTTCATCATACATACTACTGGTGCTGGACCTGTGGTGGTTAGCCACGAACGTTGTGCACAAAGCTGATCCAGTCACCTGGGGTAAGTACATGCACCACTTATCTTTCACTTCACTACCAACATACGTTAGCCGAGTCTCTTGCAGTGCGCGACTGCTCACCTCAGTGACAATCTTATGATTGCCTGCTAACCGAGTCTCTTGCAACACGAAGTTGCTCACCTCATTGTCAATCTCAATGATTGACCCGATGTACATCCTTCGGGGTAGCTAACCCGTACACCGTTGAGCTAACACCTGCCAGGGGTGTGCACCTCCTTCATTTGCTTGCAAGCCTTTCTTACTTTCTTTCATTAATGCATGCATTCATTCATCATGTTC